>OZ035825.1:22944303-23357305 GCA_964034765.1 Knipowitschia caucasica
TTTGTTTTACCTACTTTGTCACCTAAATAAATTATGATTTTAGTTACCATTCTACCATCTTGGTTATTTTGTTACTTCCTCACACCTAGCTGAGCCGGGTCGTAACAAAAGTGGGGGCTCGTCCGGGATCAATGTAATCCATTTCCCGAAACTAAAATTGTAAGTATATATTTTTTGTTAGAGGTAGGTAAGTTTGGTGTTTTTCTGTAAGCAATTTTGTCTTTGGTGGACAAGTTGGCTCTCTCCATCCAGTGGGATTAGTTTCTGGAGTAGCCACATTTTGAGAAGCCATTTAGAAGTTAGGGGAAGGAATCCAACAATTGTTTGTGTATTTTAGAGACCAATTTTGAAAATATAGCTACTCGTTTGCAAGTGTTCACATCGTAAGTTGGTTGGTGGAACATGGCAGTCTCGATTTGCCTGAGGCGGAGGTCGTTGCGGTGCGGTTTGGTGCCTGTGAGCGGTAGCACTGTGAAATGTGTGCCGTGCTGTTCATGTGTGTCCTTCACTGGGATGAGTAGACGCTGAGGTGCAGCGTCCAGACTGATCACCTGTGCGCTCTCCTCTGTGTAACTTTTGTCCCCAGCCTCTCGAGTCCTACAAGGCTGCTCTCGGTGCAGACGTGCACTTGGAGGGTTTTCAAACGGATCTCGTGAAGCAGAAGGATCATGGAACTCTGAAACTAACGCAGCTCTAAAGGCCCAACCCAGTCTTCCTCTTTTCCCTGGCCTGTCCATGCAGTTAAAATGCCCTCTCTTCCACTAACCAGACCTATCCCGTGGATGTGAGTAATCTTGTTGTTTTTCTAAATTTTTCGCATTAAATTTAGGAACACAAAAAATAAGCCCATATGACCTGTTTGTCTTGGTGTAAGGAACCTCAGTGTTACTCTGTAAATTCGTTAAAGCTGAGAATTGTATACAGCAATGGTTACATCTCTAACAAGGCCGCTGTGTTGGCCTTTGCTTGTTCTGTCGCACCTGTATGAGTGCGTGTGCCTCTCGGGCCAGAACAATGTCCAAACCATGTCTGTATGACACAAGCAAACTGAGAAGCATGGGCGTATTTTTCTAGTAACTTCTGGTCATGTTAATCATTAAGAAATTGACACTGGTTGGTCTTGTGTTCGACATGTTGGGATGTGTATTTGGGTAGCGTGAGTTTGCCGCCGTCTCTGGGGCAATGCTGCTCTGTGCATTAATCTGCACAATGATCATCCCATAGTTTTTCCCCTAATATTTTTTTTCTAGGTGATTACAGTTGGATTAAATTAATTTGGCTTTGTAGATTTCGAGATTTTTGTCCAACTTTTAGTTGCACTCTTAAGGGGGAGAGTGTTACGGCCCACGGCCCGTAATTCCCTATTTTGGGGATTACTTTAGTTTTTCCCGTGGTGTCTCTGTGTGGTTGTGTTTCCTCCCTTTTTTTCAGAAGATCACGCTCGTGAGTCCTTGGCTCCTATTGGCCAGTCATTCCCCACCTGGAGCTGATTGACCGCGATGCCTGGGTGCTGATTGGGCAGCAGCTGAGGCAGGCCTCCAATCAGCGTGCGCTCACCTGGAGGACCTGCCCTTATAAACTGCCAATCTTCCGCGGCTCAGGGCAGCTGGAGTCAGTGGACTCCAGTTCGCCATTAGTTTTGTCTGTGTTTTGTCACTTGTGCCGGTACCTTAGTTCAGTGACTTGTTTAGTTTATGTTGAAACACTTTAGTTTAGGTTTACACTTTTGGTTTTGTCAACTGCTTACTTGTTTTAATAGGGTATTTATTTACTGTGTGTTATGTAGATATTAATCCTATTTTGTTTTACCTACTTTGTCACCTAAATAAATTATGATTTTAGTTACCATTCTACCATCTTGGTTATTTTGTTACTTCCTCACACCTAGCTGAGCCGGGTCGTAACAGTTTGTTGTACAGGCTGACAGCAGCGGAAGGCAAGACCTCCAGAAACTGTCTGTTGCTGAAGCTGTTCTCCTGAGCAGACAGGGGCCCAAGGGACAGCCCAGGGCCTCGCTGAGATGTCGCTGCTCCAGCAAACAAGATGGCGAATACCACAAATGTTTTCTCCTTCTCTCCATACATCAAGAACTTCCTACCGTGTAAAAGTTCACACTCTATGGGGCTGAGTGGAGCATAAGTAAGAAAAATAATAATAACAATAATTATTATTATTATGATAATGATAATGATGAAGCTTTTTTCCGGATTTATTTAAACTTCAAAACTATTGTACGTATTATTTTTTCCAGAAAAGTAAAAAAAGCTGATAACACACAAAGGCAGTGGACCAGGGCAGAAACAACTAAATTAGAATATGGAGAACTGCCCGACTGAAACAAAACAAAACGTGGATTTTTTACTTGGTTGATCATCTCTCATACAGTTGAATTAGTACCATATACATCTGCATTTGATTTTGTTACTTCAAAAGGTAATTTGAAATAGCAACTCACTTAACCGGATTTTCTAACACCCCACAGCTGTGGCGACATTATCGGCTTGACTTGAAACAGCTCTGTGCATCTGCCATGCAATCGACCTTCGACCCGGCTCATAATGGATCCGTTCAGGACCTGTAAACACCACATGGGCTTCACCAGGGAGTTATCTTGAAGGACTTTACAATCAGGAACACAAGCTGAGAACAACGAAGCCACAGATCACTCAAACGCTGGACACAATCCTCTGTGGTCACCTACGACATCTCATGCTCTCAACTGGCTCTTCACTAAGACCCGCCATTCACACACTTTGGCCTTGGCAGTATCACACATCTGGGGAAAGGCCTTGTGCCGTTTGAAAATTTCTAAAGCTAACAAAACGTTGTTTCTCCTCGCGGCAACCTTGTGATTGTAGTAGCCAGACTTTATTGTAGGCTTCACCATTTTATTCCATTGGCATTTTCAATCTAAAGAAAAATTCTTCCCACCACTTTTTCTTTCTCAATCAGATGTTTTTTTTCTAAAGGTAGCTGCATAACCACAAACTTGCACATGTTATTCCATCATGGCTAGAACTACAACCTTCACTACAATTATATAACATTCATGTGACATCACAACACCCTAAAGAGCCTATAGACTTGTGGATCATTTCTCTGTCATACCTGGACTTATCCTCACACACATCCACTTTATCATATATACAATACAATTTATTCTTGTATAAATCACAACAGTAGTTATCTCACAGGACTTAAAGCTGCACTAACTGACTTTATTTTTCTATTAATTAGTTAAATTCAATCCATGTCCATGCAATGCATTGGGATATACGTCCTTTTGAAGAAAAAGCAGTGCATATTTGTGCTGACGTGTTATTTAATTTTACATAGAGTTTTTGTGAAACAAGGAAGAGAATGTGTTTCGAGACCAGATTGTGACCAATCACAGCGGAGCACTGGCCCCCACTTTCTTGAAAAAAGCTACAGGTCTCTCGTTAGCACAGACAGCTGAGGTAAACAAGCGGCGGAGGCTAACCTGAAACTTCCCGTGTCTTCTTACTGCTTACACAGCGAAACAGCCATCCAAAAGAAAGTCTAATTCCTCCGCGCTTCCCGGTTCTATCATGCTATGGTCACGCCATCCACGTTCAAATGTCCATATTGAGCTCCGTATACAGTTAGCATGAGCAGAGGCTCTCACTTCGAATGAGAGTGTGAGCTCAGTGTTCTCATTCGAAAATTCCTCAAAGTCAGTTAGTGCAGCTTTAACAAAACCGTTGAAACGCCAACACAGATCAGAGAATCGACACAAAACATATAGAACACACATTGGTTCATTGGAGAGACCAATGTCCATGAATGTTGATAAATGTCCATACATGTTGTATTTTATCTAAGTGATGACAATATCCAGAACATGTGTGTGTTGTTGGCCAGTCAAAACACTTAAAAATACTATTGTAACTATATTGTCACTATAAAAATTATGATCTCAGGAAACATTTGAACATGTCCTTTGATTATTCTGAGGATTTGCACCATACCCTCCAAATGAATTCTAGAACATGAACGCAATCTATTGAAAAATCCCATGAGCAGAACAGAACACACAAATATCACCTGCTGAATCACATCTATAACCCACTTTTTTTCTGCGATTTTGTTGCCAACAAGTCAGCATCCAAAAGCACAACGTCAGTGAGTCCAGGACACGACTGGCAACGTTCCTGTGAATGTGAGAGACGCATGACGGCCTTGTGCAGTACACATGAGGCTCGGTCTTGTGTCTGCCAGAGAGAGAGAGAGAGTTTGATAAGGAACAGGAAATGAAAGCTCTCGTCCTTCAGCCCGACAACCCACACACACTATTCTGTTCTCAATCACCTCCAATAACACACTTCAGCACATCGATTCAAACCATTCAGCTGTAATTAGTTCATTATCGCTTCAACAAGGCCGCGCAACACAGACGCTGTTAATTTGTCCTAAAATAAGAAAGTCGGCTTGTTTTTGCCGGATTAAGTTGCGAACCACGTCACCAAAATAATGTGTTTGCGAATAAAAAAAGGTGAGTATTGTTTTAACGAGGGGACTGACAACAAAGGAGGATTTGTGACTTCAAGACTCTGAAAAAAATTTGTGAAGCTCGGTGTTTCTTTTGTGAAACTGCTGCGCTTTAGAAATAAGATATGTCTTCGGCAAATTATTTTACCTTCGCTGACTTCACATTGCCTCACAAATAGAGAAGTGGAAGAAGCCGGGGTAAAGTCATGTTATTCGACAAGATGGAAATTAGAGGCGGCGTTTGTTTGCTTTTTGGGAGCGGCAGAAAACTTAAAAGGTACATGAATTTATCTATTCCCAGGATTTTCCGTCTGTTTGTGTTTTAGACTATAGCCGCTTGTGCTGGAGTCACAATTGCACAGGTACCACTGAAATACAGGGAAATGGAGAAACAAAAAAAGTCACAACAAGGGTAAGCCAATCATTAAAACACTCACAAAGGTTTCCACAATCTTTTTATTATTCTAACTCAAACATGAAAGGAATAAGAAACAAGTGAGCAGAGTGGGGTGGGCCAGTTGTGCCAAAAAACAAAGAATCACAAGGTATGTGCAAAACGGTCAAACATTAAAGCTCCTCTACAAAAGGAATGGCCTAGTCTATTTTATCTAACAAAATGGGAGCACATATATGTAGTAGTAGTTTATTTTTGTTTATTTTTTTTCTTCGGCTAATATGTACACCCAACTTCGGGTCACACGGATACAGAGATCACATTTACTTTTTACAACAAGAAAATAAAAAGAACCAAAATGTGTCCATGAAGGACCTTGTGCGAAACAATACCTGACCGAAAGGGTGTAGGCTGAAGTAAGTAAGTAATCGGCAAATAAGATGCATCGTGATTTATTAAGGACTTCACAGATTTCATTTATGTACAGAATAAATAGTTTGGGTCCTATCAACAAGGGTGGCAACAACTGATAAATCTACTGTGTTTTAACCAGACGTGGGCAATTATTGTGGGCCAAACTCAATTTCACAAAGGTTTAATCTAAAAAGAAATGTACATTAAGGTATCCAGTGTATTCTTTGCATTTGTGGCTATTTTGTTTCAAGTAAATTATGGCTAATAATAAAGAATGAGACGCCAATTGTTTTTTTAGTTTTTATTTCATCTTCTACCCCCTCCTCTGCCTGATTTTATTGTGTTGCAACCTTCCAACGCTTTCATTCATATTTTTACTTTTAATCTTATATTTTTTATTTTTAGTCTTTTAAATTTAATTATGGAATGTTTTTGATTATTTTGGTTTTAACTTTTTGTGGTAACTTTGTTTGAGTTTGATCAAATGTGCGGTATTGCAGTACTTTCAAGAACTTTTAATATACAGTCTCACATTAGTTAGTACTTCTGGCTTTTGAAGTATTTGGAGTACTTTAATTTGTACTTCTTTCTATCTTTCAAGATGGGACATTTGTAAGTCTTATATTTTTTTATCGTTTAATGTTTTTCATTTGGTTTTTGTTTTTTTCGTGCTTTTTTTTCTTTTCTTTGTTTTTGTGTATTGTTTGCAGTCACTCACACTGACTTCTAAAACCCAAAATATTCAGTAAATTGTCTTATTATTGTCTCAAAAATCCTCATGTCTCTTTATTGACTCGTTGACCCTGATTGTTGAACTACTTTGTGGAAGCGTGTTCGTCTTGAGTGTGTTTGGGTGAAAAGATTGATTGAAACAGAACATTGGCTCAGTTCCAAATGGCCCACTGCAGTATCTGATGTCAGCTGTGAAAGTAAGGGACATCTGACATTTTTGAGCCTGCTTGATTTATTACATTTCCCAGTTTGTATATTCAAAATGAGTGATTTTTTTTTTATGACAAATTCATATTATTAACATATTTTGTTTTTGGAGTAAGCAATGTAAACTTTTGGCAAGATAGGAAATCAAAACCAAGCAATTACCAAAGTTGTGCATAAAAAGTAAACAATTTACCACTGACTCTTATTTATTATTATTGTTATTGAAGTATTTGGGTGGTAGTGGCTCAGTTGGTAGAGCATCGACCTTTGAGGTTGTGGGTTCGAGCCCACCACAAGACCTTCTCCGCCGACTCCCGCTGATGTCTGCTTCTGTTGTGTCCCTGGGCAAGACACTTAAGCACACTTTGCCTAAAGCCCCCGGAGTGTTGGAGCAGCCATCCTCCTGTGGACTCACCACCTGAAGGAGGATCAGTGAATTGACCCAGAAATGGACAAAGGGGAAGAAAATGGGTGGATGGAGTGGAAGTACAGTGTCAAAGGGCAGGAACTGGAAACTTCTGAGGCCATGTGTTAAAATGAAAAGTACACACTCTCCTGCTCCCTTTTGAACATGGTTTATTGTGTATATTTGTTGATAAAGCAGCTAATTCTTTTTGTTTGAATGCCATTGTGCATGTGTGTTTTCTTTACACTCTTCGTGTTTTGCATTGTCTGAATAAAATAGGAATAACAATAATACATTTGTTTTGTTAAGTACACTCAAAGACCATTCAGAGGGCAGTATTCTTTCACTCCATACATTGTGCAGGTGAAATACCAGTGTTCCCACTGCTGCATTGGGGTAAACTGAAGCGAGGCCACCAGTATGTCTCAGCAGCTCCTCTGACCACTACCAATCATTCATACTATAGGCAGTGTAGGCTAAGTGTCTAAGGACACAATGACAGTTTGGCATTTCACAGCCACAGCTGCCCCACTATGGCACGTGGTATTTCCAGAGGTTTCCCATCTCAGTTCTAACCAGGCTTTGCCCTGCTTAGAATCTGAGATCTGCCAGGGCCATTCATTCATGCAAATGTTGTGAATGTGAAAATTATTAAGAAGCCATTTTGAAATAAAAGTTATTTTATTTACATAAGAAACAGTGTTTTTGAATGTGGCAAATAACCCCATGCATACAGAACCTTTGAAGTCAGGTGTGTGGCCTCCACTAAAACAACATACAAATGCAACTATGTGCTCTGCAAGTCACAAGCATTACTGCACCAGACACAGATACGCCGCCTCCATCCCCAAGGTTCATCGCATGAACACTGCCAACAGTCCAATGAATATTCATCGAACACTTACCATAAAAAATACAGCACAAGAGTATGTACAAACACACAACTACATACATTTACATTGTACACTTTGTGAAATCCTAAAAAGTGGTCATTATAACAAACTTCACTGAATATAACAAAGCACATGGCGAGCTATAAAAGGAACTGTTGAATTGCAACGTGTCAAATTGATGTTCATCGACTTTGACATGTTTCAAGTATTTGAAAGGCGAAGCCGTGGAGAGCTGACAGTATTATGTGAGCCTTCAATAAAACATGATGGAATATTAGCTAAATGTTTCAGAGTTCTTTCAACCGCACTATGAATAACTGGGACAACCAAAAGTAAAACAACAAAAAAGTGCTTTATTCAAAATGCCTGTGGGGGGAAGGTGGTGTGCCGAATTTTATTTTGTGAATCGTTTTAGTTTTCATCCGATTTAGGGATAAGACAAGGAGACAAAAATCCTTTACATATGTATTAGTCTAATCCAGGCTTTAAAACCCGCCCCCCTTATTTTGCTGATCGTGAAGCCCCTCTGGCCAAATGTTTCAACTCAACCAAATAAAAGACAATGGCTCCTGGCGAAAGGATCAAAGACAGAGCAGATGCCTAAATGTGTCTTTGGGGGCGTGAGAATAAATTATGTGCATAAGAATGTGTGTCTGTTAGCACTGGCAGACGTCTCCCGGGGAAGAAGGTACATGCAGTGTAAATAAAAAAATTGTAAATAAAAAGTGAAAGTGACCCGTGAGATTCGGTGGAGTCTGGTTTGAACCTAGAGGGACGACAGGGCGTCAGGGGGGCTTCCGACAGTCATTTGTCTTTAAGATCGGCCCCTCTTTGAGCCTACGGTCCACTGCGTGTGTCCAGTCAGAGTCTCCTCAGATTGTGTTCCTCTGAGCACGAGCCTTTCCTCAGTGTGATGTCGTCCACTGCCATCTCACCACTGCGACCACGCCCGCGCTCCCCCTTCAGGATGACCTGTGAACAGCAATTATTGACATTAAAGAAGAACTCATTAAACTTGTTAAATTGAGCCATTAAACTTTTAAATAAGGTTATTTACTTTGAAATGTCATGTTTTAGAATGTGAAATGATATCTTGAGTATATAATATATGGTGAAGCAAGTTTCTGCTTGAAACTCCCTCAGCTACCAACAGAGGGAGGATTTCAATTTATTTCACGGCGCGGTGGCTCATGGTTAGCACTTTGCTCCTCAACAAAGAGAGGTTCAAAACCCGGGTGGAACAGGGGCTTTTTAAGATGAGTGGAGTTTCCCCCTCTAGGAAAAAAATACATAAGAGGGCCGCTCTTTCTGAAGCCAGGACTCTTCTGAAAAAAGACATTGTGGAACCCACTGCAAACACAGTCACGTGTTCACCTGAGAAATTGGCAAAACTAGTTCAGAAGTAGCCTGGCCATAGCCATCCGTACACTCCGCTCAATCATCATTTCACTGCATGTAACGTCTGGGTCTGGTCCCTGTGTTAGCGATTACAATCGGTCGTATTTCGACCGGCTACTCAGAGAGCGCGTTGTAGGTCGGTGCCAGTGACTTCAAGAGTTTGCGCCGAACGGGCCGGTTGTAGTTTGGCAGTGTCGAAGAATGCGATAGTAAAGTAATCTGGTCTGGTTCTATCAAGAAATTGAAGCAGGAGCAAGAGGAATGTTTAGCAAATGTAATCGCTGGTCAAGATTGTGGTGCTACTCCCCACGGGCTCCGTCAGCGGCAAACAGAGATGGTTAGGCTAAATGCTAAATGCTAACAACAGACTTGGGCGCACTACATACGTCACGGTAAACTCAGATCCAATCGTTTCAATCTGCAAACGGAGTTAACCCCTCCCACCTGTTCACTGAGCTCAATGGAGCAAATCCAGACCTTAGTATGAAATGAAATTTGTACTAAGGTGTGGTACAACCAGGGTAGTTTAGAAGCAATACTTTTGTTTTTGTGACGTCATACTATTAAATTACTTTTAGACAGAAAGGTTGAGTTACACGTTTGGGCCAGAAGTGAAAGCTGGAGTTTTTGAAACATGGCCAATAAATAAAAAAACACTGTGTTAGAAAGAAATTCAGCGAGGAGGGTCTGGAGCATGCTTTTTTCCCAGGGAGTTGTGATTACTCTTGTAGGAAGGTATAGTTTTGTTTATTTTAAAGTGATTATAGCTTGCATCACTGCACTGACTGAATTATCCTGATTTGAGGATTTTGAGTTTTCAAAAAAAAAAAAAAAAGTATTATTCTGTACTCCTTTGGTTCGGCACACTCGATGATATATAAACGTGTCGCTAAACTCTTTCTAAGCTTTATACAGCCATATAAAACCAATCATGGAATATTCCCACATTGAGAAGTGAGTGTGGAGCAGGAGGAGGTCAGGTTTGTGTAGCCTCATGGTATGGAACCATTTTTTTCAGTGCAATCGAAACACATCAAAAGAAGAAGGAGCATATTTTTTGTTTTATTTTGGATTTGGGCTTGATTAATTTCTCAACGGGCACAAGTAACGATAAAAAATCAATTGAATTTCAAATATTTTTTTATATGTGTTTTTAAATTTTGTATTTCAGGCATTTTTTTAACTCACATATTTATTAATGTTTGTGATTGTATTTCATTTCAATCATGAATACATTTGATTGAGTTATTGATAGAAATATAATGCACTTTTATTCGTGATTCTATGATCCCGAAGTGGCTGACATTTGTCGTTTGAACATTTCAACCCTGGTGCCGCAGCAGTTTGATCACTCTTCTTCTTCTTCCCGTGATTGAATGAGTGTCTTGTCGTCTTGACTGGTGTCTGCTCTGATTTCTCTGAGCTACATTTCTTTGGGGATGCCTTCACTCCTCTCGCTGTCACAGGTCTTTAAAGAAGAGGTGAGGCATTAGAGAGAAGACTGACCAGTGCAGAAAGAGAGCAAAGCCTCTGTGGGATCAGATGGATTTGAGGTTTGGGCAGTATTTTTTTGCACACTTTGAAAATATGGAAAGGTCATGTGGTCGGATTAAACAAAGTGACTATAGCATGAAAATACTGCGTAGTTACCAGTGTTGGGTAGAATGCTTGTATTGGAAAAAAAGTAGTACCTGTATCCTTAAAATACTTGTATTTATTATTTTATTATGATGTATTATGTATTGTATTATGCTGTATTGTATTATGATATGTAGTGTTTATGTTTATGGTAAATACATTTGTATCAATAAATGTTTAAATGAATAAAACATGTTCTTTGTTTGTTTTTGTGACTGTGAGACAAGTTTGATCAACCATTTTACATCTAGAAAAGAACACACAAAGTTTCATTTTTAACCCTAAAAATGTAATGAGAAAAAGTATGTATTCCTAGCAAATACAAAAATGGCTGTACATTATCTTGTGTCTGTGTGCGCTTTATTCTTTCTGTTCTGTAAATCTATCAAATTGAAGAATTTTGAGAATATTGATGACAGAGGCTGCATCCAAATTACCAATAAGATATAACTCTCTCTTCTCCTCATTTGTGACATCAGTGGCATTACATATTTTGTGTGTGGTCTCGCTCCCTTAAATGTTTCTGCCCTGTCTTTTTTATTGTATATGAACCTTGTCCCCTAAAGTACAGATAGGCCAAAATAGATTTTCTGAGACTTATGCCATTTTTTCTACAGTTGACTTGTCAATTTTACATGGTAGTTTATAGGTTGTAGCTCATCTTCTATAAATTCAGATAGAACACTGAAATTCCCCCACTGTAGCACCTATTCTTGGGTTTCATATGACGCCACGGCAGTGGCGCGAATAAGAAACTTAGGACAGGACGTGACGTATCCTGGCGGTGCAGTCTGCCGGGTTTATACACGGAGATATACAGTAGTAGAAGAAGAAGCGCTGTGAAAATGCCATCTTTTGTGCGGTGTACGCTTGTAGCAACTGCGGAAATAGAGAGAAAGACAAGAGTTTCTTCCGTGTTCCAACTGTGGTCTCATATAAAGGAGTACACTTTGAAAAAATCACTCGAATGAGGCGGGCGAGGTGGATCAAGGCTTTCCCAGATAAGCGCCCCCTAAAGGCCACCCGAATGAAATGCAGCAATTTATTCTGTTTTTCTTTCCAAAAATGCCCGATATCAAGACTCTTTTGAGAAATATTTTTTAGTACTCCCTTAGAATTGAGTGCCCCAATCCCGACTAAGACTGTTACAACAACCATACACCGCAGGATGAGAGCCTTTTGACTCCAAACAGACACGATTTACATGGTTTTCAATGGGAGCAAAACTGAGTTGTCCCACCTCTGCTCATTCGCCCCCTACTGGCCAGTTTAATGAAATTCAGACTTAAGAACCTCTTTTCTTGTCTCATCTACTGGCCATCTAACCACAGCTGCCATAGATCCTCATTCACAGCAGATAGAACCCTCTGTGAGTCCTCTTGTAGCACTTACACTCTCCAGCCCTGTCCCCCACAGGGTGATCTGGGTGTGTCTCCAGCCGTTGCCCCCGGTGCGGCCCCAGACTGCGGGGCTGTACTGTTTGCCCTTCTTCACGAACACTTGCAGCATGCCCACGTGGTGACCTGCCAGCTTGTTCCGGAACGACAGGCACAGGTTCCCGTCGTTCCAGGGCGGAGTGAGGGGCAGCACCAGCCTCGCCCCGCGCCCGGTCCTCTTGTTCCCCACCTCAGGGATGGTGAGATACCGGCCCCCTGCAAATGAAAAGACTCATTACACTGCAAAAATTATAGATTTGACAGAAGTTGACAGGCAATCACATATGAATCATGAATCAAAACAAATTCTATATTGTGAATAACACCCCTACATAAATCAGAGTGAGATCACAGCTCAATAGTTGCTAAAAATGAAGATCTTGGTTTAACTGCCACTTTTCTCCCACTTTAAACATATTTATTTGGCATTTTTGTGTCATTATTATTGTATTATTAATGTTTAAAGATGCACGAGAGAACAAAACAAAGCTAAGAAAATACTGCACATATACATATGACATACGGTAACACACAACAGATTATAGGTTCCTTAAAGCTGCAGTACCTTACATTTGTCTGATTAATAACTCATGCTGTTTGTCCAATCACAAAGAGTCTTGTAAAAGTAAAATGTTGTGAAGAAATCAGACTACAACATGCTTCATCTTATTAGAAAATATGGTATGTTTTGTATACTTGTATACTATTTTTGACGCTTTAGGCAGAGAGCTGAAAGGCTGAATGAAGGTATTTTTCCTGTTTTTTCACTTTCTTGACTGGAAATTCTGTTTTGTAACAGAGGCCAAAATACATGCGTGTGAAAACCATTGAGTTTTGAGAGAGAGAGGAAGGAGTTAGATGGCTTTTATTACAGGGTTAAAACATGTTTGAAAGCTACGCTAACTCTACTGTGTATTTATTTAACATTATTTCCATTCTCATTATTTCGATTCCAGTAGGTATCTGAGTGAGGAGTGGAGGAAGATTGAAGCAGGTGAAACAAAAAAATATCCCCCATAAGACAAAAACATATGGGCATGTTTGCAGAGTTTTATAATTTTCTGCGGATCCTCTCACAATTGAATTTGAATCGAACTGACGTCTATTCTAACTGCCTGCGATTGACTTCCAAATAATATGCTAGAAAATAGGCCTTCATCATGATGGTTAATTAAGCTGTCAGAGAGTTGTGAGGATCCTTGTTACGTTGCACAAGGCGTCACAGCAGACAGTGATGAAAGAAAGAAAAAAGACCTTAAAAATGGAAATTATGTTCAATTATTTGCATTATTTTTGGGTTCTTAAACATTGCCTTTACGTTTAAAGATTTTGAAGTTTCAATAATAATCATTTCAGTACAGCCTCATTGATGTCTGCACTGCCATCTATTTTAGGGAAGCAATAGTTTTATCGATAATAAATAGAAGAAAGCAAACCGTAGTGAAAACGAGTATCCAAACAAAAACAAAAGCATGAAGTTGTTACCAAATATAATTTCAAGTCAAATTGCTACATTAAAATTAAATTATGTATGGGCTCTAAACAACTAAAATGACCTCTGTGGCTCTCGTGGCCGGATTCAGGGGACAAGTTGGAAAATTCCTGACGTTGGTGTGAATTAAGCTTTCTAGGACTAATTGATGTTGCAACATGGGAACAATACTGGGTTTTTGTGATACTGCACGTTAAAGCCAGATCCCGTCATAACTTTGAAGCTAAGCAGGGCAGGATCTTGATAGTAATGTGATGGGAGACCTCTGGGTACATCAGGTGCATCTGTGAAGTCCTACATTCTCATTTTGTCCTTGAGCAAGACACTTTACTTTTGGAATGAGCCTGGTGTGTGTGAATGGTTGGTGGTGGTTAAAGGGGCCGATGGCAGTGTGCCCTAGGACAGCTGCGGCTACAGTAGTAGTTTATCACCACTGCGTAAGAAGTGAATGAATAATGCCATGCGAGTGTCTAAAACATCACTATAAAACAGATGCATTATTATTATTATTATCTAGTGATAGAACCAAGCAATTAGTTCATTATTTTATGGTTTCAAAGTGAGGAACCCCAACATTAATTTCTTTGAGAAATGAGAATATGTAAAACTCCACCCACACACATAAAGGCAACGCAATTAACTTATTAATTCATGTGTTAGTTTTAAAGAAGCTTTGGGGAGCTGACGTTAAGAGCTGTTTGGGGTAATGGCTGTTTAATGATGTGGTATTTTGCCGACCCAGCAGCTCAGAATAAAACTCAGGAAAGCCACTGGGCCAATGAGGCTTTCTACATAAGTAATGAGCCTGCGATCTTTGCATTCATCGGCTCTGAGTGTGAGCAAGCTGCAGTTAATCACACTCCACATTGGGATTGATGTAGGGAAATGCCTTCGACTGAGAAGTGGGGGGAAAGAAAGGCTAAGCATGCATTTAAATGGATATTTTAGTAATACAGGTATGTAAGGAACATAGGAACAGATCAAATTGAATGATTTTGAGAATATTGATGACTGAGGCTGGATTCAAATCACCTCTAAGATATAACTTTCTCCTTGTATTTGTTTGCCATTTACATTTGACCTGTGTTATGTTTGGGCACCTTTTCCTTTTTTTGGGTTTTATAAAAAAAATTAAGATTGTTTTTACGAGTGTATATCTTATAGGTTACCTTTTTGCGAATGTTTTGATAAACTTTTTGTAACCTATTTTGTATATTTTGCAGCTCGGGCCGGGAGTATGAGAAGCGCTGTCCTAGTGCACTCCCGCCCCTCTCTGCTCTCAGCCTCTTTGGTAACACCTGCTGAGGTGAGTGTTCACCCTCTTGGTCCCTTTTGCGGCCTCCCCAGACGCCGCATGGTTTGGCTGCTTTTTTAGCCATTCATTAGCATTTTTTTCCTGTCCTTATTTTTGTTTGATCTGGTGGGTCCGGTGGTTACATTTTCATTGGTGAGGGTGTAGCTATTTGTGTTTGCTTTACTCTTTAGTTAGGGTGTCAGCATCGGATCCGGATGGCCCTTTATAGGGTTGGTTCGGTGTCGACCCATTTTGTTTGTTTTGGCTGGCCCACCTAGCCTGGCCTTAGCCATCCATACACTCCGCTCAATCATCATTTCACTGCATGTAACGTCTGGGTCTAGTCCCTATGTTAGCGATTACAATCGGTTGAATTTCGACCGACCAATCAGCGAGTGCAGAAGGCAGGTGTTGTAGTTAGTTGTGGGTGACGTCAAGAGTTTGCGTCGAACGGGCAGGTTGTAGTTTAGCAATGGCGAAAAATGCGATAGTAAAGTAATCCGGTCTGGTTCGATCAAGAAATTGAAGCCGGAGCAAGAGGAATGTTTAGAAAATGTAATCGCTGGAAAAAAAATTGGCGCTACTTCCCACGGGCTTTGTTAGTGGCAAAGGAGATTTCTATGCTAAATGCTAACGACTCACTCGGGCGCATTACATACGTCACGGTAAACTCAGATCCAATCGTTTCAATCTGCAAAAGGAGTTAACCCCTCCTATCTGTAAACGGAGCTCAATGGAGCACCTCCAGACCTTAGTACGAAATGTCATTTGTACTATGGTGTGGTACGACCAGGCTATGGCCCAACCTGGTCCACCTTTAATTTGATTACTTTGGATTTTTTGTGTTCTGGACACGGGGTTGTTGTTTTTTTGATAAATCTATATATTGAAATATAATAAAATCTAGACTCAAACGAGAAAATATATAAATAAAATCAACTTTGAACTCTCAACCTGTCTCTGTGTCCTCAAATGTGTTTTGTCCTTCGGGTCGTAACAACTTGTAAATTTTACATTGCAGTTTAAAGTTTATAGCTCATCTTATACATTTGTGTTTAATTGTGTTCAACTTTGTTTATTTACTTTATCACCTTCAATGGAGGTAATCCACAGTTTAACCCTAACCTAGCCCTAACCGTTTCATGTATTTTAATGGCACACTTGGATTGAAACAGAACTCAAACAAGAGAAAATAAAAAATAAAAAAGTTGCCATGGTAGCATATCAGCCAGATGGGAAGAAGATGGCCGATAAAAAAAAAGTATAAACAATTGTCCATAAAGGGCCCTACCGTATAGGATCAATGGAAAGCTGAGGAAGGATTGCTTCAAAAATTGGGATGCAGCCAAAGACGGAGACAGTCCAAAGCAATCAATAAATCAGTTCAGCATCATAAAGAACGATTGAATGTGTGTCTGCTGTTTTTCACTGTTTTTTTTATTATGTACAAAACTTCTTTATTTGGTCCTAAACTTGTGAAATGAGTCTGTCACTCTGTCTGCAGCAGTGTTTAGTCTGTGCCCCCTCCCTCACATGGCTCAAGGCCTTTTCCTCATCTGAACCCAAAGAAAACAAGCTCACGTTTCCATTTAATATGTGCCGCTGGCGATCACGCATGCACTCTTTCTCATTTGCATTTGTTTGGAACCGCAAAGACAAACACGTCCTATCAAGACAATTACATCATTACTATTGATTGAGATACAACAACAAATAATATGTTGCCTAATGTGGGGCCTGTTTTGATATAATGTAAGGAAGCTCTCCTACCTAGAGCTCACCACACCCCTAAAGTAACTCCCCAAAGGATATTCTCTTTTACATATATTGTCTATGCCTACTTAAGCTATGTACACTAAACAATTATAATAGATTGCTTCATTATAAGACTACACTGCAGAGAGGGCCAAAAAAGAAGTAAGAAATTGCTTAAATGTAGCTAAATTAATGAGTCTTCTTAAAACCATAGTTGCTAACAGAACAAGTAATAATTTTCATGCTTGACATAATCTTAAAGCTTTTACAATCCTATCTAAATACTTCCAATATGTCTATTATCTCTGGTTGGGCTTTATGCAAGAGTTTAATCTTGACTTTATTACCCCCTCTTTACAATTTTATTATTCAATGGAAGAAGCTCATTAGGGTGATTTTGCCTTTTTACTATAAACAGTTTATATGTTTTAAAGCGGTATTAAAAGTATTGTACTCCGACAGTGCATGTACTCGTTCCCAAGTGAAGCAAACATTGTGTCCATCTTTGATTGAATAAAAAAATATATTGCTTAAGTTTGACTTTTTATATAGTTCTATTTTGATTTCGGTCTCACCTGAGGGATCGGGCGTGGTCTCCCAGTGCACGTCTCCATCCTTGTCCCTGATCCAGCCGCAGAGTCCATCATCAAAGGAGCAGCTGAGGAAGCCTGCACCTAAAGGACAATACAAAGTGTTTGCACCGCGCACCTACTGTATAAGTTCACACACAAACATTTGGTCAAAACTGTATACAGTATTTATGGAAAAAAGCATATGTGGAGGATTCCAAACAAAGTAAAATAAACAAGCCAAGCCAAAGTTTCATTTCACAATATGTATTCAAAACAGCTGCCTCCTGCCCATCTTGATGCATTTATGGTTTCTTTATATGCCAATTCAATACATTGCCGTTGAGAAAGTTTTATTTTTATTTTTTATAAATAGCAAAAATAAAATGCACTTTACAGCCTGGGCACTGTGACTATTTGACAAGCTGATATTACTGTCAAGGCTCTATTTCTCTTTCTCTTTCAAACCTGAGCTTCTTTTGATATGTAAGCTAGCTGTTCAGATCATAATGAATGCCCCTTTCAATGTTGCTACCTTTGTATGTTTTGGTAACTGGAGAAAAAATAGTTTGAAAATGTAATATAGTTTTTAGCTTAAGAATAAGTAATAGGCTCACAGAACAGCAAGAACTCATTACAGATAAACAATATGTTTCTTTTATGTATGAAGAGCAAATAGCAACTAAACCTTTTATTTTTCTCTCCGTAATACTGTATTGTATCTACGTTGAGTCATGATTCAAGCTGGGCATAATATCGCTTCATCCAGGCACTGCATAACAAACTCCACAACAAGAAGAGCATCCATCATTTTATCCCCAAAGACAGGATTTTACAAGAATACTTCAGTTCATTTTCTGCGCCAACGACAGCGGCGTCTCCCATGACGCTCTCCGACAAATGATGCGACGAGAGTAAATACACAACTAATTAGGTCAAAAATTTCACGTTGCACTGTTACAGCACACAGTACAATAGAGAAAAGTAGCACTGCCTCCATTTCTGGATTTTCTTCACATAGACACTGACAACAATGATCTTGTTGACATTTTGCTAAAATAATCATAAGGCGACAGTGAGAGAAAGAAGAAGCTATCTCTGGGAATGTCTTGGAATCCACATGTCAACAAGATGCAGGGCTTCGTCTCATTTGACTCTGAGCAAAGACACATCAAGAGTAAACTAAAGTGAAACCTCTTCAAAAACCAAGCAAAATTGCTCATTGACATTTTAACTGGATAAATAATCTGTTTATATGAATCTCCTAATGGCTGTAATGGATTCACCGATGAGGTTGTATGTCAATTCCTCCACCTCAACAATGCCCATGTCTAATTATGTCAGTATGTGAACTAAAGGACAAAAAGAGTGTAATATACGTACATTATACACAACATATGCAACACAACATGCATGTATAACACAATTCTGTTTTTAATCAGCGCAGAAAATTGCCACATGAGCGCCTGAATTGTTTTAGTTTAATATATTAATAATAATAATACATTTTATTTAAAAGCGCCTTTCTAAACACCCAAGGACACTGTACAGAGCATAATAAAAACATTAAAAACAGAAGCAACAGAATAAAACAGTAAAGTACAATATGGAATGGTGGGTGCGTGTTTGTTAGGTGGGGTAGGACAGTCTGAACAAATGGGTTTTGAGTCTGGATTTGAAGAGTGGGAGAGAGTCAGCCTTCAGCCTAATCCCTTCGGTCACAATTGCGTTTGTAAATCTATGTTAAAGCATGTACACTACTGACAAAAGCTACATTCTTTTTGCAACTTTGTCCTTTTTTTGAATGCCTTTTTTATGTCAAACAATAATAATCATTTGTATGACCGAATAAACAAACCTGTATACCTGTCTGAATCAAGGAAATTTTTTCTCATTTACTTTTTTCTGTTTTTTATTTTGGCAGTCTTCTATAAAGTTTCAGGGCTCTCTTTCAGGGCGTCTAACTCTCCCAAAGAGTTAGACGCAAAAAAAATCTATTCAACGTATATAGTCTGGTAACCTTGTGGGAGAAACATATTTGACCATCTGACTGCTCCCATCTCCAAACCACTAATCTAAACATTCAAACTTGAGAAGCACTTTGAAAACGATCAATTAGTCAGTGGAGCAGTGGAGCACTCAGCCGCCCCTAATGTGAAGAGTGGAAGTGTGTGTTGCATGGTGGGCCCGGAGCCATCCTTCACAGCATCAGCAGCAGATGCAGCCTGTCACCTCCTGTTGCTGCTCTATCAAAACACATCTGGTCATGGCTGCCAATTGGTGCTTTCAAATTATTGAAAGCACCATTATTGAAAGCAGTCTACGCTTGTCACGGAAACAGATATTGAAGCTTTATTGGTTCAAATATATATGAAGATAACAATAATAGTAAGTAAGTAAGTAAGTAAGTACTAATACTAAGTACTAATATTGAGACAGCCTTACGAGCTGTGAAGCAGGGACTAGCTTTGGAACACGTTACCTGCAGAACTGAAAGCCCTTACAGACTTGAGGGAGTTTAAAATTAAAGTCAAACTATGGCTCAAAAGGACCCAAACTTGTGAGCATAATGCAAGACTGTAATCATTTATAGTATTTTTTTTTTTTTTTTTGTATTTTGTATTTTGTATTGTATTCTTGTTTATTATTTAGTATAAATTATTACTTATTTTTTTAATATAATGATGTATGTATAATGTAAATGTGATGTATTTCCAGGTTTTAGGGACCAGGTCTGCAAACTAGCTGTTAGCTATACGGCCTATGAACACAGCATCGGTTCCTGTAACAATGCTTCTTGTTCTGTCCCTACCAAATAAACAAATAATAATAATATTGATATAGGCGTAGAAGTGAGAATGTAATATATGATTAAGTGTCGTTATTCAAGAATGAGGGATATTTTTCATCTGAAATATCAGCCAACGGTTGACATTATGCACGTGAAGCGCCCCCCAGCTTTAGTTCAGTGAATTTTAGTTTCAGGGCGAGGAGGACAAGGACACTTCTTGAAGCTCACATAATCCAGCTCTATTTCTTGTAGCGGCGTATATATGTTGCATGCACAGGTTGCGCAAAGACACGCACTTGCAACAACCTGGGAATGCTCTTGTTCACACTAGTCACATGGTCAAGCTCTAGCAGCGCATTCACAGCGTTGTTGTCAAAGTGGTTGTTTTGTGCTACTCCCACCTCCATAGACGAGATAGGAACCATCCATAAATAGATGCAGTGTTTTTTAGAATTTATGTACATTCTAATGTTTGATGATTTATGCATGATGTGATATGGGTTGTGAGGCGCTTTGTGTTGCCTTGTGTAGGAAAGGCGCTCTACAAATATAAGTTGACTGATTGATTGAACCACCTCATCTACGGAGGTGGGGACTGTTGTCATTCACTACGAAATGGGCGCAGTTGCTCTGGGGGTCAAAATGGTGCAGCAATGAAGGATGTGGAATCCCATTTAAGTATCCACAGCAAGCAACAGGCAGTTATCCGTGATTATGCGCCCCTCACAAAAATTACATTTTCAGCAAGAAATAGTCGGAATACTCTGGATCCGTGGAAAATTTTCACCCCTGAATTACCTCTTCTAGAGAGTAATGCAATCAGGGTTTGTCAAGTCACTCAGTCAATGAGTTAACGACTTGTCAGCTCAGACAGATTGTACAACTTTGAGGTGATTACTGCATGTACCACATCCATCCATTTCCTTCCGCTTCATCCATTGGCAGGTTGCAGGAGCAGCAGTCTAAGCAGAGACACCCAGACTTACCTATTCATACACACCTCCTCCAGCTCATCCGGCGGGACCAGAAGGCGTTCCCTGGCCAATAAATAGACATAGTTCCTCAAATAGATCCTGGGTCTTCTCCGGGCCTCCTCCTGGTGGGACATGCCTGGAACATGTCCCACCAGGAGGAGTGGGACATGTATCCGGTGAGCGTGTTTCTTAACTGCTATCACTCTGCTCTCTGTTTGCACTAACAAACACATTACAAATCCACGTATTGTACACCAAGCTAACTGTGTAAGCACTCCGAGTCAGCTGTACTGTAGCTGAGGTTTAGGTAGCGGTTGTTTGTCTGGTCTCGGAGTCTGTTGTGCGGGCCCGGATCCGTACTAGCTTAGCCTAGCCTAGCTTAGCCTAGCCTAGCCGCTAACTCGCTACTATGGCGGCTGCTGTCTCTCCCTCAATCCTTTACTGCTCGAGTTGCCATATGGCGAGTCTAAACCCTGGATCCTTCTCTGAGGGTAGTGATAGATGTGTGAAGTGTAGTGTAGTCGTAGCTCTGGAATCCAGGGTCAGTGAGTTAGAGCTGCGTCTCCGAGCACTGGAGTCTCGAGCTAGCGCTAGCATTAGCTACAGCCAGGCCGTATCCTCAGGGACAGCGGAGCGCAGCTTTAGGGAAAGGCAGAGGAGAACTAGCGAGCCTAGCCTCCCAGCCCGTCCTCCGCAGCTGGGACAAGACCAGGATAGTGATGGCTTTGTGACTGTTCGGAGAGGGCGACGTGTTGTTGGTAGTTTCCCCATTGGGCCTCCTCCTGTTAGCATTTACAATCGCTGGGACGCTCTGTCCGGCTGCGCCCCCGCGCGGCCGGGCAGGGAAGAAGGCCCCACTGAGAGAGCCGCTGAGAGAGCTGCTGAGAGAGCCGATGGAGTCGCTGATGCGCTGGTAATTGGCTCCTCTATTGTTAGAGGTGTTAAGATCCCAGGAGCCACTGTTCGGTGCTTCCCTGGGGCCAGGCTTGGTGATATTGAAGGGAATCTGAGGCTCATGATGACCCACAAGCAGCGTTTCCGTCGAATTGTTATTCACGCGGGTGGTAATGACGTTCGGCGGAAACAGTCCGAGGTGTTGAAGCTGCAAGTCGCCGCCGTGTGCAAGCTGGCTAGCACAATGGCCGACACTGTCATCTTCTCTGGGCCCCTACCTAGCACTAGCAGTGCAGAAGCATTCAGCAGACACTCGGCTTTCAACCGCTGGCTGTCTGGCTGGTGCCCTCGAAGTGGTGTTGTTCATGTTGACAATTGGAGTGCCTTTTGGGGAAAGCCCGGTCTCATCCGCTCGGATGATATCCACCCAACGTTGGCGGGTACATCCCTTTTGGCTAAGAATTTGGCCCTGGCTCTAAACTGTTCTGCTCGGCTCAAATGACGATGCAGAACTGAGGCCCGGGTGCAGAGCTGCTCTGCCACAACCTCTGAGCCCCCATCTGTTCAGTTACTAGCCTCAGAGGCTAGTCAGATTGAAACTGTGTGTGTGCATGTGTGTGTGTGCCTGTGTGTGCTCAGTTACTAGCCTCAGAACCTAGTCAGATTGAAACTGTGTGTGTTCCCCGCTTGAAGTCTAAAGCACTATATGCGAGGAAATCTGACCTGGGTGTCAGACACAGTAACTTAATAAAAGTTCAGACAGACAGAAATAGTTCTAACAGTAGGGTTGTTAAATGTGGTTTAATGAACGTCAGATCAATCTCGTCTAAATCGCTTCTCATAAACGAACTTATTATAGACAAGGGCTTGGATCTGTTTGCGCTCTCGGAGACTTGGCTCCAACAGGACGAGTACGTTAGATTGAATGAGTGCACTCCTCCGACGCATGTTAACTACCAGAAAGCGAGAACTACAGGTTGCGGCGGCGGCTTTGCGATTATATCACACACCAACTTGGTTCTTAGTCCCAAAACCAACAACGCTTTTCACTCGTTTGAAAACTTAACACTTTCAATCACCTGTCCTGGGTGGAGAAAACAAAAAGCAGTACTATTTATAGTTTTATACCGACCTCCTGGTCCTTACAGCGAGTTCCTAACAGAATTCTCTGACTTCATTTCAAACCTAGTTTTGGAATGGGAAAACATAGTTATAGCTGGAGACTTCAATATACATGTGGACGACAGCACTGACAGCTTAAACAAAGCTTTCAGCGCCGTACTAGATGGTGTTGGTTTTACTCAGAATGTCGAGGAACCTACTCACATTCATAACCACACCTTGGACCTTGTCCTGACCTACGGCTGTGATGTCTCCAATGTTGACATCCAGCGTCAAAGCTCGTTGCTGTCTGACCATTTCTTGATCACGTTTGATCTCGCTTTGGAGGACTTTCCTGTCCCGCAAGATAAAACCATAATGAAAAGAACCTTAAATGATAAATCTATCACAAGGTTCAAAGAACTAATACAGCCTATGTTGAATACTGCTGCAGGTGAACCTGTTCACAGCAGCTGCAGTCCCTCAGTCATTGACCAAACGGTGGGCAACACTATGGAGTCTTTAAAATCTGCATTAAATGCAGCAGCTCCTTTAAAACAGAAAACCATTAGGATTAGATCATCGTCGCCCTGGTACAGTGTTCAACTCCACACTTTAAAACAGGACGTCAGAAAATTGGAGAGGCTATATCGCCACTCCCACTCGGAGCCTGTCCACAGGGAGTGGAAAGCAGGTCTCCGAAACTACAAGAAGGCCCTTCGCGGGGCTCGAACTCAATACTATTCAACTTTAATAGAAGCGAATAAAAACAACAGTAGATTTTTGTTTGGTACCGTCGCTAAACTCACAAACTGCCATAGCGCAATCGAGCCTAAAATTCCAAGCTCACTGAGCAGTGTCGACTTTCTCCACTTCTTTAATAATAAAATTACATCCATCCGTGACAAGCTGGAGGAGGTTGCTCCTGCTGTTAGTGGTGGACAGGTTGAAGCGGCATACGTGACTTCCCACTTAGACTCTTCAGTGGGCCTTAATAAATTCATGGCTGTGAGCCAAGCAGAGGTGATCTCTGTGGTCACATCCTCAAAAGCCTCAACTTGCATGTTAGACGCAGTCCCGACATGGCTCTTCAAAGACATACTTCCTTTGATAATTGAGCCTATCGTAAATATAATAAACGCATCCATACAATGTGGCTATGTCCCACAAGCTTTTAAAACCGCGGTAATCAAACCCCTTCTGAAGAAAACAAACCTGGACCCAGAAATACTTACAAACTACAGACCGATCTCGAACCTCACTTTTATATCTAAAATCCTGGAAAAACTTATAGCTGAGCAGCTCCGCTGCCACCTGCAGGAAAATGATATGTTTGAAGTCTTTCAATCAGGATTCAGAGCTCATCATAGCACTGAAACGGCACTAGTCAAAGTCACAAATGACTTACTACTAGCTGCCGATAATGGACAAGTGTCAGTGCTGGTCCTACTGGACCTTTGTGCTGCATTTGACACAATAGACCACAGCATTCTACTGCAGAGGCTAGAATGTGATATAGGTCTTAGAGGAACAGCCCTTGGCTGGTTTAAATCCTATTTATCAGATCGATATCACTTCGTCAATGTGAATCAGGACTCGTCGCCTTATTCTGGAGTGGAATTCGGTGTGCCGCAGGGTTCGGTACTCGGACCGATTCTTTTTACTCTCTACATGCTGCCACTGGGAAACATTATTAAAAAGCATGGAATTAATTTCCACTGCTATGCAGATGACACACAGCTTTATCTGTCGATGAAGCCTAATCAGACAGATCAGCTAGAAAAGCTCAGTGCCTGCATAAAGGACCTTAAAATGTGGATGACTCTTAACTTCCTACTTCTCAACCCGGAGAAGACAGAAGTGATCCTACTCGGTCCGAAGCGCCTGCGTGACTCCCTCACTAACCAGATGGTTACTCTCGATAATGTCAGTATAATACCCAGTAACACTGTGAGGAATCTTGGAGTCATTTTTGACCAAGAACTCTCCTTCAAGGCTTATATAAGCCAAGCAACTAAAACGGCGTACTTCCACTTACGGAACATCGCTAAAATTAGGAATTTCCTTCCTAAAAGTGACGCGGAAAAACTCATTCACGCGTTTGTCACCTCAAGGCTCGACTACTGTAACGCTTTACTGGCAGCGTGCCCTAAAGCCTCTTTGAAGAGCTTCCAGCTCGTTCAGAATACAGCAGCTAGGATCTTAACAGGTACCAAAAGGAGGGAGCACATAACTCCGGTGTTAAAATCACTCCACTGGCTCCCTGTGGAGTACAGAATAAAGTTTAAAATCCTACTCTTAACATATAAAGCCATAAATGGCTTGGCTCCTTCTTATCTCCAAGACACGTTAGTGTCGTATCAACCAAGTCGAGCGTTGCGCTCACAAAACGCCAGACGTCTGGTGGTCCCTAAGGTCTCAAAGGTCACTGTTGGTGGCAGAGCATTTAGCTACCAAGCTCCTTTACTGTGGAATCAGCTTCCCATTTATGTTAAGGAAGCAGATACGGTCTCCACATTCAAGGCCAGGCTTAAAGCACTTTACTTTAATTTAGCATATAATTAGGTAATATATAATATGTAGTGTATATATTATATATATATGCTGTATTATGTTATATATTATGTTATATATTATTCAATAATGTATTGTGTTATGTTGTATATTATGTTATATATTATGCTGTATGTTATTCTTTATTCAAGGCTAGGTTTAAAACAGTCCTCTTTAGTTTAGCATATGGCTAGGAAGGTAAGACTCGGAGAAGGTTAAACTCCTCAGAGTGTTAGTCAAGCTGCATAGGGAGTCAGTTTGCTGGGAGAAGTATGGTAACTTGAGCACTATCCTCTCCTCCTTCCTACTTTATCTGTTTAGCATTTTTAGGATTCTGACTGTAGTTTGTTCATTGCTATTCACCTGTTGTCCCATTGTCTGTTTCATGGTACGATGACGGGATCTCTGAGCCTGGCCTCTTCCATCTACACCTGCGGACTGCCCCGCCCGACCCGCCTGGGAGTGCTTCAGTCCTGCACCGGACCTGTTCCACGTTCAGCGTCCACTGGTCCACGTTCTGTAGCTAGCTTAGGTCCTGGATCATTAGTCTGTCCGTCCGGAGGAGCGGATCCCTTTCTCATATGGGTCTCCCTCCCTGTGGGTTTCCCTAGTTCTCCTCCAAGGTTTCTCACTTTTTCCCACTGGGTTTTTTAAGAGTTTTTCCTTGTCGATGCAGGAGGGTCTTGTTGGACAGTTAGTGTCCAACAGAAAGGATTGGTGATGATCAGGACACTTTAGCATTCTACAACATGTATGGACATTTTCTTCTGTGTGTGCTTTATACTGTATTCTTCATGTGTTTTAACTGTTGGTTCTCTGACCTGTGTTGGTGATTTCAATGGTTTTGTTAAGTCCTCTGAGATGACTTCTGTTGTGACCTAGGGCTATACAAGAATAAATTGTATTGTATTGTATTGTATTGTAACACCTCCCCAGGGAGGCATCCAGGAGGCATCCGGAACCGATGCCCGAGCCATCTCAACTGCACTATTCCAAGCTCCTCACCCTATTTCTAAAGCCTAGCGTACATCGGACTGGCAACTGATTATATCCGTCGCATATGAGTTGCTGCCCCGCACACATCGACAATCTGACAAAAACGGGCAACTCCCAGTATCAGACCAGTCTCGGGAATAACAGCGCGTACATCGACAGCAACTGGCCTCAACTACAGTGTGTTTTCTGACATAAACTGTGGAGGGCTCGCAGTACACGCAATACACACAGGTTGTCGGAGCGGCGCATGGAGCGCGCACATCGGGTCATATCTCTGAAACTGAGGACAACTAGTTGCCGAAAAGTAGAACACGGGCAACTGACTGAAACTGGAGACCGACTGTTTATCTCCAGTTGTAAGAGCGCGCACATCGACCAATTTTGGCAACTGATCATCTCCCATCATCTCCTCTCAGTTGCCAAAAGCCGCCTTGCAACTAGTTGTCTCCAGTTTCTCTGTCGATGTACGCTAGTCTTAAGAGAGCTCCCAGCCACTCTGTGGAGGAGAGCTTCAAACCTCATGACCATAGGTGAGGGTGGGACCGGGACGGGTGGAGGTGAGGCCGACTATCTCTTGTCGGTATTTCTCTACCTCCAACACAAGCTCAGGCTCCATCCGACTTGTGCGGTGATGTTTCACTTCCCAACAGCCAGATAAAATTTACAACATTTTTTTATTTTTTTTACAAATATTGGACATATTTTACAAACACAACTTTGTAAAAGAGCAGCACGTACAAAAAAGTCAGAACTCTGACAGTGAGAGCTTAACACAGCTCCACGGCCCCTTTTTAAAGTATGTCCCTCACGTGACTCACTTTTATAACCTTTTTCACCTGACCCACACGAAAGCCATTTAGTGTTGATTCTGTTTGGAATCTTACAGCAGTTCAAATAGTCATAGTAAATAGTCATAGTAACTAGCCTCCATTGAGCCCCAAGATACTTTGTTCACTATCATTTACTGAATAATGAACTTGACAATGATCCTAATCGGTCTATTTAGAAGCAGCCAAATGTGATTGCGTGTTGCATTGTTTACCTGGGTCGTCCTTGCTCTCGCCTGCCGTGTTGCCAAGTTCAATTTCAAAGTCGACTGTGTTGTGGCCATGATTCCGCGGGACTGGAAAAGAAGAGGAGGGGAGGGGGGGGTTAGATAAAGGATTAACAAAGGTATTAAATTGCCTTCGCCGGTGTCTTTGCTTCCAGCTATGTCCAGGCTTCACTTCAAAAGCATACTGCACACAAGGACGAATGAATGTCACCTGAAAACATTCATCGACAATCTGAGAAGTGAGACAATATTCTATTTATTGAGTGATCGATGGATTGCAACAAGATTAATTCAAACAGGTTTGAACACATTTATTGTGTCATTATCAGATCCAGCTTCTCCAAGTATATACTTCACTAATGGAAGTAGATCTATTCCTTTGTAAATATATTTTCAGACCTGAACCTCTAAAATAGGCATGAAACAGACTCCAGACCTCAATGATGTATGTGATTTGATTTGCTAATAGTCAAATATTCAGACATTATTTTTTTACGTTGTTTACTGTATTCAAAGAAAATGTTAGTTTGAAAGGTTGATAAAAGGTAGAAATTGTAAAGAATATTCTGGATATCATCTCTAGTGCTAAACCATGTGTTTGTATTATTTTAATTCAACTCATTCATACCTTTCATAACACTTATTTTATGTATAGTTTTTATGTTGTTTTTGGTTGCAGGCTATTTTCTGACTTTCTCTCCAAAAACATCTCTCTCAAGGACAAACCCTGTCATCTTTCATAGCATTTTTTTTATTTTTATGGCCGAGACAACCATACGTCTGCTCACATGGTCTCAGATGTGAATCCCAAAGAGGAGCCTTCTGAGAGTGAATCTGATGCAACGTCTGGGAATATGTTGTCCACACTCACACACATACACACACACATACAGACACACACACACACACACATGCACACACAGACACCCACACACGCATACACGCATACGGTATATACACACACACACAGACACAAACACACAAACTCAATCACAGGCACACACACATGCATACACATACTCAAACACACACAAGGACACAGACACGAAGACACACGCACACTCAGACACAAACACACACACGTACACACATTCATAGACACACAAACACACGCACACAAACAGTTAAATCTGAAATAGCCTCCCTCGGTGTCCAATGGGGTCAGGACGCTCAAAATACTAAAGGTCAAGCCTCATATTAAAGGTCAAATGACAAGTAAGCCTTGGGAATGACGTGGCTATTATAAAACCTTCCTCGGTTTTGTGAAAACCAAAGAAAAGGTCATTTTAGAACAAAAGAATGTGACTCGCAACGCAATTATTAGCTCTTTCTGTAACGGAAATGTGCATGACTAATGTGTAAGTATGTGCTTGCGTCTCCAGAAGTCTGAGCATATGTCATGCTGCGAGACCCATCTGTCCGTGACACAGGAGCAGTCGGCCTTTCCAATGATTCCAAGAGCAGAGGGACCACACTTTCACCTGGCTCTCCAGCATTCCCAGGAAATCCAGGATATTTCTGGAATAGTCTATCTCTGTTCATTAGAGCAGCTCCTTCATTGGAAGATTTTTAATATAGTCTAAAGACACATTTTTACACCTTGGCTTTTACAGTAACACCAACATGTATGTATTTTATGCTGTTTTCTTTCGTGTCTGTGAAGCACTTTGGGCAGCCGGTGTTGTTGTAAATGTGCTACACAAATAAAGCTAACATTGACAATGACAGGATACATTTTATGTCGTGAATGCCGACTGTCCTAGTCTATCATGCACCTATTAGAATGTATGACTATACTGCTTTATAACAGTTGATTAAACATACATTAAAGTGACACGGTCCCCCAAAGGTGTGTGAGGGAGCATGTGTGTGTGTGTCGTGGAGCATTTAAACATTGCTTTGACCTGAGAAATATATCAAAGGCACTTACATTTGCTGAGATTACATTAACACCTCCTTTTTACTTCTTTGAACAATGACATAGATAAAAGCAGCATCTCTGTGTCTGGCTCTCAAACAAATCTCAGCAGACACTATAAAGTAAGAAAGTTATAAAAACACGCTCAGACTAGATGTTAAACACCATATCTGTTTAGCTACATTTCACAGACTTGTGGCACTCTCAACTGAGAGGGTTTCTGAACTCTGATCTACTATTGATGATTTCTGCAGTCAGTTGCCATTTCCTCTTCACAAGCAGAGGGAGCTGTTTTGTTATTTTGTCTATCCCACTTTTGCTTGTAACTAACATAAAATAAGCCGACAATTTTTCTTTTGGATAAACGATTAGTTAAATCCCAAAAGTGAACGTGGGATTTGTTCTGCATCTGAACAAGACAAAGCTGAAGTGATGTCTGGGAGAACATCTTTGACTTGTTAGACGTCGGGCCAGGTGAGTAATAATACTTTATCAAGACATTTCCATTTCATTTTGCAGTATTTTTGTGATTGGAGTCACACAAGCAATGAAGTGGCAAATGCAATAGGCTCTACTACTCTACATACACTACCAGTATTATCTGTGCATTCAATGAGGGGAATAATTATGAGCTGGTCTACACAGCTTTGACACAAACAGCAAGATATACGTTTGAGAGGTTAGAATAGGATTACTGGAGCGAGGGGAACTGCAACTGTCACCTGACGCACTGAGAATCCACAAGGGTTCACGTATTTATGACGTCTTGAAATTGAGTGAAGTGACCCCTAATAGATTTGTTGACATCTGCTGTCATCTGCTCTACTTGCATTGATTTGGAAACACACATCTCGCAATGACTCCATAAAATACAATACATTAAAAAAAAGTAAATTATGCGCTGTTTGCAGACTGTTATTTGCTCTGGTGTGGAATAGCTGTGCTCTGGTGAAGGCTAGAGTCGGGCTGGAAGAGGAATTTGGAGCCTACTGTGTCCAAAATGAACCGCTCAGTGCCAGACTGACAGACAGAACAACAGAGAGGAAGAATTAAGAAATATTTAGCGTGGAAATGTCTGGAGGAGGAAAACGCTAAATGAAAATGTGGTCTAGAATATGCGTATGACACATACAGGACATTATTTCTGTTGGTATGTTTATTGGCCATGTGAGAGTCCAGAAAATCAGTTGTGCATCAAATGTTATATATGAGAGTGTTATATACGTGTTGTACCATGGACTAATACTTTTGAGTGTCGACTGGAATTGTTAACACTTTGAAATTTGAGGAAATAGAACCCAAAACAACCTCAGCTTCCAACTTAACACCCAAAATTAAAGCAATAATCTCAGAGGACATTACAGAAAATGGTAGTTTGCCAAAAAGTAGCCAACAACAGGGTTAAGGGTCCCCAAATATGACCTCACGGACTCCGAATTGCAATCATTATTATTAATTTGCAAGCATAGGTGCTGAGCTGTCATGGCATGTTGTACCTTGTTCACATTTTTTCAAGAAAATAATCATTCCAGTACTCAGAAAAGAGAAGACAGTTGATTAATTAGTATACTCGCTTGTGCACCCATAAATTAGACAATCAAGGAAATACAATTATAAAACAAATAAGAGCCAATCATTGGGATCCGCAATGTCGATAAACGAAATCGACTAAAGATTGATTGATATATTGATATTTGATAAATGCCCCGGATCATCAACCGTCCTTAGTCCCTTCTACCTAATTCTAGTCAATTGAATTGCGCTTTCTAACTACCGTGCCTAAAAAGTCACCAGTCTATTTGGCGCAGCGTGATATCTCAACAATATTTCATTATCTTTGTGGCTTTGCAGAGCAGCCAATTCGTCTTGGCTTTCTTCTTCAACAAAAGCTCATTCCCTGACAGTAATAACATGCGTGCTTCCTGATGCGCATGCAGAGGCGGGTGAGTCGGCCGCACCTGCACCCCGCATCTGAGTGTCATTATTAGCCTCTTCACTGAGCACCTCTCCTCCTTCAGACTGGAGAAGCCTGCCTTTGATTGATGCGAGCGTTGAGCGGTGGCGACAGGTGCTAATGTAATCTTTCCCCACTTTTCCCATTCTAATTATGCGATGCCATCTGGATAGGTACGTTAGCAATGGTATCTGATCCCACACGCTTTTGGTCGCATCCTATTGTGGTCGCTTGGTGTTGTGATGCTCCGGCTAAAACTGGTGTGTTTTTTCAATGGGGTTAAAAGGTTGAATGACTGTCATGGCTGGTTTAGGAAAGAGAGAAAAATACTGTTTTCATTGTAGTTTGGGTTTGATAAGTGATGATGAAATGTTTCTGCAATTTGTGTCAGTGATTTGCGTTCAGCTCAGAGCCCTAACATGGTAGAATGCAGGCTACAGGCTCTCACTATGTACACAATCATGCTAAGGGCTCTTTAATATAAATATTGATATTAGATACAATGCTGTTTTTAATTTTGTAACATATAAAAAACTAAAAATATAAAATCTATGGTTCGTATTTTTTAGATTGATCCTATACATTTTTGGAGATTGGGGTTTTGACTTTAACAACAATACATATATGCATCAATAATGTTGTATTTTTGCTCAAACAGGGTAGAGCATTATTTGTTAAGCATTCATCATTTTTTTACTGAACTGCATGGAATCATAAAGAAATATGTTGTATCGAATCGTATCAAATTGAAAGTTCCTGCATCAACAAACCCTCGGTATCAGCAGGCTCTGTGAGATACCCAGCCCTAATCATTCATGTGTAGATGTGGCAGCGCTGTCCAGTTCTGGGTGTGTATACAGTGTACTTTATGACCCAATTACCCAGTTCTGTAACCTTCATACTGTTTGCCATATACTTTATTGTACCATCTGGTAAACGCAAACAAGGTGGAAGCCAGCTTGTGGAGTGCCATGATATGTGTCATCGCCTTTACGCTAATTTGTAATGGTCACATTTATATAGCGCCTTTCCATCCAAAGCTCTTTGCATCACCCATTCACACACGTTCTATACTCTGGTGTGTGCAGACACTAGGGGAGAGGAGGGTGTAGTGTCTTGCCCAAGGACACATGGCAGCATTAATCAAAGGGAGCTGCTTTTACACCTGCCAACCAAAATTACTGCCGCAACAAATTGGGTGTTCATCCATAATTATCTATCATTTATAAATTGAGATTTAAAGTAGCAATATGTAAGATTTTCATGTCAAGTCATAATTAAATGGCCCAAATCTGTCAAAAGGCATTAATAAACCTGCTCTTTTCAAATACTTTTTAACCGATCATATTAGTAGTAGTAGCCGAGATATTTGAATTCCAAAACTATTTTTACAGCCCCAGTGTGTCTGGTGTCTCGCTTCTGTCATGGGAATGCATGGGAATTTCCTTTACAGCAAAAAATTGTAAAACACTTTGCGTGACCTTGGTTTGTTAAATGTGCTTTTTAAATAATATGGTTTACTTACTTATTTATAAACCGTACACTTTCACACTTGGCTTGATGAGAACATATTGTTGTTTTGCCCACAGGCACCAACACCAGTTTTTTGTTGTTTTTTTGTTCCAAATTGGGTCTTATTCAAGTCACTAATGTATTCTGGAACATTACGTTTATGCATAAGACAGATTGTGTTGAGCTTTAACTAAGGCTCTATTGAAGACAGTGTTTGCCTAATCGTATTACAGAAGCACATACGCTGGCAGGTGAACATAACTTTGGCGCCCTAGGCCCCGGTGCGGCCTTCAGAGCGGAGGGCCTCCATGCGAAGGAGCGTGCCAATCCCCAAAAGGCTGTGTTGATGGAGTTTTGCAGCCTGGTTTGGAGGGGACAGAACGACGAGACTACTCTATGCTGTGACCGCTATCGCTATAATGCTGTGACCCGCTATCGCTATAAACTGTGACCGCTATCGCTATATACTGTGACCGCTATCGCTATATACTGTGACCGCTATCGCTATATACTGTGACCGCTATCGCTATATACTGTGACCGCTATTTGCTGTGACCAAACTTGCGGATACTCAGCTGCAGCCGCCACCAGGAGTTTAGCGAGTGTTTTATGGAGATGCCAAAAGCCGCTGGGCTGCCAGGATGGTCGAGGTGTCAGGCCTGATGTATGAGGAGAGGGCCGATGATGACCAGCGGCCCAGCTGCTGGAGGGCGGAATGGGGGAGCCCCAGTGACGCGGCGCGCGTGGCGGCGCCTATCCGAAAGGAGTGGGCTGTGTAGAGATGGGGAGACAGATTACAAAGCAGCAGTACATACTTGAGTTGGGCTCTGAACCATTTGGGGGACATAGGGAGGTTTTCAGGGGTAAGAAATAACGGTCCGTTGAGATCCCCTTTCCGAGAGCGGAGGCGAGTGTAATGCATCATGGATTGTGACAGCAGAGGGCGGAATGAGTGGAATGCAGTGGGCGTGACAGAAGCTGGAGTAGACTTTCCACGCGAAACTGTATGATTTCAGTGTGGAAGGTGAGAGACCCATCTTCGTGTAGGATGCAGCGGAGGAGATGAGGAGGTGAAGAGACGGAGGGACTAGTCCAGGGCGAGGGATTCCATGCAGGGGATCTGGCATGGTGATGGGTTGGCAGAAGGGCAGAGGCGTCGGAACTCCTGGAAGTCGAGATTATCACGCATGACGGAGATCCTCTTTCTCTGCCACGTGTGATTCCGCCGCGCGCAGGCCACGACCACTGGGAATATCTCGTGTAGGGCAGAGGAGATGCTCCGGTGGAAAGTAGCGGCCACGGCCCGGCAACCCAATGGTCCTGGAAAAAACCCCCAAAACCCACGGAAGGGGCACGTCCGTGTAGAAGCGGAGACCTGTAGGGGCAGAGACATATCGGAGAGGGCCATTGAAGTTGCAGGCGCCCTTACGCTTAGAATCTTGGGTTGGAGAGTAGATAATCAGGATAGTAGGATGGTCGGGAAGCCGCGTCTCGGACCGCATGAAGGTTGAGTGTGCAATGGTGAGACGCTTATGCAGAGAAGCCACAGAAGGCGAGCCGGAAGATGCTGCGAGGAGGGCAGACATGTACTTGGAAGACGAGCCGGAGTTCAGTGCCGCTCAGAGCCGCTGCAGGATGGGCAGCATGATGGGGAGCCTGCGATCAGAAGAGTGAAGAATACAGGTATGGATGCCTTTGATTAGGAGTCCGATTGACGGCTCAGCGCAGCTACTCGGCCGGCTGCATCTGATAGAATCAGAAGATTAGGTAGAGAGATGAAGCATGACCGCCGAAGCGACCCTGGGAGCATAGGTACGAGGTCAGCGCGGCGCGGCATACTCGGCCGGGCAGCGTCCATTAGAAACAGGATAAGCTTCTGAGAGAGTGGGTTGCAGCAGTAGCGGCAGCAGCAGCGGCAGCAGCAGTACCTCAGATAATACAGCGATAACCTGTACCAAGCCGCGGCAGCAGCAGCAGCAGCAGCAGTAGTAGCAGCATCCTTAGAGATTAACAGTAATAATCCTGTATCAAGCCACAGCAGTAGAATGTTGTCATAGCTGATCAGTGTTTCAGTAAAGAGATGCATTGAAGAGATATGGCAAGTAAATGAAGCAGCAGCAGTAGTAGCAGCAGCAGCAGCAGTAGCGCAGTAGCCAGTAGCAGCAGCAGCAGCTGCAGCATCCGTAGATAATAACAGCAATGATCCTGTATCAAAGCCACGGCAGTAGGATGTTGTTGTAGCTGTTCAGTGTGAGGGATTTAAACAGGTTTTACGGTCCAAGTGAGGGATTAACTGAGCCCGCAGTCCAAGTGAGGAGTTTAAACTGAGATTTTACGGTCCAGTGTGAGGGATCCAACAGAGCCTGCAGTTTTTAATTTATTTATTTATGTACTTATTTATATTTATTTATTTATATTTATTTATATTTATTTATTTATATGTATTTATTTATTCATTTATTTATTTTTAATATATAGCGTTCCAGATATAGGCAGTACCATATATGCAGTTCCATATACTGCATAACAGTTCCAGGTATAACAGAACCATATAAGCAGTTCCAATATAGCGGTTCCATATATAAGCAGTTCCATATGAAGCAGTTCCATATGAAGCAGTTCCAGATACGGTACAAAGTTCCAGATATAAGCATTTCCTGATATAAGCATTTCCAGATATAACATTTCCAGATATAAGCAGTTCCAGATATAAGCAGTTCCAGATATAAGCAGTTCCAGATATAAGCAGTTCCGTGGGGATTAACCTGAGAGCTCACAGACCAATGTAAGGGATTCATTTTGGGAGCCGCAGTCCGAGAGGGATTTAAACAGCGCTTGCAGTCCAAGAGAGGGATTTAAACAGCTCGTAGTCCAGAGAGGGATTTAAACAGAGCCTGCAGGCCAAAGTGAGGGATTAAAACTGAGGTCTTGCAGTCCAATGTGAGGGATTAAAACTGAGGTCTTGCAGTCCAATGTGAGGGATTAAAACTGGGTTCTTGCAGTCCGATGTGCGGGATTAAACGGAGTTTGCAGTCAGAGTGAAGGATTTAACGGAGCTTGGTTAAAGAGAGCCTGCAGACAATGCGAGGGCTTTAAACTGAAGCTTGCCCACCATGCACGGGGCCAACTGAGCCTGCAGTACAAAGCGAGGGGAATAAACCGTCCGCAGATCTCATACTTACCCACAGCGCCAGAAGACAAGGGACAACACAACGGGACCACACCGTACCGGCACGAGGAGGCAGGGATGCGCACGGCTCCCACCGCACCGGGCCAGACCGGCCGTATGCAGCAGCAGGCCGCGACGAGACGAGCAGCGGCGAACCCGCAGAAAGAGCCCGCAAAGGAGGAGAGCGGCAAAGACCCACGGACCACAGCACTAGACCCGCAGCAGGTGCAGCCACAGAAGGAGCAGACCACGCAGCAGACAGAGGACAGCAGGGACATGCACGAGTAAGTGAGAGCAGACGAAAGCGATTCCTCCAGAACGATTCTTTGCAAGGCTTCAGGAGCATGCGAGGCTTCGAGAAGGCAGAGAGCGGGAGTTTCTCCGCTTTTAAGCGGCTTGCCTGGCCGGTGCGGTGATTGGAAGGGGCGTTTGCAGCGCGATAGACTGGGGATGAGAACCGGCCTGGAGGGGTTACCTTTGGCTAACGTCTACCAAATTGAACTTTCGCTGGCTGCATTAGATAAAGCGGAAGGAAATTGATGGACGAATGGGACCAAGTCTTAGAAAAACAATTCTTATGCTTTTTGTCTGTATGGTTTATAATATTTTATACTTTGTACAAAGCAAAGTAGACTATGATTGCCATCTTTGTCACACCCTCTAAATAAGGTACGCAGACTGGAGTTATATTGTTCTCTTTTTGTGCGGACCCATTTTTAAATAATTACAAAATCCCACGGAAGACTTCAGGACTGACAAATGCCTTGAAAGTAAACAGCGTAACAATGGAGAGGCTTGTCTTTGGCCTTTTTGTGTCTACGTGTTTGTTGCTGCTATTACATTACGCTTGTAGACGTCAACAAACCAGCAAATTTACCTTTGGCGCAGTGTGGGTGGGGGTTGATGGATAGGGTTACACCAGGTCAACCTCCGCAGAATTGCCCTTGTATGACTCCATAGATTGAAACAAAAGGTTGCATGCCTTTTAATGGCTTCTTAAATCTGGCTAATTGTCGTTCATATGGCTAGTTTAATCTTACGCTGACATACTATGGAATGCCCCTTTCAAACCGGCTTGCATTGGCACTTTGTAATGATCGAACATCTGGTGCGAGCTGCTACTTTGGCCTCTTCCCCAAAAGCAGCAAATATTTAGAAATTGCCTTTAAATCCATAGAAACCCTTACACCGCATTTTGTAATGGCCCATATTATGTTAGGCAATTGTGTTTGACTTGACAGCTCGACTGATAAGTTAAGCAATTTGCAAGAAAGAGGGGAGCGTCTGAAATATGAGGCCCACTCGGAGGAAGCTGAACAATGCGAAGACATCAATAAACTCTGTCGTCAATTAGGAAGGATTGTTGCGAGCCCCTCACAGCGCCCACAATGAGTCGATACTTCTAGTTAGACGTGTGTCTGGTGGGATTATTGGACAAATCTATTGCTGTGCACAAATAGGTAAAAGGCTGGTTTTCCAATTCAATTGCTTCCATCATGTTCTCCGTGTTGTATCCTCATTGGGCAACAAGAAGGAAAGTGCAAAAGATTTAGGTTAATGTGAAGATTCATTTGTTCGTTTGTGTAATTGGTCGGTGCAAAAATGTATTCAGTGTTTAAAAAATATGTTTTAGCTACACTTGGGATCATTGCATTTCACCAAAGGGCAGTAATAAGCCGGCAATCCAATTTAAGAAGAGAGTGAGTTTTATATTATATTGTGGAGAACTATGAAAATGGAAGACTGAAATCAATTAAGTCCTCGCAACACTTTATGTAACTTTGATGGTTTGTTATATAATATTTATGACTACATAAAAATACAACCTAAAGTGCATTATGAACTTTGTATTTGAAAACAATTTTCCGACTTAGCAGCTATAATAGTGGGAAGTATGGTGCCTTTACTTTCATGGTTATATCTCCAGCGCTGAAGGAACAATTGTTTGGCAGGTTTACTGGTGCGGGGGTCCCACAGCAGCGAAAACCTTCCAGACAATTGATCTTATAGCATCCTAGAGACCACTGAAAATGTCCAAATGTTTTCCCAGATTGAAGTCACAAACCTGCCATATTGTTTCTTTTTACCGGCCAACATAATGCATATATATTTTTGTTTTAATGTTTTCATCATCATATGTAGCAACAAAGAAGATGTGGAGCTTTGTTAGAGAAATCCCCTCTAAACAAGACGAGAAATCAGACTTTTGAGTTACCATGGACACCATTTTAAACTCTCAGCTCTTTTTAATGCGTGACTGCAACATTACATATACTACATACCAAAGACCACAAGGGTCATGCGCCATACTATTTCAGCAAACCAGTGTGATTCTCTGGTTACTACTCCCTTTACTTTTTTATGATCCAAAAAGTCACCATAAAACTCCTCATAAAATAATATCCCCAGTCCGGAAACATTCCATTATAGTGTCCCAACACCTGTGCGAAGCCCCTTCTGCTGCCCCCTGCAATCACTCTTTATGATGGATGTCCCACCCTCCCCCTCCTCCTCCTCCTCTATCCCAGCCCCGGTCACAGAGCCCTGAGTCACCCAGACCACACGGCTGCTTCCCGGAGGAGCCCCCAACGTACAGCCTGTTTTTAGCGGTGCACAGGTTAAGTGGTTTGTAACTGCCTCCTTCATCGGTTGTATACTTTGTCGCACAAGAGGTGTTTTCGTAATCTCATGCTTTGCTCATATTTCACCTCACCGACTTATAAATCTATGTTGCAATATTCACCCAATCTGTTTTTAAGTCATGAAAAAAAGGCTCATGTTCAGTGAGCTAAACTGGAGTTGCGTTTATCAAATGTAAAAATATGACGGTGGAATAACAACTGGTGTTTTGTTGCTCTAGTGGGTTTCTTATACATGTCTTGGGGCATTGATTTCTTTTCCTAAGTTGTCACCAATGATACTACCTTTTTCCACCTCTTTTGACAAACGTTGGCTAATATTTTAGGAATTCTGTCCTTATCTTACTCTCGCTGGACCTTGGCTCAACAATATTCCAATTACAGACGTACACACACTCCGACTCTGCTGCGGGTCTTGCGTAGGCCGGGTTGTTCAGAAGATTATTTCCATAACTGTAATGCAGTTTGAGCATGTTTTTATTTATAAATTGACTTAATGGTTATGATTGATTACTTCACGCAAGGGATGTCACAGAGCAAGCCTGTTTTAAACTAGGCTAAACCTCATGTTTGTTTTGTTTGTTTTTATTCAGATCCCCATTAGCTACTGAAAGAGACAGTAGCTATTCTTCCTGGGGTCTATATACTTCATGTCACACAATATAACGTACAAAGGACAAAAATGAATGTACAAAAACAAAATTATATATATACATACACATATATATACACACTACACATGTACACCATACATACACATATATACACATACATACATACACACATACATATACATACATATACATACATACACACATACATAAGCACGCACGCACACACACGCACACACAAACAATACAGAAACGTTATAACAAAAATACACAGTAACCATCTATACACACAGACAAACACATCCACACGGCAACATTAACAGCAGCAACAAAAATAATCTAAATTTAAAAAATGTCTACATTACATTTTAAACATTCAATTATCCAAATAATGTAAATACAACTCAAAAATACAAAAACAAATCAGTAACATTCTTCAGTGAAAAGGAAAACTCTCAATCTTGTGTGTGTCTACTGTAACATAAATTTATATTTTAAATTACAGGTATATCTATTTTATATGGGTTTAATTTGTTTTTGCAAATCATTAACATGTTATAAAAATCTGTTTACTGAAGAATGGTCAAAACGTTAAGATGAGTATCATGATGTTTTCTTCTTTTTCATTCGTATAAAACTATCATGTATCTAGTGCCATTCCAAAATATGTATTAAACAATGAAACTGTCACACGCTCTTTGAATGAACTATCCAACACGATGAACCTAAATCATCCGAGGATTCTGGTGTGTTGTTGCAATGTCCTATATAGTGATTGCTTTTGCCCATTCTGTGGCCTCGCGTTCACAGAAATACAGTGTGGACATACCCACGCAGGTCCGCCCGTCCGGAGCCAGCTGGAGGCCGGGTGATGGACACTGACATCGGACCTCTCCTTTCAGCACCTCGCAGCCGTACTGGCAGTTGGCCATGCCACAAGTGCGCGCATCTGAGGGGACAGGCAAAACACATTAACACATGGGCCAAGGGGGCGGTCAGGGGGGCTTCATCCAAACACAGTCACAGATTTAGAGCCCTGTAGAACATGAGAGGATGTAAGGAGACAGCATAATGTTAGCACTGTTCCTACAAGGAGCGCTGAGTGGGAAAACCTGGGGCAAGGGACTTTGGATTAACAGGAGACAACTGGAGATAAACGTCAAGAGTTTTGAAATGTTTGTCTTGTGTTTAGAGCAGACTTATCATGTTGATCGGTCAGTTAAAACTGGAGTACATGACGTGGAAAATAAACAATTAAGAATGTATGTAATAAGATCTATGTAACTAGGTCCTTGCTATGAAAGTTATTTGGTTCTATCACTCGTGCTGACATGCAAGGCTTTAGATCAGCTTTTTTAGACAGAAAAGTGAAAAAGAGAGGACCACCAGCCTCCAATAAGCACTCAGTTTTTGAAGAATCATGTTGTGACCTGCTTTGTTTTAGCTGGGTAAAATATGTCGTTTGTCCCAACAGGAAGTTGACCACTCCACAATGTGTTTCTTATTAGAAAACATATTTTTCATATTTTGAATTAAAAATAAATAAATGTGGGTCCCTATCTGTCGCTTTAGACTGAAAGCTGATTGGCTGAGGACCTCTCTTTTTCACTTTTCTGTCTGAAAAAGCTGATCGAAAGACGTGACAGAGGCAAAAAACACACGCTTGTGATTTTGAGAGTTTTGAGAGTGAGGAATTACTATCAAATTAAATACATAGTTAAATTTTAGTGGTTTGAAAGTTAGATACTCCAGCTTTTAATGAACGCGCTTGTGGACAGACAGACATGCAACGATAACGGCATTCCATTCGACAATCTTCCTCATAATTGTCCATGTTTTTTCTCCACACTTTAACCTTGCTAAGTTGGAAGCCGGTTCCGCAAATAGCTCTTGGGTCACCCCGACTTGCTTCCTAATTCCACTTTCTCCTTGCCTTGTGGTTGGAGCATTGATGTGTGCGTGCATGTGTGTCAGTATGAGTAGAGCCTCCTCTTCTCCTGATATTAGCCTGTTCTTGACCTCTGGGTACTCTTATTAGATTCTTGGCTGCAGTCCCCCCTCCCCCCGGAATCACTTTCTCAGGTCCACTCACAATATTGCACCCCTATGTTGTTGCACTGCTCTGGACCGTTACCAAATAATGAGGTAAAAGAGTGCACACTTGATAGCTTGGACCCTTTAAAGAGGAAATTAAAAGTGGGCAAGGTGCCGCGGGGAGCCAACAGTGGCGCTTTGATGACGGCGGCAGGTCTAGTTGATTAAATGCTACAGCGGTCTATCGATCGGGAAAGCAGCGGCAGAATCAGCAGAAGGCAAAGACGAGAGAGTGTGCGACTGACACCGCCAAAAGAGAGGATGCTTGCTGTGGATCCTGCCGCCATTTGCGATAATTACAGTCATTCATGTCCTCATTGGTCTCATTGGTGTTTTAGTTAGAATTTGGGAAATAGACACAGTCGCACCTAGTATAAAATTGAGGAAATTGTGTGATCAGTTAAGAGCATAAAGTATCAGTGGAGAATGATTAAAACTGTGTTCAATATTTCACTCAAAGAAACAAGTTTGATATTCAGGTAAATGAGAAGGGAATAGATAAACGTGAAAAGAAAGAATTATTCATGAATACTTGCATTGTACATGTTTTGTTTATAGATGAGCCTCGAGATTGAGACACCAAGGAAGTTAGAGTCAAATCTATAATGAAAATGATGAGTAACAATGACAAATTTAACAGTGGAGAGCGAAGCCAAAAATCCATTCAAGACCAAACGGTCTCTCTGTTTGGTCGTTTCATTTCAGGACAGTTTAAAAGTGGCCTGTAGAAAGATAGATTTGTGAGCACAATAGCTCTTCTGGCTGAATCTGCATCATGTAGGCCTGGATGCTGATATTTGTTAAGTTGCATTGTTCTTGAAAAGACAAAATGAGATAAGTAAAATCGATCAATCACAAGTCTTATTCAAGCTCTTCAACATCAAACTTTGGAGGAAGGGTTTAATTTTGTATCCAAATTGTTCCTTTCTTTGAGATTCAGAAACTTTTTTAGATAAACACCTGGCCATATACAGTAAGTCAACAGCCAACACAGTCTATAATTCATATAATTAAATATATATAATTAATAATAAGTATAAAAACAAAAGACCCAAACTTGAACATACATATGTCTCAGTCACCAATGTTCTTGAACTCATTATTGCTAATGCTTAGTAACATTAAAATGATTTTTGCGTTTTTTGTTTTTTTTTCTTTGAGAAGAAAATATGTGCTCAGCCAGACATGTTTCATTTCAATAACATTATATTCCTGCACCAAAGATATTCTAAAGCGTGCTATTATTCATTCCCCTAATGTACTGTACTTCTATCCACATTATTTGAGCTGAGTGCAAGATCATAAATAGCAATATTACAGTGGCAGTCTTCCATACGCAATAATGTTGTGAGAAAATACTTTTATGTGGTGACAAGTGCAGGCATCAGCTCTTGTTCTGCACCTCGGGCCAGCTAATAAGAAGTGAGAGTGTGGAGATGGGCTTCTCGTACACATTTCTCATCTGGGTCTCCTAGGGTTCTTCACGGGGGATAAAACCACAGGGCTGTTACAATAAGGTGGATGAACGCAGGCTTTAATCAAAACAGTCTATCACAGGACTGTCATACTTGGCTTTTTATACAGAAAGTGCTCCACAATATAAATGAATGTATTTGAACAGAGAAGCCTGCTGGATCAAAGAAAGAGCGATTATGCAAAACAAATTGGAGGAAGGTTATATATTCATTTCAGATGTTTGCGTGCTCTAAATTTGCACCAATTATAATATTTACCATTTAAAGGATTTTTTTTTGTAATCAGATAAAGAAAACTCATTAGAGCAACAATTGAGGGGATTAAAAGCTTAGCAATAGGCACAAAGATGAATTCACAATCTATGTATTTAGGAATTGTGAGTGTTTGGTGTTTATGGATTCTGGTCGCCTCTTGCATATGTCCCCAGGGAAAGCCCAGGACACACCAGAGGGCATACCCTTGTCCGGCCTGATAACACTTTGCCTGAGGTCTGGACAGGTGGATGGATAAAAGATGAATGGTTGTTGAAGCATACTTGAAATATCGACATTGACATTGACATAACGTGTTTGTGTTTTTTAGTATTTATGATTTCTATCCCTGAGATCATGTATGTTAATAGGTTTATCATTTGCATAATGGCAAAAGGTACATTACTATAACAAACCATAAAATACATTCAGGTTAGTTTTGTATTTGTTTGTTTGTTTTAAAACGCCCCTCCTGCTCTTACTCAAGGATTCCTGTCAAAGTCACTCTTCTCAGTGGAACACCAGCATCACCTTTGACTGCACCTGTGGGGTCTGCTGCCATGAGCAATATGGAGGTCCCCAGGCACTTTACGCAGCAGGTTGCCAATGAGACTCCGCCAGCAGAACTGAAGGATTGCTTAAAGGCACACTTTCAGGTATTCTTTAAGCCAGGAAATAGCCAAAAGTGGAAATGTTGATGTTTTTGATGTGCGCAATCTGAGTGCTCTAGTTTCCTCCTTTTATTCTGCTGTAATGTCTGCAACTATGACATTGAAATGTCCCCACTGTGGGACAAATTAAGGACTATCTCATCTTATCTTTTGATAGCACTGAAAAAGTCTCAAACTGGTTCCTTATCTTGAATGTGCTTGCATCTGGTTCAGCGCATTTTTTCAGTAATTGTTTTACTTTGTATGATGACACTTTCTTACCAGCATCTGCAAACATCTTTACAAATAATTTAGCTTTTGCTCATCTGCATAATAAGTAATAGCTTAAAGTAAAGTCGTTTCAACATTAAAGCTTTTTGAAATTGATGAACCATGGCTTGGGGAAACACAGCCATGCAATTTTAAAGAACATTATTTCATATGAAAAATTGCTATGACTAATTTAGGGTCAAAAGCTTGTTTTGTTTACGTGATGTCATAGTAAAACAATGACATCATACTATTAAAGGACTGAGACAGGAGCTTGAAGATGGAAGGGGCATTGCTGCATGTGTGTGCCACAAGTTCTCTGACATGGATAGATCTAACAACAACTCCAGGTGTGCTTTTGATATGGGAACAATGTTGCATAATTAAAAGCTAAAAGTCTATTCTGCATAATGTATCTGGGATTCTGACTTTTCGTGCTGTACAAAGAAACTTGATGTACAGATTAATTTGTCGGCTGAATCAATGTCAGAACGTGATCATAATGAGCCTGACTAATAACAGAATAAGTGCCACACGCTATCAGTCTGAACTGTGGTGTCACTGGTACAGTAGTCTGCTGTATATATGTACGCTTATTTTTATAATTGTGTGATGTCTTTCTTATCTGGACCTAATAAAGTTTAATAATATCTCCTTTCCCAATAATGTGGCATTGAGCAAATAGTAGTACAACAAAAAAAAGCAGTAAAAAACCTAAAACAGGAGTCAGATTTAACTTCAGACATGTCTTTTTACACTGTGTTTGTAAAAAGCTGTTTCTGCTGTGCTTCAGGCTAACATATGTGTGACTCACTTCCACAGCTCCCGTCGGGCATCTGCATGTATCCGTTGAGGCAGTAGCACTTGTAGCTCCCGTACGTGTTCATACACCGATGTTTACAAGGCCGCGGCTTCAGCCCGCACTCGTTCAGATCTGCACACATACAAACACACACAAGCACATACATAGGTCAAAAGTTTATCAAATAAATCCTCAATCTCTGTAACTCTCTCTCACTATTTAAAAACGTCTTCTTGATAGTGTCTTCAATCCAGATATGAGCGCCTTAATCAATGAATTATTTTTAAACCTTACATGGACCTATAAATGGTTGAAGAGGTTTTATGACTCTGATAATTCTATAATGACTCCCCTTAACTAAGTTATTTTTTTGGCCAACTAATCAATGATTGGTGTCTGTGTCTGTGTGTGCGTTTGTCTTTTCTTTATCTTTCTTAAATCTTTAATTCACATAAAAGGCCTTTATCTAAAACATTAAACAAACATCGTCAATATGAATAAAAAATCTGAAACTTTAAGGAGTTGTAAATGGGTCAAATGTTTAAACATGGGTTTAGGATTGTATAAAGGTATACATTGTCACATTTGTCTGACATGTTTTGTTTTTGAGGCCTGGCCTAAAAGCTAATGCAGCATCCTGGGAGTTCTCTTTTACAAAACACAAACCAACTTTACAAATACAATGGGTATAACTTGTATGACTATGAAGTGCTGTAAATAAATGAAGAAACAAGATTCTGGGTATATGTATGTGTGTGTGTGTGTGTGTATATGTGTGTGTGTGTGTGTGTGTGTGTGTGTGTGTGTATCTGCATGTGTGTGTGCATGTGTGTGAAGGCGTGCAGGAGCCTCTTCCAAGGAAGTGTCTCCTTGTTGGAACAGGCCCTTTTTTTGCTGTTTGATGATTTAACAGGAAGCCAGCGTGGCCTGTCTACCTGCCCATTAGCAGCGTGTGATGAAAGACACTACTGTGCACCCGGACTCCACCATACTTCACCATCAGCACTTTGTCATACACACACTAACTACTGCCTGCTTTTATAGACGCAGCTATGGTTACTGATTAAAGACACAAAACATTAAAAAGAATTACTCCAACCACACTTTCCTAGTCATTTACGGAAAGCTCTGAACAACAGGTGTGATTATATGCATTCACTTTAAGATAACACCACTTGAAAAGATCAAATATCAAAATAAAAGACGTTTAGGTCATGACGCACAAAGAACAAAAGTGGCTCACATGGTGAAAGCGTTTAGCTCTTACTCCACCTCAACTTGCTGTATATGAGGTACTTGTTGAAGATTGCTGCAAAGAGATGTGAGCTCCCAGTTTTGATATTATTGACGAATAGACAAACAAGTGTTGGTCTTAACATAGACTGTATCATAGTGGATTCTCTTATTTTAAATTATATTGTTTTCAGCCAGCAAAAGTGTCCCTTTGTTCCGGTTTTGGTTCAAGAATAATTGCAACCAAAGACCAACCCAAAAAAACATATATATTTCATTTCATTTCATTTTCAACCCGTTTATTAGTCCATTTCTGGGTTGGGGGGGTGGCAATGAGAGCTGCCACCCAACGCTCATAGCACCAGTCCCTCGCTGATCTTCTACAGGGGGTGAGTCCACAGGAAGATGGCTGCTCCGTCAGTTGTGAATCAGCCTTGATCTTTCAGCGGGGGGCTTCAGGCAACGTGGGGTTAAGTGTCTTGCCCAAGGACACAACGACAGCAGTCATCAGTGGGAGCAGTTGGAGTAGGTCCCATGGTGGGAATCGAACTCACGGCCTCCAGGCCCAAAGGCCAATGCTCTACCAACTGAGCTACTGTCGCCCCTATTTATTAAATTTAATATTTTATTGCTTATTTTTTTCATGGTAATGAAACAAAATACCACATTAATCCAGCAAGTATAAGTACAAATGTATAAACTCCCATTCTTTTATAGAGACATTTACGAATCATATATATTATAGCTACTGTATGTAACATTGTATAACTGTTCGGAATTTCACTGTGCCATACTCACATTATAATCAAGTAGAACATAATAAACTATAGAGTAGTATTTTTTTCCAGTGGTGTTTTTATGTAAGCTTTTAGGACAAAATATGCTCATGTTTTTACTTGTGAGGATAAGTAAATTTAGATGTCTTTTAAAATGAGAAAAAAAAACTAAAGAATAAATAACCTCACAATAGGAAATGCCTTTGGGCCTGTCAAAACTAGACAACTATACACTTTTCCATTTCAATAAACGACCTCTAATTTGATTAAAATAAAAATGATTATACCATTGTTTTTTTTAGACTTGGAATTGCAATCCAGGTGTAACTAATAGCTCTGATAAAAGCACACCATTCTGCAGGATATGAAAGCGTCCGGTTTCTTTGAGAGCGACAGGCACCACTTTCACTGTTTTCATTATAAACAGCAGGCCCAGCGTAGAGGTCAAGTGTGACCGTGGGCCTGGTAAATGGTCTGGTGTTGCCTCCAACCGTGTGGTTATCCAATTCACTTTATTATTCAGTGGAATGGGGGAGAAGCAGGCGTGAATACGATAGTGCTGTGAAACCAAGTCGAGCAGTTAAGACTTGTGTGTGAGCAGACTGACAAAGCATTCAGATATAAAAGTGCTCAATGGGTAATGGTTTGACTGGCAAGAAGACATTTTAGTTCATCCTCATGGAAAGCTAGTGGCAGCTTATCTTTTATAGTGGTTTGTGATTATTCTTTTCGGATAATTATTAAAAAAATACTTGATGAATGCCAACTTTAGAAGAAGAAGAAGATCTACTTTATTGATCTCACAATGGAGAAATTCGGTTCGACAAATAGTCATATACACAGCTAGACATGCAGCGTGCTGTTCCTTCCCCGCTCCAGTGTCTTGCCCAAGGACACAATAATAGCAGACATCAGTGGGGGTCGGTGGACAGGGTTATGCTATGGGCTCGAATCTGCAACCTTCAGACTCAAAAGCCAATCCTCTACCACGGTTGCCCCCAATACCAGTGTTAGAGGACATGGTCACTGAGAGAAGACCGCCCCAAATAGTTTTTGTAGAAGTGGAAAAAGTTCTAGACTCAGGTATTTAGGAAAATTAACTAAAATTATTGAAATCATTGCCAAACTACTAAGTAAAAGTATAAAAGTACCATCTTTTGTAAGTGCTTAAAGGCACACCGTGTAACTCTTGGCCACTAGGGGCGCTAGACCTGCAACTTTCACGTTTAGCGCCCCTAGTGGCCACAAGCAACTCAGCACTGTCGCAAAAGTCAACAAACAGTCAGCCGGTGTCTTTTGAGTGTGTATTCAGACAGCATGCACTGGTGTGTGTGTTCAAACTGTAGAGACATGCCTACAGATATTGAGAGACTCTGCTGTGGTCAGCCTCCAGACCGCTGCATTAGTAATCTACCACACATGGACTTCTATATCCTGGATGAGGGAGTTCTGCGTCTAGCTCGTGCTGCGTGGAATGACATCTTTGCAGTCGATGACATCCAGGAACCAGGTGAAGAGCAGCGCTCATACAGACATGCAGCTTACAGCACGATCCCTTTCGCGTTTCCTCTTTTTAGCCTCCTCCGAAGGTTTAACATTTTTCCTTGCCTCAGCCATGACCAGGAGTCGAGCAGGTGAAAAATGAGTAGCAAAAGCCTTAGCTCCATGAGTATATCAGCGCCTGTAGCCGTAAAGCAAGTCTTTCTTCCAAGTCACGTGACCTGGTGGCAGACGGTCCGTCTGCTCGAAACTTACATGGGCGGTATTTCAAGAGGGCAGCCCTGCTCGGAGCATTGCAAGTGTCAAGCGCTGTATATTGGCCCAAGTATTCATATAAAATAACTCATATGTGTCAACTCTTTAGGTCACAAAGTCCGCGGTGTGCCTTTAAAGGAATACAGGTTTTTCCAAAGAATCACCCTCTCCACTTTTTGAACAAAACTCTCTGATCTTATTTGACGAGCACGTATCACCAGCATGATTGACAACTGGGAGGACCAATAGTCTTGATATCCACCCAGAAGTGAACATCCTCCTGTATACCTTTAAGACAACTGACAACAAGTCAAAATTGATTTTTCTTGAATAATGAACAGATTGTATTATTTAAAAAACCATCAAGCATAGTTGCGGAAACACTTGAAACAACAACATACAGAGAAAATGACGATAAACAAAACCTGTGGAACTTAAGCCAAATGTGTAAATTTAGAAGCATGGATAACCAGAATTTTAAATGTGAGGAGAAAATACGGAGGAAAAGGTAAAAAGGTTTGGAGTTATATACAATTTAGCTTCATCCAACCCCTTTTTGAACCATGTATTTGTTATTTGTTACTGTCCATGTATATAAAAATGGGATAAATAAATACCACTACTACTTATATTCCATAAAAAGTGGATTGAAACACAGCCAAAAGCAAATCAAATAAAATGTGGGCGGAATGAAAGCTGAATGGACAAACATTGAGTAATTTCCAATCCCATAACTCATTGAACATCAGCATATAAATCCACCCTTGTCCCTGAGCCCTTCCTGAATCCATCACGGCTCTATATTAATTAAAGTATGGGCGCATTGATCTAGATGTCGCTCCTCAGGCTGTGCTCTGACTGACATGTTGAAATGGAAGTGGTGGATCATTAATACCATTAGTTCCACCCATACATCTCCTGCCAAAGTCGCAGTGTCCTTCGCTTTCACCGTCTAGTCTAACAGATTATGAAGTCATTACCGAGTCTGGAACCTGAGAAACGACGCTCATTGTTGGAGTTTGGTCTTTTTGTTCTCTCAGCGTTCCAGGGCAAACTTAGTAGATTTGTTGGTTTGAAAGTTGAAGAATACAGGATGGTCTGTATAGGTATGTCGGAACAGAGAGGCTGGATTTCCATGTCAGGGTCTATAGAAGTCTTGTCACCCCTAGATTAGGGTTTACAAAAGGAAAAGTGTCGCCCATTTGTAGAGCAGAAGAAAGGTTTAGCCAGGAATTACGGCGATTACTTTAGAGCTTGCAAGAAATGTAGAGTTGGACTTAAAATAACAGGCCGGGAAAGGAAAAATGGGATGTACAGTAAGCTGTAGCAGCAGTTGCTTAGGGCTGATGCTGTTTTGGTTTTATCCCTGGTTTTCAAATGCATGTATTCTTGGTCTCTGTTACTTCTTTAGATCAGCCTGTAAACTCGCTTTTAAACCTATAATGTTTTCTATTAAGATGAAAACGGCATGTCGTGGAATGATTTACTTAAAGTGAAGGTCTGGAGAGACGTTTTCTGAACGCAAGCAGCAGTTAGACCCGCCCCCACTGGTTTTTGATTGGACGCAATGAATTTAAATTCTCGATCAAACTATTCTCCTCCAGCAAATCTTACTGGTTATGCTTATAAGGAGAACTGTTTTTAAATACATTTATTGTGAGACATTCTTAATTTAGATGATACTATAAAATATGTACTCTTTTCCCAGTTAAATTAAATCAGAAAAATTAAATCCCCAAAAATAAAAATTAAATTGTAATGGTGTCGAATATGATTTGCTGAACGACCATCCGGCTTTTCCAATGACGGTTGAACATCTATCACATAATATAACTTGAATAGACAAGTGATGGCAACAAACGTGACGTAGTGATTTAATTTGATCAAATTGGCGAAACCAAATATCATCCCACTCTGTCTTCATTATTCACCAGTGGTGTAAGTGTCCAAAGAATGTTCACTTTGTTTCGTCTACAATGAGACCACCATCCATCATTCTCCAGAGTCCTTTAATCAATCATAGATCAAACTTCTCCAGGTTCAGATTTCATAACACATTATAGATGTCTCACTCAAGCCAAAGCTGAAATTACAAACAGACAGAATCATTAAGAAGCCCCTGCCCTCATGTCCCTGTTGTAGCATGACAGATTATTTCCCCATGTGGGCCGAATAAAGGGTCTCTAATAATATCTCAATCAGAATCATTTGCACAGCTTGTAAATTTAAACGGGTTGGCAAGTCACATCACACATAAAATGATCATGAAGCCTGGAGGGCAGAAGCAGCACTGTACCCTTCAGCGCCTTTATTATAGTCTTTTTTGTAGAGAAATGTTCTTAAGATATCCAATGAAGAAAACACTAGGGTACATGTGTGTAGCTTGATGGGCTGCACAAATAAAGAAAAGATGGACATTTCATTGGAGTTTCGAGCAGATTAAACCCGGCGATGTCAACGGCTTCTTGAGAAAAATTCAAATCATACAAACTTTGATCCAAAATCACATCTATTAATCTATGATCACTTTGTTGGAGGTAAGCTTTTTCAGACCTAAAAGTGCAAAAGAGAGGACCACCTTCACTCAGCCAATCAATCAAGTCAAACTCGTGGGCCAAATCTGGCCCGCAAGACTATTGTTAGTGGCCCTTAAATAATGTTCAATTATTATTATTAACTTGCATCATAGATGCCAATGGGCTACCAAGGCATGCTTATACGTAATCGATGTTCTAAGGAAAGCAACCACATTTCATTTATTCTAAAACGTTAACCCAACACATCATTAGAAGTTCCATCCATCCATCCATTCTTATCCCTTAATCCATTTCTGGGTTGGGGGGGTGGCAGTCAGAGCTGCACCCAGTACACTTAGCAACAGCCCCTCACTGATCCTCCTGCAGGTGGTGAGTGCACATCTTTCAGTGGGAGCTTCAGGCAAAGTGGAGTTAAGTGTCTTGCCCAAGGACAGAACGGCAGCAATCATCAGTGGGAGTCGTGAAGTAGGTTTTATGGTGGGCTAGAACCCACGACCTTCAGGCTCGAAGGCCAATGCTCTACCAACTGAGCCACTGTCATTAGAAGTTAAAAGGTTATATATAAAACACTGTGTTTAAGTTTATATTTGGTCCAGGTTGGATAAACCCAAAAAAATCAACCAGAAAATAATAGTGAAACTCTTGTCGAAATACCTTCATAATGCAAAAAAATAATAATAATAATAATAATAATTAGAAAAGGAAATCCCTTCTATTATTTCGGCCCCCGACCACTGTCTGATTTTTGATTTTAATGCGCTTCGAGTGACCTTTGTCTGTAAAACGCAATAAACATTTCTTACATGTAGGGCAGAATAAGTAGATAAAGTGACAAGTGTAAGTGGACGTTCTGAAGTTACAGTATTGCACATGATTGCAGTATTTACTTATTTACAGCTGAATGACATATTCTAAAACACAATGTTTTCTGACGGGATAATCAACGTATATTATTTATGAAGCAAAACAGATAAGAACCCCAGCTTTAAACAACAGCACATCATTTTACCGGGCTTCTAACAGTGAAAGTTTACTACCTCAACATGACTCAATCATTATTCCATTCAAATCCGCCCAGAGGGAAAGCCCAAACAAAAGCCGGTGAAGCTCCACTGCAAAGGAATGATGCCCCAGTTATCCCAATCACGCCAACTACAAATGTCCCACTGGTTTCTAGGATACCGTCCACAAAGTAAATACATCAAGCATCTAACTGCAACCATTTAGGAGATCATTTAGGAGATCATTTCCATCTTTGCTGTTTATAGCCAAATGGACATGTGCAGAATGTGTGACTGGAGTTCCAAGCATTCTTGACATGCTCCAGATGGATATATGGGGGAATGATAGAGGAGACGTCTCATGTGTATTCATAGAGTTCATTGGGATATAAGCGGATTGGCCTACTAAGGTTATGTGCGTCAATTCAATTATACATGCGTCAATTCAATGACATTTATCTAATGTAATATTTATATCTATGGTAAGGCAGAACACACTATAACAGCTGCATTTTAAATATGCCGCAGAAGTTGGATAATAGGGTTAGAAATGTATTAACAGATATGTAAACAAGTATATATTTGTTGTAATTTGCTTCTTTATTTAGCAAAATATAAAGATTTTTTTAAGTACAGAGCTATACATAATAATCACTTATCTTGTGCTGTGTGATCCTCATTTCTACTGTTATGAAACTTGTAATGCAACAACAAAATGTACCCACTGTGGGACAAACAAAAGATGAATCTTAATATCTACAGTATGTCGACCGTTCAAACAAATCAAATATCTGATCATTCTGCTTCTGGATGTCGTCTAGTCACAATTAAAGGACATTAAGAAGTTTGTGCATGAGAAATGATAACAATAATAATAACTAACTGGTGGCACCACAGTAATACTTAATAACTCCGCACTACTACTTAAATATGGAGGTGACAGTAGCTCAGTTGGCAGAGTACTGGTCTTTGGACCTAATGGTCGTGGGTTCGTCCATCTTCCCGTGGACTCACCCCCTGAAGGAGGATCAGCGAGGGACTGGTGCTATGAGCATTGTTTGGCAGCTCTGATTGCCAACCCCCCCCACCCCCCGACCCAGAAATGGATTAAAAAAAGGGAAGCCAATGACATATTTTTGTGTGCTCCCTATGTGCGCTGCAACATTGAAATTTCCCTACTGTGGGACACATTTTTTTTGTATTTATTTTAATATGAAAGTGCATGTCAATGGCCGGACACATTAAAAACATGAATCTAAACATGCCAGATTATAGCCAAAGTATCTCTTATCTTATCATGTCTATGTCCTGATCAAAACCAAACTCTAAAAATGTAAAGTTGCATTTTGCCACAAATCAGAACTAATAACAAGCTAATCCTCAATCTTGTTTCTGTATTTTGTTTTGTCTCCTACAATGTCCTCAAGCTACTGTAAAAATAGATATGATTCTCACCATTAGTCTTAAGTAACCTTTCATTAAAAATACAAGACAGGAAAAAAGTGGTACAATGTTTGCTGCTCATTTGTGCAGAAAACCACACTCAAGTGCATTTTTCAGTCTCATTCTTGTCATTGCAGAGAACCATGGCAACAATGTCCATTAGCAGAATGACAGAGGAGGATGCTACAACTTTTTTTTAAAGGTCATTGTGCTACCACGGTAAAAGTAGTACAAAGCGACTTTGAGTGTCCAAAAACAGCGCTATACATCGCAAATGTGTCATTATCATCACTACTACTAGTTAATCTGAACAATACAAAATAACACAGATTATACTCAATGTGTCAAAGAAAGTAAACATTAAAATCCTACAAGACCATTAAAAATCATACTCAGATCAAACTAGATAACCATACATTAAAAAGGGTGGATACAATACTTCAAATGTAAGCACAACCAGAACAGAACTGTCCCATTTCATTTGTTCAGGAAGACTGTTTTATATGCTACTACAGTGTCTATTCCTACTACTACTACTACTACCACTACTACTACTACTAATACTACTACTACTACTAATACTGCTACACTTCAGCCTCAATGCAGCCCCACATGTGAGAAGCCTTTAGCTCTGTTTTAGTAGTGCTTGTGAACCAGCTCGCAGTGGGACATGGGGAGAGCAGAGAACAGAGTGAGATAAGAGTCTGGGCAGATGTGGGTAAGTGACAGCTCGACACAGCAGCAGCGATAGCAGAGGTGACGGGGGCCTTCTGGGGCTCACTCCCAGACCCATGTGAAGTCGTGTGAAGCCATGCAGAGTACGCTGATTTATGTGATCAGGTCTGCAGAGGTATGCCCAGGCCACCATCATTCACGGAAGATTAACAGAAAATGTTTCTTTGGGAGAAAAATTGTTGTACTGGAGATGATAACAGTTGCTTCATTCGCACATCACTAAAAAATAGCGTCTTGCCTTGAATCCAAATAGACCAAATATGCCTCGGCTGCACTTCTTTTTGGGTCTTTCCCGGTTTCCAGGAAGAAGAGAGGCAATGTCCTGCCTTTATCCAGCTCCCAACAAATGGAAATTGGTCCGTTTATGTCCTCAAACAGGAGTTTATATCCTCAAACAGGAGTTTATGTCCTCAAACAGGAGTTTATGTTCTCAAACAGGAGTTTATATCTTCTGTTGTAGCCCCGAGTGGGCCTCCTGCACCAGCAGCTTCATCTAATGCCACTCATTTAGACGTGACAAACCCAAAAAGAGCTTGTAACATGGTCTGAAGCTGTCGCTTGTTATTAGCTAATTTCAACAACATTCAGCTGACGTTTGCTGTCTCTGTTCTGTCATTGCAGAGACACAAGGCTATTTTGCATTCAGCCCTGTCCAAGTGATGCTTGTGAATATTAAGTAAATATTATATTTTGATAATTAGACATATTGATCTGATTACTGACAGTAATGCATATTATTATGTCTTATTTTCAATGGGAAAATTCATTGTAGGACAATTGAGACCCTCCAAAAACTTTGTTTTTGAGGCTTTAAGGGGGTCTCATAAAATAATCAGGGGGGTCCAACCCCCCAAACCTCCCCATATTTCACACTATACTTCTTATTATGCTAAAGATTTTATACTCGTATGGAGTTAAAGATTTTTTTATTCTAATTTATTAAATTTTGAGTTATTGTTCATTTATCTTGTGCTCATTCCTATTATTCCGTAACTGGAGACGCAACATTGAAATTTCCAGGACTGGATTGAAGGTCTTTTAAAGAAACGTATTAACATTTATGGACATCTGCCACTTATGGACCAGTGGCTTCTGTGTCCTGGTTATAATCAAATTTCCTGCCTTCAAATTGTTTGATTCTCTGATCTGTGCTCGCCAATAAGCATTTTTCTAAAGTTCTCCGAGACGACTGCTGTTTTGAGTTAGAGCTTTAAAAAAGTAAAATGAATTGAATAACTTTTGGCTTATTCCCTGCTATCTGAGGCATTCGTTTACCCAGGGTTTGTTTTTATTCCTGCAGAAAGTGTTGGCTCCAGGTGTTGGTGAAAAGAGGGAGCCAGCGTGACGACTGAAGGGAGCGAACACAGACACCCAGCAGGGGGCAGAGCGCGGGGCGTGAAGTCCGCTGCATGCACCCTATTCAACCTCGTATATTTGTGCTTGAAACATCTCTGCGGTGGCTCCGGAGTGCAAGTGTTTGACATTCATGCCGCTTTTTATGCTCGGCACGTCACGCATGTTAAGGAGACAACTCTAAACCTCGGTCGTAATGCTATGGCAGCTATTGATGCCAGATGGGTGGGAAACAGTTGTTATAGGCGGGGGACAAAAAGAAAACAATGGGGATAAAAGTGAGAGATTTTCATGCATTTGTTGGGTCAATAAGTTAGATGAGTATGTTGTGTATGTGTATGTTTATGTTTATTTATAAAGCGCATTTTACTACATATATATTATAGAAGATTGTGTTTTATTTAATGTGTTGTTTTAAATATAGATAGCCCTAGGAAATGGAAAAGCAACTGATGCAGAATGGATGAAATGTAGTGAATGGTTAAGTGTTGTTGATAGAGAACGGATGCACTTTCATATTGTATATTGTAATTTATTTCTCTGTAACCAGGGACTGCAGATGGAAACTAGCAATAATCTGGTGCAGAACAAATCTGTCTCTATGAGCTTAATGTCTCTTTACAAATTCTCTTCAATAAAGATCAACTTATAATAGTTTTTCCTATATGAACGTGTACTAGTCATGTTTGGCTTTTTCTGTTCATGCTGATTTATTCAAGTAACACATTTTTACACAATTTATACATAATTTATATTTTATATTTTGGCATTCCAGTCTCTTGGAAAATCCGGTTTGGTGAGTTCATAAGTTAGCCGACACCAGATTTGTCACACAGTCTTACTCACAAAGATGGCTTCACCCTGAACTATTGCTGTGGTTGGGGAAACCAGAGCATCCAAAGCAAACCTATACACGGACACAGGAAGAACATGCAAACTCCACTCAGAGTTCAAGGCCCTGCCTGGAGGAGGAATCGAACTCAGGACCTTTTTGCTGAAAAGACGAGTGCTAATAGCTGCACCGTTTGTACCATTGGAACTACTGTGCAAACATTTAGGTTATCTGCCCCCTTGATCACCAATTATTAGTGTCAGCCTCAAAAAACCACTGCATTTGTGGTGACTGTATGAGTCAAAAGTCAAAAGTCATACTGGTGTACATGGCATTCAATTTGCTTGCAAAAGCAACATAACAAAAATATCACAGTAAATAAAGGTACAGTATTTGTACCACATTTATTATTAAAAATATTGTAGCAAAATTATGCCATTTTGGTGCAACACAAATGAATACTTTTTCAGAGCAGGTATCTGTACTTTTACTGAAAGCCATTTTTTCACTTATTTTACTGAAAAATTTCAAGGGCAATGAATTGTTAAGAAAATATATACATATTCATAAAAAGACACAATAGAAAGATTGCTCAAGTCATCTTTATGAGAAAAATGTCAAAGTCATCTAGTCATGTTGGAAGTGAGCGTTTGTTTGTAGTTTGTTTAATTTTTCTTTGACATTTCCCTCTTGATAATACTAAATATACTCAATCTGAATATTTTCAACAGCTCTTTTATGATATAATTATGTCCTTTATTTGCCCTTATTAACCAAATAAAGCAGTTCTTCCAGTACGTCTGAGGCCACACTGAAGGGGGTTAGGCACGGCCACGTCTGAGTGTTGGACAAAAGAGATGGGTTTTGGTGCAGACGGGGATTGATGGAGATGAAGAGGTAAAAGGGGTCGAGGAGAAGTCGTGACAGACAGAGACGGAGGCTGAATGAAAAGCACCGCCGATGGATTAGGACACCTCTGACCACCGCACATTCCTGAAAAGTAAAGTCGAGCGTTTGTGCTGCAAAGAGGATTACACCGGCAGGAACTGGACATGAGCAGAGAGTGGAGGGCAGTGGAGCGAGGGCACCGAGGAGAACGTCTGTCTCCCTGTGTCTCATTTTCTGTTTCCTATCTCTCTATTTCTCATATTTTTGTGCTTTTCAGATTGATCAAAAATGAGAACAGTGGCTATTGAATTAAGCAAAACAGAATATGTCTTTTGAGTGATTAAAAGTGCAGGTGAATACTTTTGACTTGTACATGATCTGAGCGTTGGAAGGCAAAAACCTTTTGGATAGGACAACAATTTTTAAGCGCAATCAAATGGAAATGTCATTGGTCAAATGCAAATCGCAAAGACAACTGTGAGCTGTAGTGGATTCATTGTAAAGTAAATGATCCAAATTAGAGAAAACCAATGCATAATAACAATAACATTAGAAAATGAACATGGATGCAGGAATTTTTATAGGGAAAAGTCAACTAGTGCATTCATTTTTTATAGCACTTTTTCTGATACTTAAAGAAGGAAAGTGCTTTTATGATGTAAGCGTTTATGTATTATTCTGTATATATTTTATGAATTCTTTTAAGTATAACATCAACCTGTCCAGGGACTGCGGGTGGAAATTAGCATTTTTGCTATAACCTGGCACATGACATCTCTTCTTTTTTAGACTAATGTTGTTTGTGCATTGTCCCTGATCAAATAAATAAAGTAAAGTAAACTAAGGAAGACATGGTGTTATTCATTCACTCTATACACAGAGGTGGTGACCTGCTACTTCAGCCACAGCTGCCCTGCTCATACTGTATGAGGCAATGTTGTGTCTTGCCTAAGGACACAACAACAGTTTGGAAATTTACATCCGCAGCCGCCCCACTGTGGTACCTGGTGTCCCCACAGGTCTCCGATCACAGTATTATGGGATATGACTGAATTACTCACGCTGCTGTTGAAGTAAAGTTTGCATCCATACAGTATTTCTTAATTGGCAAAGTAAAAATGTGTTAATTGAATTGAAAAATATTTCCTTGGGGCTAATAGGCGGAGTGGTATTTAATTACTTTTTTCACTTTTTAAGTTTAATAGCATTAGTTCAAAAAGAGTATGTAGTGATTTTTTTTTAAATAATTGAATAACCATATCCCATCCCCATTTCTCAAACTTGTGCAGACTTATGCGGATTTTTGATCATCCTCAGCGACTCATATCCTGTTCAAATTCAAAGTCCGCTTCTCAGCATGTCCACGGGAAATCGCCGCCCATTTCAGCAGGGATGCATTAGAGGAGACTTGTCTGTACTTTTCCTCTGTTTCCCATCATGCACTTCATCACTCAGCCTGCGGACAGAAGAATGCTGCCTCTGCATGTGGAGTAGTGGCTCCACATGCGTACACCCGTCGCATACGGAGCAGCACATGAAGACGAATACACTATACATATGTCTGGTTTCATATGTGCAACACATTCATGCAATAAGAGCATGAATGTGGACTTGTGTAGTCCACAGGCACAAGTCTGGACCCAGGAGGACAGGAGTCTGCATACAGGGGATTGAGGACAGGCCCAGGACTCAGAGCAGCACTTCCTGAAGAGAGGAGCTGGGAGGAGTCTTTTTTGTCTTACTACTGCCTGGAAGTCCATAGCAGGACATGGTAGAAAGCTTTTAAAAATATCACTTTTTCAAACTTTTTTGAGTTTTGGAAAGAGAGATTTACTTTAAAGACTGGTGAGCTCTTAACACTGAAATATAAGTGGAACTTTCCTGATTTAATGAATGTCAAAAATAATAACCAAAATATGAGCAAAACATTCTCCCTTACATTGACTCATCAGCACATGGGGCAACAGTTCTAGTATGAATGATGATACATACATGAAATATGCTATAAGAATAAATCTTCATTATGGTTTGCCTCTATCACATGTGTATTATCATCAATTATTATTTGCATAATAGTTGTGTGTTTGCAGCAGTAATGCAACCGTGGTGTCAAACATAAACCAAAAAAAACAACAACTGAGGAATAATTACTTAGAAACGTGAGAAGGCGGTTAACCAACGTTGTGGAAAAGCATGTGGTTACTCATTTGTGGGTTTTATTAACTTCTCCCTTAAAGTCCGGGCCTCCCTCTGTTCCCCTGGGCTCCCTTCGCTGAGCATTCCTTGTCTGACACCAGCTGAAAGGGGATCTGACAGAACACAGTGTTTGAAGCGTCCTGATCGCTGTACAAGCTCCCTCAGCTCTGAAAGAGTAAACTGCAACCACCGGGACACTCACAAAACAGAGGCAAAAGTAATGGTGATATGAGGACAAGGGTGAGAGACGGAAGAGGCTGAGGGGAGGCAAAAGGACAGATGCAACGTTGTTTCACACAGGTTTAAAGGGACTGTATGCAATATGATATTTTTAAATTATATCAAAATAACAAAAAAACTACAGCAGCGGCCTGCAGATAGAAGCCAAAGAGCCACCTGTACTACATTGTTTAAAGGAATAGGCCACCGTTTTTACATACTGACATATGTTCTTACCTTAGACTAGTTGATATGTACCTGTCTGGTCTTTGTCCGTGCGCTCTGTCATGCAAATGAAGCACAAACGCAGCCTCTTCCACAAACTGTATAGTACCAAATCAGCTCCCTTTAGAAGCTACCAAACTCTTCCACGTGTTTCCTATTTAAATACAGTTACGTGACGTGTTACTCTACAAAGTATAGTAACACAGAAATGTAACATGTCGATACGAACTCCCAAGGCTTCTCTCCCGCTCACTTCCGTCAATAGAAGCAGCATGAGCGGGAGAGAAGTCTATGGGAGTTAGTGCGCGGATGAAGCGCTGCTCGAATTCTTACGCCTCACAATATAGTACCTCTTATTATCCGCAGAGAAAATTGACATGTTACATTTCTGTGTTACTATACTTTGAGTATAGAGTTTTGGTAGCTTTTTGAAGAGTTTGGTAGCTTCTAACGGGAGCTGATTTGGTACTATACAGTCTGTGGAAGAGGCTGCGTTTGTGCTCCGTTTGCATGACAGAGCGCACGGACAAAGACCAGACAGGTACATATCAATTAGTCTAAGGCAAGGTAAGAACATATGTCAGTATGTAAAAACGGTGGCCTATTCCTTTAAATATGTCTTCAGATAACATATCAACATGTATTAATTACCCTTTCTGAACAAAAATTATAACATGCTTTTTTTCAATAGTAAACGTTCAAATATTGTTGTATTATTTCTACCTTTTCTAAACACTCAAAGCGCTTCATAATAAGTGACTCTTGTAACTTGAGCACTATCCTCTCCTCCTTCCTACTCTATCTATCTGCATTATTAAGATTTTGGCTATGTGTGTTCATTGCTATTCACCCTTTGTCCCATTGTCTGTTTAATGGTGCGACAACGGGACCTCTGAACCTGGCCTCCTTCACCTTCATCTGCGGACTGCCCTGCCCGACCCGCCTGGGAGCGCTTCAGTCCTGCACCTGTCTGCATTATTAAGATTTTGACTGTAGTGTGATCATTGCTATTCACCCGTTGTCCTATTGTCTGTTTCATGGCGCGACAACGGGACCTCTGAACTGGCCCTATCCATCTACACCTGAGATTACTTCTGTCGTGATTTAGGGCTATACAAGAATAAGTTGTTGTTGTTGTTGTTTTTTGATTTTGAATCTGCATGTGTATTTATGTCTTTTTTTTCCCTTTTGTAATAAATAAATAACTTTCTATTCATGTTTAAGCCACTGCATCAAGCTCTTAAGCCACACCCATAAATCTGCTTCTAACTTGCCCTTTTAGTCCAACCATCTTTACTCTCCCCTCCAGCTAATGTCGCATCTAGCTAACGATAATCTTACACTCTGCATCATGTGCGAGTGTGTCCCTGTTTAAACGAGCTGCAATAGACACAAAAGAGCCGTGCCAGATACAGGGCACTTGTCTCTAAATAATCCTGTGGGGAACAATAATGACCGTCAGTGATTAGCTCGGAACAAAACATGTCATGATTGAAGAGAATGCAGGTGGAGATGAGAGATGGGCTGAGTGCGCAGGGACAGCAGAGAGGGACTAATTATCTGGATTTGGGCAGGGAACTCCACACTTAAGTCTGGTAATGTGGCAGCCGGATGCAACAGGTGCTCGGAGAGATAGCGGAAAAACATTGGATTTTAAAGGAGACGTACTGTATAATGCAAAGTCGACTTTTTTGATGTTGCAACATTGGAGTTTTTTTCAGATTTATCCACGCTAATACCAGGAACTTCTGGCCCAAATATGTAACTTTAGCTTCCCTTTAAAAGCTCCTGTCTCCGGCAGCGTTCTTTCGATTTCAGAAAATGAGAAGCACCGGAATCCCAATGAAAGAGTGGAAATGGACACTAGTCAACTTAGAAATTAAATTCAAAAACTCTGAATCAATGCAATGGTCTCCAGGTTTAGGAGTTCACCTCACAATTCAGATTATAATTGTGAGGTGACGGCTCGGTGGCTGAGTGGATAGCACTCTCGCTTCTCAGCAAGAAGGTCCTGGGTTCGAATCCGGGTCGGAACAGAGCCTTTCTGAGTGGAGTTTGTATGTTCTCCCTGTGTCTGCGTAGGTTTTCTCCGGGTGCTCCGGTTTCCCCTACCACTAAAAACATTCACAATAGGTATGAATGTAAATGAGAGAGTGTGGATGGTGTTGATTGGGGGCTGATGCGTCCGTGTGTTCGGCGACTCGCTTCTGTCATCACTGTGTGTGGAATGATTGGAACAATATCTGAACATTGTAAAGTGCTTTGGGAGACCTTGGTCTGTAAAATGCACTATATAGATAAATATTACTTACTTACTTACATAATTGGATAAACAAATTTAAGGCTAATAGCAATTTAAAGCGCATCATTGCTCCCATACCCTACCTCTCGCAGGCCTCCAGGACTTCTGCAGATGTCTGAAATATGGTCTGTCCAAAAACGTGATCTGCAGTGCATGCAACATTGTTGTTTTGTTAGATAGTATCTAGTGTGGCTTTATTAAACTAATACAGAAACATCAACATTTTAATATAATTGTGTGTGTCATCCTTTATATTTCAGTCATAATAAGTCATAATGTTGCTTTTTATTAATAGTATTTTTTGTCTGATAATTTTAGGAAGAATGTGGTTGTGTAATAAAATCCAATCGTTGCATTCCACAATAAACTGCCACTAACTGAATGGCTCGGTAACTTGGACCCTTGGAGCCATGGAGTCAGTGTGGCGTGCACAGATGGGCATAAATATTGGAAAGTGCTGAGAGGAGACAATAGGGCTGGACAAAGAGATGGATCATATTCCATTGTATCATTTCACAATATCTGTTCAACACTGTGGGCGGGTAAATTATCACCAACAATTGACTTGTGTCCTTTTGATAGACACAGAATGGAGAGTATTGTTTGGAGCAAAACAACATGCTCTGCAGAAAAGATGAATATGTGTGATTTAGTTGATATTGAAATATTTCATCAAGATTCATTGCTTTTGTCTGACTCTTTGTGGGAGGCCTGAGCTTTTTTTACATAAATAATGCATTCCAAAAGTAGGATTCTTGTAAAAGTAACATTTTGTGAGCAAATCAGACTACAGCAAGCTATCTTTAACATTAGAAAATTTATCATCTTAGAACAACTGTAAGAAAAAACTCAAGGAATCATTATTTCATGCTTTGGGCTGATTTAAAGGTGCCATATTTTGCTTGCCTTCATTTACACACAGTCCATCCTGTGCACATGTGTGATAATAATATGAGTGATACACCATACAACACTTAAAACCTGTCAAATTATAGACATTTCGTGCACAGAGGTGATGTCACTTCATGTGAAACGAGCTGATCAGTGCTCCTCTGCCTGTGAGCCCGCTCTCCCCGCCCGCACCGTGACCTAGCATCACGCTTTGAGGTGAACACAAGCAAACTGTAGAGCTTTCACTGTAATTTCAGCCCTGAGAATAAACCGTTCGCTGGTTCAGTTTCTCAATAACCTCTTGGAGGCGGGCTTTTGACGTCACGGGTTGGTGCACGTCACGATTTAAATTGAGCCGTTTCTGTGGCGCTGGAGAATGAAAGAGAAAGATTGCTCTCCAACTAAAGCTTGAGGGAATCAATGAAAAAACTACTACAGCATGTGTATGAAGGCCAAATAGCACTGTAATCATGTTTAAGCTATAGGAAAAGTCAAATAGCGTAATATGGGTCCTTTAGCGATGTGACAGATCCCAAATGTTAAATGAATGTATATTACAAAGCTTTTTTTTATTTATTTTAAAAACATATATCAAATGAATCGAAAAGCGGAGATGGAATAGAATGTATTATCAGCAATCCCGACTCAAATAGAAGACAATGCAAGATTGCTCAAGCATGAAATTAAATGTAACAGCTATATTAAATGTTTAAACTTGACCCTAGCTTAGATGTTGTTGGTTTGGGATAGCATGTGCTTTTTGTTCTTTCTTTGCTCTCATGGAAAAAGTTGTGGCTACAGTTATAGGGCAATAATTCTACCATTTATCAGACTGACATTGTTCCCAATTTGCCTGTCATTGTGCTATCTTTATATACATACAAGTTGGATTTGGAAGATTTACCTCACAAGGGCCCAATCTTAGGATTGTCAGTGCAGACACGTAAAAATGAAAGCCCTCTAGACTCGACCTCTCTGCTCGCGGTGGACTTAATGCAACACCTATATTAGTAGTTTGTATACAGGTGCGCTTAATAGTGCATTTTCAAAGCTTACGTGTTTGTTCATATAGTTTTAATCAACAAACCAATTTACTCAATTTGAGTAACTGCCAAGAATGGAGTACACTTACACGGCTGTCTAAAACAGTCGATGAGGGGGGCGTGCATTGTTCTCCCCTTGCTCAAACTAAATTGCCCTCTCTGCCCTTGACCAGTGAACAGATGATTTGCCAGCCGCATTCACACTGAATACAAACAACTCTCATCAGGACACTCTGCAAAAAAATACATCCCTGGTTCCTCATTTAGCAGGGCCAAGGATTTTACATTGTATTAAACAGACATATTGCTGTTTTCTTGCACAAGGTGGTGTCTCCTGACCGCTGCAAAATATCTAGTTATGGACATTTAATTAATACCGGACCTTGCATGGCGTTAAACTAATATGATTTGGAGATAATGGGAGGTGGTAGAATGAAAATAGTAAAAGGATGAATATGATTCAGACTTGCAGCTGTCTCACCAAAACCTGCACCAAGATAAACAGGAGATTGGTTTTCCTCATCCTCTTCAACAGAGAATTAACATGACCTCATTTTGTCAATAGACGAGCCACAGAAGAGCATTTACCATTTCTATCCTTAGCATCTGTAATATTATGGCTTTTTAGGGAGGAACAGTTTGATAATTAATGTGTAATTTTTTTCTTATTCCACAGAAAGGAAAAATAAACTTTTCTCTGCTGTAAAAGCAACCCGACCATCACAGAGAGAAATGTACCTTTGAAGTTCCTTATTGCACGATTGAAGTGGTTAGCAATGCTTCTAAGCTCATTAACACAGGTTGTAAGTGTTAGCCATGTATCTTAGTTAATCAATACAGGGGTGTAGTGGTTAGCTGTGCTTCTATGTATATTAGTGCAGGCGTGATATGATAAACCATGCTTCTAAATTGATTGATACAGGTTTGTAAGTGGTAAGCCATGCTTTTATCACAGTTCATTATCACATGTTTGAAGTGGTTTGTTATTCTTCCAAGTTCATTATCTCAGGATTTTAGCCATACTTCAGTATTCAATAATACATGTGTGAAGTGGTTAGCCATGCTTCTAAATCTATGAATACAGGTAAAAATGGATAATAATGGCAAATTATTTTTATATGTATGCAAATGTTCACATAGTCTGTGAATTAAATTATACACAAAATGCAGACTTAATGTAAGAAAACATACATATAAGACCCCTATGTCTTTGATTAGAGTAAGGTAAAGGTGCACTTTATTGATCCCCGTAGGGCAATTCATCCTCTACATTTGACCCATCCTGATGCCACTAAGGCTTACGTCAGGAGCAGTGGTAACAACGCCCAGGAACCCATCTCCATATGTTGATGCTCGGCTTGGTCAGGACCAGAGCTGGAGCTTTATCCAGTGTGCATGTTTTTATTTTAGTGGTAGGGGAAACCGGAGCACCCGGAGGAAACCTACGCCGGCACGGGAAGAACATGCAAATTCCACTCAGAAAGACCCTGTTCAGACCTGGGTTCGAAAACCAGGACCTTCTTGCTGAGAAGCGGGAGTGCTATCCACTCAGCCACCGTGCCATTATTTGCCTGTAAGGACATGAAACCATTAAATACACCTGCGTGGAATAATGATCTTATTACAGTGATTGGATCGGCGGGACGGCCGAGCTGCCAAACCGTTAAACACGTTACAAAGAGTTTATTTGAGCACAAAGGAACATCCGTCTCCCTCTGCCATGTTGGAACGCAGAAATCTGTGCGAGCCAAAGATGCTTTACAAAATGACTGTTTATCCGTTCACAAATGTGTTTAATGACGAACTAAGAGGATGTGTAAAAGGTGCTGATTTTCCATATAAACTTAGACGGCTCTTGAAATGAATGCCGAGTCTGTGATTAAGTCGGTGGAGCGTTGATAATGTTGTATTTACATGTACACAGGACCGCCTCCTCTGGGCTGTGTGTGTTTGGGTCATGAGGTGTTTAATGGTCGCGTTCGTCACGGTTTCAGGGTCAAGGATCCTTTCACACGTCTCATGATCTATAGGAGCAAGTAAAAAGCACACTCAACGAACCCATTTTTATTCTATTTGTTGTATTCAATTTAGTTGGTAGTTAACTGAAGGATTTTTATCTTTACTCTTTTAATGCACTGTGGCTATTTATGATTTTACTGTAATCCCACGTGTGATTTTAATGTTTTATGGTTTTTAATTACTTAACCCTTTTATTTCTTGTGATCTTATTGTGTGTCTTTAATACCCTGTGGGATTTTAATTGTATCTTTTTATGTATTTGTAGATTTTAATGTATTTGATTTATGCCTGATGTGATATGGGTTGTGAGGCGCTATGTGTTGCCTTGTGTAGGAAAGGCACTCTACAAATAAAAGTTGATTGATTAATTAAAATAGCAATATGTAAGATGTTCATGTCAAGTCATCATTAAATGGTCGTAATATGTCAAAGGCATTAATAAACCTGCTCTTTTCAAATACTTCTTTAACTGATAATACTAGTTCAGCCGAGATATTTGGATTTCAAAATTAGTTTTAAAGCCCCTTAATCTTGTTATTGTGTTTATTTCGATGTCCAGCCCTCCACCGTTTCACCAATCAGAAAGTCTGTGATCCGGGTTGCCAGAACTCACTGCGTCGAGCTAATCTCACTGGTAAATTAATATGTGGCCGTAGAACAGTTATAATTCTCAAATAATTAACTCATTGACTGCCATTGACGTGTTAACACGTCAAACTAAATAGTAACGTTGTCTGCCAATGACGTGTTAACACGTCAATTGCGTTTCCCGCTATTTTTACGTTCCCAGCTGTCCATTGAATCTAATATGTGGAGATTGGCTTGAGGCAATACTTTATGGAGCCAGCAGATGGCAGCATTGCGCTATGAATGGTTTGAACACAGCTAGATGCACTGTTTGTGGCCCTTTTTTCTCAGCTTTCTGGTGATTTCAATAAAACTTCCCTCTACTCAACTGGGGATTACAGAAGAACTAAACAAGATAGAAACAAAATTCTTTTTGCTGGTGAGAGTAGACAGCCCATTCTTTCAGAATCTAGTTTTAGATTTCAGATAGTCAAAGTACACAATATTCTGTGGGTCTTGAAAAATCAGTAAAAACCACCAGAAACGGCTGGCAATATGGGAGTACCTGTTTTGGGCAGGATTTCTATCGGGGCCTTTGTGAAAAAGGTGTTGGTGATAGATTTGTTGTTGACTCTTGACTATTCAGATAATATGGCCCCAGCTAGATTTGTCTGCATATCTGGCAACCTGAGTCAGGGAGAGGGGGAGAGGTTGCAGTGCCACTCTTTATCAGATTTTTACATATTCCTCCTTTTAGTGTTCGACCAATCTTTTGGTTACAGCAACCATATAGAAATGGGTGTGTTTTCAACCCGACAAAAAGTTTCTTTTAAAAGTAATATTTTGTGAACAAATCAGACCAGTTCATTAATACAAGTTTGAAGTGGTTAGCAACGCTTCTAAATTCAATAATACCAGTATGATGTGGTTAGCCATGTTTAAACGTCCATGGCTAACCACTTCACACTTCACAAAACCGCATACATTCGGCTGCTACATGTTTTATTGCCATATTCTGTTTACGAAATAGCCTGTCATACTCCACTGTAGCACCGTTGCCTCATGCATCACCACAGGGGCCTGACAGAGAGCCTCTTCCCGCTCTCAGGGCAAACAACATATTTTGTAACCGACTTGACAGATGACGCTCAGGTAGGAAAAGGGCTGGGATTGGTTTTGCAAAGAGCATTTGAGTGAGATGTGGAGGGAAGGCAGTGGGGGGGGAAACCGGCTTCTGCGTCACTTTGAGAGCAGAGCATGTCCAAAAAGTGTGTTTGTCAGATATGAGTCTCATTTAAGGACAACAATACAATGTGTGTGAGTGCAGACAGCGCGTTCTTCAGACAGCGTCTTTTGGAGTCATGAAAAGGACTGTTTGTTCATTGCACTGTTCTGTGTTTCTGGGATATTCAGCTCCGACAATACCAGAGATCTCATGGATTGGAAGAACAAGTATACTACCGTAATTTCTGAATTATACTGTAAGCCATTACTTTTTTCTAGTTCTTCGAAATCTGCAGGTTGTACAGTGATGCGGCTAACATGTGTCTTTTATTGTGGTATTGTCAGAGCAGAGTTTAGGGACTTATTCTTTTTGACTGCATCAAGTTTTAGTATCTATACGACACTTGTTTATTGTCAAAATAGACTGGTGAATGAAGGTTAAGCTGTAATCACATTGCCATTAAATCATGTTGTGACCAGTTAAAACAGTCGTATTTTTGCTACATTTCAACATGACAAACTGCAGCTTATATTCAGGTGCAGCTTTTATGTGGACAAAATTGATTTCTTTTCCAATTTTGGTGTTGCGGCTTATACAGATATGCACCTTAGAGTCCAGAAAGTACAGTAGGTTACAGGCATTATTATCATACTAAGCATCCACTCGGACGGCCTATCTTGCGTATAGCGCCCCCTACTGATCAGGTGGAATTTGCGTCACTGACTCCAGGAGGGTGGTCCCAGGGCTCTCAGACTTTGTATACACACAAACACACACACACACACACACACACACACACACACACTGCTGGAGAGCTTTGTCAAAGTATGTGGAGGTCTTAACTACAAACAACAATTTCACTCATCTCAAGCATATTGTCTGTGAAATAATATTACTTGTGTATGTAACTAGAAAGCATGTACTAGTTTACTTTACTCCATTATAGGAATGACTTTTATTACAGTCAGCGTAGTAAATGTACTTTAATTTACAGTTCAAAGTACTTAAAAATCTAACTTCAACCACTTCAGTATTGTAGTAACATTAAGGTGAATGACTACAAAGCTTAGAAATCTGTACTGATTCTGACCCCAACATAATTAATTCTCCGCTACGCAGGCTTTAGAAGTGTTAATAATTAAAATTCCTCTTGATTCGCTTTTACCATTTCTGAGAATATTACCATCTCAACCCACACAACACCCCCTGCTACTCCAAAGAGGAATTTCATTGTGAACTGTGCCAAAAGCTGTTCTTTTCAGCAAAACGAGCCTGGTTGTGCCATGTACAAGCTATGACTCAAACATTCAGGAATTTGACCACCGTTTTTGAAATAAAAGAAGGATTTTGAGATGTACTTTTAAATTCTAGAGTCCAATCTTTTTAAAAGTACCTAAAATTATATTGATTCATGAATACATTTTTGTTTAACGCAATTATCAGACCACAACATGCTGTCTTCAACTTATTAGAAAACATTTTAGCTTTTACATAGATATAATAGAGGGCCCGTATCCTCTTCTTCATTGAAAGAGCTGATCTAAAGATGTGAAAGAGGCCATAACACACAGTACATGCATGTGAAGACTAGTGATAGAACCAAACTGTTTTAAGAGCGGGTAAGTATTTTATTATATAGTTCATTTAATTTGGTTTTAAAGTTAGGTACCCCAGCTTTAGACCCAATGCTCATTTGATATTTATCTACAGAATCCAATCAAGGCGATGAAATGCGAGTGTGGAATTGTGTGAGCTCTAATTTGAAATATATAATAACTCCAATCTTTGTGCTTCTTCTCATTATGCCACAAGACGCTCTGTTAATGTGGAGTCTCTTCTTGACCTTCGCAGCAGTGGGGCTGGACCTCAGCTCTCACTCAGCGAGCTTTATCTGCCCCTGCCAGACGACTGGACGCTCCACAGGGAAAAGGATATTACAATGTGAGTAGTGACTGCTTCAGCCCAGAATATTGCCCTTTTTTTTTGGCTCCCCCAAATTATGGAATCACTTTGTGTGGCTTCCTAATGTAGGATGAAGACAATGTACTGTATTCTGTAGATTTCATCCGTCAGACACATTTCTGTTGGAAAGACAGAATAATTGTCATTTGGATAATTGTTATTGACACTCTTCCCAAAATATACATAGATAGATGGTTATAGAAGTCATTCAAAGCACTATCAGAGGTGGGGCCAGACTAAAAATTCCATTTACAGCTCCCAAAGAGCATTAAATAGACTGTTTCTCTTTGTGATAGAGAGGCAAACTGGACAGAAACTGAAAGAGCCACTATATTATTCATTCTGGGCTCGAATATATAGATCATGTAATGTGTTCATTAAAATAATTGTATTTAGTTACTTTTTTTGTTACTTATCTCATGTATTGATATCCATTTCCATATGCTGACCCCCATATAGTCAGATTCTACATAGTTTGGAACATTTCTGGCATAATGACAGAACAGAGCATGGTTTAATCCAAGTTCAGTCCTGGCTTTGTATGTACAGTATGATCATGTGTCTTTCAACCTCTAACTACAACTATGGTGTTGGATACAGTGCCAGACGTGTCTCCCTGCTTAAGCCAAAACCTGTCCAGGCTGGCCTGTTTGCTAGAGAGCATTTGGATTATCCAGAAGAGGATTGGGAGAATGGTCAGGGTAACCAAAATAGTTGTTTGTTTTTTTTTGTTTTTTTTAAACCAAACTTGTCTTGTTTGGATGAGAAATAATTGCATCATACTCTGCATCCTACTGTGAAGCATAGGGGTGGAAACAACCCAAAACAGGTTTTTTTCTGAAAAGGGACCAGAACGATTCATCCTTGTAAGGGTGAGAATAAATGGGGCCATGTATCGTTTTGATTTTGAAATCCTCCTTCCATCAGAAAGGACATTAAGAGGAAACATGGATTGGTCTTTCAGCATGACAAATACCAGCAACAGTGTCTGAAATCCTTGTGAAGAATTACCTAAAATATTTCTCCTCCACCTGTGTCCTCCACAACAAAGGGTATACAACAAAGTATTGATTTGGACTTTTGTTATTGACAACATACTTATTTTCCACCATAATTTGCAAATAGATTCTTTACCGACGGTGGCTGAGTGGATAGCACTCTCGCCTCTCAGCAAGAAGGTCATGGGTTCGAATCCCGGTCTGAACAGGGTCTTTCTGTGCTTGCATAGGTTTCCTCCGGGTACTCCGGTTTCCCCTATCACTAAAAACATGCACACTAGGTTAAATCCTCCTGCTCCGGTAGTTCTGACCAACCCAAGCATCAACATCTGGAGATGCATTCCTGGGCGCTGTTACTACGGCAACCACTGCTCCTGACGTAAGCCTTCGTGGCATCATGATGGGTCAAATGCAGAGGATGAATTGCCCTACGGGGATCAATAAAGTGCACCTTTACCTTTACTTTAAACGTGAGGAAGTTTTGTTCTCTCTCATTTTGTCTCTCATTGTTGAGGTATACCAATGGTGAAAATATCAAGCATCCCTCATCTTTTTAAGTGGTAGGACATAGGGGATTCCATTTCACTGTCCATTAATGTCAGCAAAATTCTCATTTTTTACAAAAACATTGCCAACATTCGACAACAACAGCTGCAACAGCCATATCTGACAGCGTTTCAACATCCCACCAAAGCTTCTCCACTGTAATATTTATTTCAATCGCTGGAAAAAAGCAGTAGAAATCAAATGTTTTCAGCAGGGAATAGCTGAAAGGGCAATCTTGCCACTCATGGGCGAAATAAAGAGTGAGCTCTCAACAGCTTATTGGACAAATAGAAGATTGTTGAGCACTTGAACGATACAGTTTCATCTTTAAAAGGTCTCTGAGTCGTGTTTGTCAGATAAAGCCGGCCCAAATCAGTGGCAGCCGGTGCTATTGTAGTGGGATATGGGACACCGATCCTTTTGGCTGCTCCTTTGTTGCAGATTAAGACAAAGTGCAGAGCCAGACAGGAGCCACCTATAGCCAGAAAATACACCGCAAGACTTTTGGAACATTCCGGAAAGGATTTCAGCACCGCCCCCACCTTTTAACCTTGTTTTTAATTGCACTCTTTCTCCTGTCCCAAGGCATGCTCACATTTTGGAGAGCTTTTTCTCTACAGCGATCGGTAATTGCTCTTGAATTGTGATCGAAATCGCAGGGGTTTGGAACGGGCCAGGCGAGTTATGTGAGGTCGGTAATTGAGATGTTATCAGCAACCAGGAGGACGCGCTCGGGGGATCAGGCGGGACGGCTATGTCCTCCCTGAATTTGCTGTTGAAAGGTTGGAATTGAGGTAAACAATGATGACATCACTCAAGGCAATTTTTATGCCTCACCAAGGTAAAAATAAAGGTGCATTAGTCAGCAGAGTTAGAGCCATCTAGCAGAACAGAGCCGGTGAAGTCAGTTTCCATGGTTAGAACAGACAGAAAGTATAACATTTTTGACTATATGCTTCTCCTTTGGTGTCTTACTCTTTGGGCTGCACAATGCGTGGCAAATGTCCATTTCCATATCAAAGGAAGTGATTGTGAGGCATTGTATTGCACTGTCAACTCAAGAATGAATGCTTGATGAGGGCAAATCTACTTTAGAAGCTCCGCTCTCGTCTGGCCTTTGATGTTGTATCTCTGACCACTCTATCGGTGCCCTTTAGATTCTGAAGATTTGCTGCAAATGCAATGAAATACCTAAAAAGAAAAACTGTATGGCATAGACGCAAATGGAAAAATAGTTTAGTGTTGGACCTAAAATGTAAAAACAATATATACTTTTTTTAATACAGTACATATCTGATACAACTCAGATATGTACTGTATTTTAATTTTTTTTTTTTTATCATTATTCTACAGCCCTTGAACTATGCATTACATTACATATAACATAATGCATGTCTTACACACCGCCCAAATGTGAGAGTGACCAAATGCTGTCTGTCTGCTCGCTTGCCTTTTTGTTTGTTTTTTTGTTTTTTTGTATATATGTATGTCTGTGAACAAAAACACATGGGAGAATACATATTTCTGAATAACATTCTGGAAGGAATGGAAACTCTGTACGTGCTCTTGCCATTTAAAATTATGATTTGTAGTGGAGGTCGCCAGTTTGGTATATGCCTATTTTAGAGGTCCTGTCTGGAAAGTTTTAGAAACTGCTCATTAAGATTTGGATGTTTGTGTCTCTACACCTTTTCATCGCCTGCATTACAACACTGAAATGTCCCCATTGTGACAAATCCTATTCTAATTCACCCAGCCTCTTCAAAAGATTACCCTTTTATCTTACTTTTCCCTCTTCCCACTAAATACAACATTACATAAAGTCCGGTCTCTGGTGGTCACGAAACCGTGACCGTGCTCATATTACTCCACAGTTGGCACCTTCACCTCCATGGTCCGGCTCTATTGTAAAGAGAATAATACATCTTCTTATGTGTGGCCCCTGTGTGTGAGCAAAAGTGTTCCGGGCCGGTGCTCACCTTGATTGCAAGTTTTCCCGGTGAAGCCTGCGTGGCACTTGCACTTGTCTGGTCCCACACATTCTCCGTGCTTGCATCCCGCCTGGCACACGGCTGGAAACACACAGGGTCCAAAGGGAACACAGACAAAAAGGTGAAATCAGCAAATGTAGTCATAACAGTAGCACTTAATCCTAAACAGGCCGTGTGGCTGCAGGTCTTCATTCCAACAAAGGGCACACCAGACTCCATCTATGTCAAGGCTTCAGGTTAAGACTTGGTTCACTTGAGGTCTAATGTACAACCGCTTGGTTGGAATGAAAACCTGCTGCTTGCACTCGGCTAATTTAGGACTGGTCTGTGGACCACAGAGTTAAGGTATTCATGAAATACCAGTTTATTAATCCAATACCATCTTTTGTTCATTTGTTCATTATAAAAATAAGCTTTCCTTTGTACTTAATTAATACTGTAAATGTTTCCAAAATCCAAATAACATTGCAAGTACTGATTAAAGGTATTTAGGCCTTCTCGTTTTCCACAGCACAATTCTATTTTCCTTAAGATCCTCTCCTGTCTTTAGCCTAGTGTTAGGCCGGTCCTCTAATAGTCTCACTAATTCTCCCGAAATACCTTTAAGGTAATTGTCAATTTATTTATGTTTCAATATGTAAATTCAAGTTACATGAAGTTAAAGAGCATTAGCAATAGGGAGGTGGCTCAAAGACATGGACTAACTTATACAGAGCGGTAGATATCCAGCATATTTGTAACAAGTTTGTTAAAGAAAGCATCCTCTTTATTTGGTACAGCAAGGTCACAGAAAGTGCTTTGCAATTTTTTTTTTTTTCTATGCATTTCCCTATTTTTCTATCTCATCTGAGAGGATATTTTTAAACATATACAGTACATCCACAGTGAGACAAGCAAGACCATCAGACTTTTCTGCTCAAACGCCTGAAATTGAATACCTTAAAAGGGTCCAGAAAAGCGCTGTCTACATATGAAGTTCCCTTTAAATAAGATGTGCCGATTTAGTTTAACTCTACAGAGCAATAAAATGGCAAAGTTGCAGATCCCAACCGTTACACAGCACAACTACAAATGCTAAAATATGCTGATATTGAATTCCTATGAAACTCGATATGCGAATGAGATGAGAGCAGAGTGTATTTGGCTGCCGGGGCATTCCCCATTTGCATCAAAACATATTCTGGTGTAGAGCCCTTGGGCAAAACATTCTTTTGTGCGCTGTTTGCATTTTCTGTGAGCTCCTATTGGACAATGGAGAGAACACCTGCAGAGAATGTTTGTGGGAGTCTGCCCCAAGTTTTGAGAATCATTTTCCTTTCTACACACGCTTCAAATATTCCTTCATTTATTTCAGCTGAGACCGATGCCTCATTCCTGAAGACGCTCTTGCCCTCTCTGTGGGACATGCTGATTATCACTGACGAATGCTAATGTGGAGTCGTTTTGGGCTAAGTACATTATAGATTTCCCTAAATTACACTGGTGATAAGCTTAGGGGAACTTTTCTCGCCCTTGCTTGGGCTGAATTATTGAAAGTCCTTACAATACAAATGAACAATCCCACGTTTTAGCGCTAAGTAAAAGTCATTTGTCTGATTGTTTCTTCCAAACTGCTGATAAACTTTGGAACGCAGCCTAAAAGTGGAGAATTGCCCTCTTTAGATTTGCCCTGAAGCGATTAACAATTTGAGGAAAGGTGTCAGGCTTTTCCTTGGTTCACAGCTCAGTGTTAAGCGTGTCGGACGGCGGCCAACTGTTACTAATATTTATTAAAAGCTTCGTTAGTTCAGTCATAATACGGCGCAATCACACAACTTAATTAACTGAGAAAGAGCTATGTTTAAGAGGCATGTGTTGAGAAAAAGGCAGACAATCACACCAGATAATTTCTGTGTATACGAGAGCAGTGTACGAGATGATGAGGAATTGTATTTATAGTATGTGCAGAAACAGTTACAGTGGCTGGGGTTATAGGGCAGGTGTGTTTTGGACATAGGGTATTTATTAATGTGTATATATTTCACATATATTAGTATATATATACTAATGTGTATATATTTCTGTATTTTAGGTGTTTTATTTATTTAAATTTTTTTCCACTATCTGTACAGCACTTTTGTAAGCCTAAGCTGTTTTAAATGTGCTCTACAAATAAAGATTTGATTGATTTGATGCGTGCAAAATGTATACAAGGGACTGTTCTACACATTTTGATGCTATATATTTCTCCAGCATATTTACAAAATACAATACAATTGATGCATTTATATTTCATTTAATCACAAATCCTTTTTTAATAGTTGGAAAAAATAGATTTTTTTTTTTATTCATGAAAAAAGTTTGTTAAAAATTAAAAGAAACAATCAAGACTAAAACGTTATTACTAAGTTGAAAATACATAAAAGTATATATGTTCTTTTTAGCACACCTCCAATGCTATCGTCATACGCTTATGTTCAGACCGACTATTTAGTAGTTGGACAGAATATTGACCTTTTGATATCTCAGTTAAGGAAATGTCATTTTGCCGTCTCAGTAGAATTTAAGGAATTTAGTTCTTCCATACCCGACAATAGTAAATTAACAATGTTACTACCTTGACATGTTTCAATATGACAGACATTTCAAATTGGATGTTTTGGGGAAATTTTCATCTTTCATATATTTTCTGGTCAAATTATTAGTTCAATCCAGCGTACTGGTCCAAACAACAATGATAGAACTAAACACACTCATTTATTGGTCCACTTCACAACACAACAGCTGCACAGAGCACATGTTGTCCTCCGTACAGTACAGGCATCTAAACAAAGAGCCGTATGATTGGTTTAGTTTTTTTTCTGTCAAAAGTATCTTTTGTATCTGCATTTCAATCAAAACAAGTCAGCATCTGTTAGTTGGGAGCTATATCCAATTATATACTGTATGCTTATACTGTACATCCACATCCAGTATACACCATAGGACCATATGTTCGTTAAATTTATTTTTTTATCCTTTTTGTCCTTTTATCTTATTTATTTCATTTATTTTTATTTTTATTTTTATATTTATACATATATACACACACAGTTTTTTCCTATTTGATTTTTAATGATTTTGCTGTTTTAATATGTATTTTTATTAATTAGTATTTTATTGTGCAGCACTTTATGAAATGTGTTATATGAAGTGGATTGGATTGGATTAAGTAAACTTATGCTTCAAATGACGTGATGGTGTTAGTATTATTAAAAATGTTGGCCCCAATATATTTACTCATATGGTGGTTATCTGCCACATTGTGTATTCTTGTTAGAAGTGGTATCGCCTCTTGAAAAAAAAACAAGCCAACCTTTGCATGTCGATAATTCAATTTTTCATCATTTTTTTGTCGACCATTCATTTCATTGACAGGATTATAGAAAATAATCTTTTGGTTAGATAGAAGAAATCATTTGCCTTTTGCTCCTGTCCTGTTCCTTCACTTTAGCTTGGTTGACTCAATTTGCACATAATACATATTTAAAATCAAATTACACAAAGCCAGAACAGCCTATTCATGCTCCAAGCTCTTTGCGATAAGGATAACCGCCGCTCCTCATATTTCTACTTATTCCAGATTCAAAGTCTTGAAGCTTTATTCTAACCTGCGCCTTATAACATCTCCAGCGACTACAGAGGAACCATTGTTAGTCTTTGTGTTAACACTAGCTTCTGGCAGCGCTCGCAAACACAAATTAAAAAAGGACCAATTTGTCTAGAGTTAAATCTCGAACGCAAAGTTAATTAGACCTCGACTGGATGGGAAAGCCAGCCGACTCGCCCCAGTCTCACTTGTTATTCCAGTGTATAGCGAGAATTTGATTAGAAGGATCACAGGCCGCCATCATCAGAGGGTATTTTTAAGACTGGGCTTTGGCAGGCAGATCATGGGGAGCGGCTATATACCGTAGACTCCATTAACCCAAAAGGACACGGTGGATAAAAATGTCCGCAGCAGCTGGAGGGACAAACTTAGAGCACTGGAAACATGTAACGTGATGACAAACTTTACCCGCGTCCGAAATGACCGCAGACGAGATGGGGCCAACGCGATCAAGGGCTTTTGTTCAGATGCTGACTGATAGATTGTGGTAAGTGGAGGAAAGAATGACATTGTGCTGTAGTGTAATAAACGTGTAGGGGTTTAGGAGTCCTCAGAGATTACCACTTCTGAAGTTTTCCTTTGTGGATGTAGATGGGTCCAAAGACAGCGATGATCCAGAACACATGGGCATTGATTATCTGGCAACCCTATAGACCAATGGCTTCTATTTTATCCCTCTGGCTTTTCAGAGTTTTTCCTTGCCGTTGCATGAGGGTCTAAGGACATGGTGATGATCCAGGACACTTGACATTTATCAACATTTATGGACTATATCGGCATTTATGGACATTGGTCATCTACCCCTAATGGACCAATGGATCTAGGTGTTTTCATCGTTATATTTCTTGGGTTTTAACTGTTTGATTTGCTAATCTGTGCTGACCAATCGACGGCTTTGTAAAGTCCTCCAATATTGCTGCTGTTGTAATCTACACCTATACAAAATAAATTGAATTCAACTATGCAGAACAAGTCTTGAGGAATGGGCGAAAGTAATACAGTCAAGGCATCTGAGGAAACTACTTTTGCTAATTTGAGTACATAAAGGTCATTCTTAGAACGTTACATTGACCTGGAGAAATAAACTAGACATGCAACTAGGGACGGACATTGAGAATTTGCCTGGGCTAAATAGTTTTAACATGAAATTGACACATAACACATGTTTGTCCCTCTCAAATAAACACAAAAACAAGTAATAATCAACTTTATTGGCTATATTTATGACACTGGGAACATTGTAGATTTCCCAACAACAAAATGATTGAACCACCACCAGTCTTCAGATTGGTTTTAAGACAAGTGTATTACAAGACAATGCAATCATTCTATTTGAAAGATGTTTTGATCTATTTGATAGTTCTCGAAGTGTAGTAAATGTAAGTGGCTTGGTCAGTTGGTCTTTCATACTACCAATATATTGTAAATGCCTGACATATCTCCCTTATGATTCAAAACAGTAACATTGCGAAGGTAGTGGTGGCTGTACCGTAGAATAATTTAAAAAAAAGATTGACTTTATTACTGGTATTATGGCTTGTACTAAACGTCACTTGACCTGAGGTGGACGCATCACTGAGTCCTTAATTAAAGCATATAGATTTCAGCCCAAGGCCCTGATTTCTATTCTGAAAAGGCAGGTTGCATATTAATGAGACATTAAACATGCTGAGGATATCTCAAGCTGGACGCGCTGCAGACAAGATGGCCTCTGTCGGGGTCAGGCTCTGGGAGGATGCGCCCGGAGCCGAACATGTCGTGCGAGATTATGTGGAAGAGGCATGTGGTGCTAACCTTGGGGCTGGCACCTTATCCCGGTTACCCTGTGAGTTAGGGCGAAGAGAGCTGCAAAACAAACAGCCAAACAGACAGCACAAACAAAAGGTTGCAGGCCGTGTTGGCTTGTTAGAGGGCAACGCAAATTGACAAATGCATACACACACACACACACACACACACACACACGCTCTGCAGTTCTGGAGACACACCTATTCCCAACATGTGAACGAAAGGGGATTTCATTTTTTTTTTATATATTGATTTCATTCATTAGAGAAAATTCATTATGTATTTTTTGTGAATAAACAAAAGGGTCTTTTACAAACACCTGGAGCAAAAACGACAGGTAATTAAGCCCACAGAGTGCCTGGATACAGATGAAACTCGGGAAAATTTGAATATTTTCCAAAAGTTTATTGGATTTTATTTATTTAATTTATTTCTGTAATTCTTAGTTTCACATTTTGAAAAACTTAAATAGTGAAACTAATATACTATAGACTCATTTACATGCAAAATGTGTCAAGCCTTAGTTTGTTACATTCATTTTATAATATTCTAACTTGTGAGTCAATTATCAATATTATACCAAATAAATATCTCACTTTGCGTGTAATGAGTCTTATATTGGTTTTACATTGTACGTTGAATTACAGAAGTAAATTGACTTTTGAACGATATTAAACATTTCTGAGTTTCACCTGCAGAAAAAAAAACCTAAGTTTGAAAGAGGAATTCCTTAAACAGTATTAGCCCGTTGTTATATTCCAGTAAAAATTGCTGTATTATATGTAGATGACAGTCTGCAAGCGTATATATACTGTATATATATATATATATATATATATCAGAGAAAATTTATAAAGAATAATGTGGGGCAAACGCATACCTTTGCAGATTTATTTCCATTCTGCTACATTTGGGACTTGTTTGCTTTGAGATTATAGACTCATCTTGGTTTAAATTGGTGCAGCTATCTTTCTAAGATCTAAGATATGACTTCAAAGGGGAGTTTAGGCAAACAATTTGAATCATTTTATTCAGGACTGTATTTCCACTATAGAGACAAGAAAAGCATGGACTCAGCACAAAGCCGGTGACCAAATGTGAGGTATTACTCTGTGCCTTCATCCCTCTCTTGTTAGATTGAATTACTAATTCAAAAGGCTGGTCTTAAGCCTGTCCGCACTATTGATAGAAACAAAGACTGCACTCAATCACCGCAAATCCCACTCTCCAATCCACCATGACTTCTGAGGAAATGATCATGAACCATCTATTTAATATGGAACTGATATTCAACAGTAATCCTCAAGATCTACGATTGTCTTCCACCGGAGTCTTTTATTCTCATTATTCACTAAAGACCAATCCAAAATATCTGCCACTGACATTATGCAGCGACTCCTTCTGTCAGACTCACCTTTCTGGGCCTAATATGTTTGTTCTGAAACATGAGTAAATCAAGATTTGAACACCCACTGTTTACTTTGGAATGCGCTGGAAACAACAGCAAGTCTTAAGTAACTCTGAAATAGTTGTTTTTATTGTGCTTTACAATTGTTATTTTTTTTCTTGATTTTTATGTAAATTGGAGTGCTCGTCTATTGTTGTCTTACGGTAACGTTGCATTCAGTAGCCTACGCAGCAGTATCTACCACCTAAGGATGTCTACTGCCAGCTTTGTATGGGAGCATTTTAAAAGACTCGAAATCAATACGCAAAGTGCATGTTGTGTGACCGGATTGTCAGGTGTTCTGGGGGGTCGACAAGTGGATTGCGCAGACATTTAGAATCTCAGCAAAGTTCCTGAAGAAAGCCCATCAACAAAACGTCTGAAAACGCTAGATGGCTACTTTAGCAAAGATAGCAAGTCGCTTGGTGAAACACTAGCGGAGATGGCAGCTTTTGATGGATTTACGTTTAATATTATACATATTTGAGTGATATCATACATTACTTGAGCTAAAAACAACAACTACAAAAAACGGCTATTAAATACGTCGTCTTTTCTCCTGGATTTGATACATCTCATTCTCGGGGAAAATATTAGATACAGTACCGTGTTCATGGTTTTGCACTGGTCCAGACTGGAGAGGAGAGGATTCATGGTTTGAACCAAGTGGCTCGGCCAAAAATCCACCGGATCCCCTCCGCCCTGCGGTCACTGTCTGTCACTGACCAACACGTACACGTCTTATTCGAGACCGAGGAATACAGCACTGAATTAATGGTCATACTGAATTGTGTAATAACTAAGCTCTCAGTATTGTGCAGTGTTCTATAAGGTGAGGTTGGTACTTGTGAGTTTACCATCTTTACCCTCTGTCCTTGTAGAAAGCTGCTGTATTGTGCGCTCTTACTGTAGGAGCTGTGTGCACATTGTAGAGAGCAGCTCAGGCCTTCTGTGTCCCTGATCCATTTAGTTCAATTTCTATTCAGTTCAATCTCTGATGACCGCCGACCTGCTGAGCCACAGACAAAAGACTGACTTCTGCTGCTGCATCATGGACTCAATTCACAATACAAGGCCATTTGCCTCTTTTTTATGAAAATGTTTTTACCCCCACTGTGCACTAAAAACATGCAGAAGGTACAATGGGCTGTTCTAATATGCTACTTTAATGTAAATTGTTATGTAGGCATGCCTTTTTCTATTCTATACCTTTTAATTTGTTTGCACCAAGATTCAAAGCAATAGTTTGTGTTTTCTTGTTACTCACGTGGCAATAAAATAATTCGGATTCGGATTCTAACAGCCTATTGTCACATTACAGCACAATTAGCAAGCAGCCTCGAACATATATTACCATTACTATATGTATATAATAATGATGCTATAATATAATATATGCATATCTAGTAAATATCTGAATTCTGAGCATTGTAAAGCGCTTTGGGTGACCTTGGTCTCTAAAAATGTGCCATATAAATAAAGATGACTTACTTACTTACTATCATTTTATCACTTTAATGCCTGTATATAAAGTTTTTACAATGCTAGTATTCCAACATAGCATTGAATATGTGTAATGCTTAGCGTGGCAGAAACACAGCTGGTTGGCGGTGGATCCTGGTGTATTACTCTGCACTGCTCCACCTGCTCTCTTCACCCACTTTTCACAACAATCACTTCTGACTTTACACTCGCTTTCAAGATTTGACTCCTTTTATCGCTATCCAATGCTATTTTGGACAAGTAAGCTTTAAAAAAACGTCCTCTAAGTCGATCTATTAAATTCTTTTCTTCCCAGAGTGGAGCTACACAAACTGAACTCCAATCTCCCACAAGTCTCAGGAAGTGCCTGCATCCAGCTATGATTACACCAACCCTTTAGCTTTCTCTCTCTTTCTCTCTCTCTCACTCACTCTCCCGCTCTAAGGTTTAGAGCCCCTTATTGTTGAGATGGTCGAGCGATTGTAGTGAGGAGTCGGGGATTCTGGGGTATTTGGGAGCATTAGGGCCAGCGGGGAAGAAAATGGTATATACAGTTGTCGATATATTGAAGGATGGACTAAAAATAACAGGAATGGGTGAGACTCCAGGACAACACACAAACACACACATAAACATACACACTATCAGGTCACACACTTCTGTTTGGCTTCTCACAATGGAACAATGGAACACACTTAGTCTGTTTTGTATACACAGCTGATTTGGTGACGGATGCCGAACGTGGGGCAATTTGGACTCAAATACCAAAACATTAAAGCAGTCTATTTTAGCCAATAGACTTGGACAGATATTTTTGAAGAGCTAACAGTTGTATTTGTGCTGGTTTGGAATGCTTCTCTGCGGAGATGATTCATTTCTTTGTTTGCTTACAGTGTTTCACAGTATGAAATTATATCTCCAATTCAAGTTGAATGTATTAATCAGCCCATATTGTTCCATTTAAATCCGTAAGTAGCGTGCACTTGAAAAGGTGCTTAATACATTCCATGCATTGTTTTAAGTTGCATTGTTATCATATTTTCTTGGTTAAGAGACCTAACTCCCATCACACTTTCATAATGTAATATAGAAAAGCTGTGATGTTCAATGATGACAATGTAAACTGTATTCCATGTAGGGCTGGGCGATATGGCTGAAAACTAAATCACAAAATAAGTAATTCATATCGGTCAATAACGATATATATTGATTGTTTTTTATTTTTTTAACCTAAATAAATACATTTGCCGTGTGGGCTAAAACAAGTTAGCAGCACTTGTTTACTGTACAGTCATGAGGGAATGAGGCTGGAGGAAGATGTTCACACTGTGTCCCCCATAGTTAGCCCTGGTTTAATCCTGGTTTAATCCTGGTTTAATCCTGGTTTAATCCTGGTTTAGTCCTGGTTTAGTCCTGTTTTGGCTGTTTTCGAGGGTCATGTGTCCCCGTGACGGCTCCGTGTGGCCGCTCTCTGATAGCCGCGTGTGCTTCCAGAGGAAAAAGTTCATCTCTTGCTTTCGTGGAATGCATCGGCTCTCTGTGTCCACTGCCTCTCCCGCCGCACATGTTATTCCACGCACGGACATGCATAACCATTGACACGGCATTGAAAAACAATCTATATAGAGATCCATGGACGCTACGCATGGTGCGGTTGTTCTTTTTTGCATTTCCCAGAATGTTTTGCGATTACTGCCCGGCTGTGTTAGGTCGAGAAGTCTCTGCTCACATCCCCCAGAATGCCGCGCGCTTCTGACTCAGCTTTACTTCCTGTGTTTTCTATCGAACATTCTGTCGACCCCGTTTTCTACTGATATCGAACACGTGTCTATTGCGATATATATTGTTATGTGATTAAAGATTACATAAATGTTCTTTTGAATGCGCTGGAAAACGGCAGCAAGTCCTAAGCAGCTCTGAAACAGTTTTTGTTTTTTTCTTTACAAATTTTTTTTTTCTTGCTTTCTTCTACCTGAGATGTTGCTGCAGTACAGTGTTCATGGTTTTGCACTGATCCAGACCAGAGCAGAGAGGATTGAAACAAGCGGATCAGGTGAAAATCCACTGAAGGAATGCTACATTTTTGAAAATGCTAATGAAGCCTTTAGCATTTTACTTTGGACCAGAGCAAAGAAAATGGTGCAAACTAAGCGGCTACTCCACCTTGTGACCTGTCCTGCTCCACCCAGATGCTACTCCACCTCTGCTGCTGTGACCTGAAGGGCTGTTGCTGATTATTACTATTGCTAGCTTTTTAGATTTATCAATTTTATTTTTTTACTTTTGCTGCTACTGGACACCTGAATTTTTCTTACGGGGATCAATAAAGTATCTATCTCTCTATCTATCTATCTGTACAACACTGCATTGTGTAATCTTGAATGTGTTAAATCCTGATGTGTTAAATATTGGTAGTAAGAGGTTAGCTGCAAATTCATAAATGTGTGATTCTCATTCACCAAAATGCATACATCTAAATGTATATTCTATTTCTGTATGGACACGTCACATGACATGGCTATTACTGTATATCTGGTGAGACTGAGGTGCTGTTTGTCTGACGAAAGGCACAAACAGACACAATAACAAATGTCAGGAGCACCAGAGTTGTGCGGCTCATTGTCTTCTTCTTTTGGATCCTGCACACTCTTTTGGATGTGCGTGTCCCTGTCTGTTCCCCTCCACCTCCAGCACAGAAGTTGTTTTCCCAAAAAAAATTACCAATGAACTAGTTTGCACTATTGGCCAAAACAAGCTTTATTCACCCCAGCAATGTTTGTGTATCTATTCATTTCAGTCCAAGTGAGTGCAGCCAGTTCAATCCAATGAACAGGCTGCACTCTTTAGCCGCCACCCAACACAGTTTTCTCATATGTGGTCTGATTTGGAAATGCTTTAAACGCTTTTAGATGATGAAAATGCCTTTTATCAGCATTCCAGACGGCTTTAGTAGACGTACTGTAAATGACATTTTGATGGATTATTATACTAAACGTTTCATCTTTTGGATCCAATCATTAGTTCCCGAACATGGCTGCTCTTCAATGAAAAAGGCAATGACAATGAATTAATTTTGTCCTTGTGCGACATCTACAGTGGGACTGGGCTGGGCACGGGCTGAAGGCGCTCCTGCCAGGATCTGTGTGGACTCCAGGCTTCTGTCATACACAGCACATCAGTGAAGCAGCACTCGCTCTTCTAAATGATCCCACGCAAGGCTGTGGAGAGATTTAAGAGGTGGCTTTGTAGGCAAGGTCAGTGGTAATGAAAAGAAATGCGTCGCCCTTTAGCTTATCCAAGTTTTTGTGCAAGTTGCTTTTTGCTTTAAGTGGCATTAGGCTTTTAGAAAAGCACCGTTAATGAGCTCAAATGTGTCTTGGTTTAAAGTCATCAAAACTGCCTTGAAAAGAAATGTGAACGTGGGCAGTCTAAGGTTATAAGGGGCACCATCTAATCACTCTGGTCGTGTTTGCTCAAATGGTGGCAAGGGGCAGGAAGTGGTGAGTCTGAAGTGAATCTATCGGTTTTGCACAGTGTTAAGTTCATCAGCGACAATATGTTTTTATCATAAACACTAACATAAGCCTTAAAATACGTAACAAAACATAATTGCATGAGATGAATTATTTGAAACTGAATGCAATTGAGTTTCAAATAGAAGTACAGCTTACCTTTCGATTAGACTGCACAACTCTATGAAGTTCAAAGGTCAAAGGACCAGTGATTCCATGCACTTTTAACGTTTTAAATTCCTTTGTACTGTTTTTATTATAATTTAGCAACTTATTTATTCTGTACCTGTGAGGGTGTGAATGAGAGCATCAAAACATTCTGCATTCAACTTGATTTTGAGTAACTTGAATGGTCTGTATAAAAAAGATTGTTTTTAAAACATAATTATCTGAAAAATGTGTCGAGACCCCACTTAAAGAAGCACTAAATTAGACGACAGCTTTTCTTTCCGGTTGACAAGAACTATGAGCTAATTTATTTTTTAAAGGGTAAAATTCATGTCTTCTTGATAGCAGAAACAATGGCCATGGTGGCCACATTATGTTAACATTTTATAGTTGGATTCTCAAGATGATTATTCAATCAGAAAGCAGACTCAGCATCAAATAAGTCGCTCATTTGTATTTTTATAAAACTGGACTAAACCAGATTTAATAATAAAGAAGTGTGCCCCTTTTATCCAGGGAAACTGGTTTTACCAAACTAAAACTGTGCACAACTAAAGCATAAATCAATGACCAGGAACTATCGTTATAGAGAAACACTGCTTATTTTTCTCTTTCCGCCGCTAACATTCATCTCAGAACACAATTACCTTTCCGAGAACATCTAGTGGGTGGCAGATAAAAACACATTTGGCTCCAGTTCAGCCGCTGTAGATAAAAGGCATTCAAAATACAGGGGCTGTGAACTCAGGAAATGCTGTTTGCGTTTGCCACACTAAATAACAGATTTGGCAACGCACTCCAACTTCAAGTGAAAGACAAGATGGCACCGCGCCACTTCAGATGAGCACGGAGGGGGAATCCTGGCATCGCAGCACCGAATCAGCTGTGTTGTTATTGCTACAAGACTCTATACACCAAACAGACAGTGTGCGATGCAAAACACATTCAACACATATTCAATATGCACTGTAACATGAATTAATGGGCAGATTAATTGGCTAAAAACATAAAATCATGAAAAAAAAATGGCAACGTGATTGAGTGGATGCACATGCCTTTTGTTAGAAGCGATTATGAACCAACATGCAGACAGGAAAAGAACAGTGGATTGATGAAATAACTCCAGTGAAATGGCTCGCAGCTACAGACTGAAATTGCGTTGCCACTGGTGCTATAATTATTTCATTAAAAGAAAAGAAGAAAAGTTTAATGTTTGCACTTAATAGCCTCAGGTGTTGTTGGACGTACTCCGTGGGCTTCTTAATAATGGCCAAGGATATGATAATGATTAATTGACTTAGAGCTAAAAGTTGCTTACTAAAATTCTTAAGTTGTATTTAATTCATTTCAAACAGATGTGTTCATTATAATGTATGACCTTCAGAGAAGTAAGCACAGCACAGTATGTATGGACACTAAAGCTGGGGTAACTAACTTTTTTCCATAAACAATACATTGTCTTTTGTCCCTTCAGTAAAAGTCACATTTTGAGAACAAATCTGGAGTCCTTTATCTACAGCCTGTCTGCCTGTGGGAGCAGATCCCCCTCAACATGAGCCTCTCCAAGGTTTTTCTCTTTCTGAGTTGTTCTTTGATGATGCAGGAGGGTCTAAGGACGATCCAGGACATTTATGGACATTTATTGACTTTTATGCACTTCCATTAACATTTATGGACAGTGGTCGGGACGCTCCCAATGGACCACTGCTCCTACATGTTTGTTATTTATTTTTCTTGTGTTTAAACTGTTTGGTTCTCTATTTGCCATCCTCAGTTGGCGAATCAATAACTTAAGTGCTCCAAGACTACTGCTGAGTGCAGTTGGTCCTCTTTTTTTCACATTTCTGTCTAAAAAATCTGATCTAAAGGTGTGTGCTCTAAACAGAAGAAAACTGTTTTAGAGCCAGGACCTAGGTATGTTCATTTTATTTCATAGCTCAATTATTTGTGATTTGAAAGTTAGGTACCCCAGCATTAAAAAAAAGAAAGAAAAACGCAAATGTATATTGTGAGGACCCTGAAGACTTGTCTCCATTGAAATTGCGCTGCTTGGAATATTATACTTATTGTCAATTATGGGTTATCGAGTCAAACGCATTCTGATGCATCTTTCCACAGCTGCACTACCACACTGAGCAAAAATATCCATGAAAACAATTGCACGAGTCTTCTCATCATAAATTACACTGTTAAAAGTTCTATATTAAGGTGCTAACACATGAAAAAATTAACAATACGCAAGAAATCTTTCCTGTAGCCTTTGAATACGAGTAACTACTTTCTGATGGAAGATTCAACTGATGAAAAAGGCAAGAGTAAAAGTTCATTCTGACATAAGTATCAGGGGAACTATTACATCTCAGTAGAAGCTTTGAAGTCTCTGAAGCGAGCTGTCGATATTTGTCAGGTTACCGCCGCCTAATTAAAACTAAATAGACGGATTACTTTTTCCAGCACATTTTCAATAAAAGGGGGAACCATCGCTTTCTTTGATCCACTATTCTTTTTCTGTGTGTGAAAGATTTGCAGGTAAAATGTGCAAAGCAAAGACCTGGGGAGCTTTGAGGCGTGAGTTCATTACAAGGCCTGGGTTGAGCAAAGGTGAGCAAAGAGAGGGCAATTCTGAAGGCACTGTTTGCTCTGCGTAGGATTTGTATGTACTCGACAAAGTAACTGGACATGAGACGACTTTTACAGTGTTTTTGAGCGTAAAGAGTCACACAAAAACACAAACCAATTCAAAACGTGCATATTATGAAATGACAGAAATGTGAATGATTATTGTGGTGCTTTGAACATTAAAGCTGGGGTACCTAACCTTTCAGACCACAACAAATGAAACAACATAAGTAAGAAAGTAAAGTTTATTTGTATGGCGCCTTTTACAGACCAGGATCACAATGCGCGTACATACATATAAAAAAATCAGATTTAATATAATCTTACTTACATTCATAATAGAATATTAGCTCTAAAAAAAACGTTTTTGCGTCTATCATTAGTTTTCACATCCATGTATTTTTGGCTTTTAAAGACGTAAAAGTCGGAAAAAAGAGGTTCACCCTCTCTCAGTCAACAGTTAACAAAGAATGTGTGTGTGTGTGCAAAGTGTGTGTGTTAAGTTGTAGATTGCCTTTTGTTTTAGTATTGTATATATATTTTATTTATTTATTTCAGGCAATGGCCCAGGTGAGTAAACAAGGTCATTAAATGCAGTTAAATAATATAAATCATATAATGCAAAAAACAGAAAATAATAATACCTGTACAATACCATGTACAGGTATTTTTTCTATTTTGTTCATTTTTTTTTAATAATAGTTTGTATATATAGTTTAAAATACATAAATCGAAAAAAAGCATGATGTGGTCTGATTTGCTGACATTGACTTTTACACGACTCTTTAAGTTGAGACGTAATGTATCATTTATCACACAAACAAGTTAGGTATCCCAGCTTTAACTTCCTCTTCCGGCCTTTACATTTGAGGCATGTACATACTTTTCCCACTACACAGATTGCATAGAGCTTTGCAGAATTGGCCCTAGGAACTCTCTCCTTCTCTCTTTCTGCACACTAACGCAACATGGACAAACCCGGCGTGCTAATCACATTGCAAAAAAAAATGTGATGCCGTGAATCTATAAGCAACGAGCAGACGCATTTCCCCTGAATGTGATTAAGCGGCGCATCGATCGAGCGCGCGTGGCCTTCCTCGCGTCTCCTGCTAAGCCCTCCATCCATCTATCAATCCATGTGCCTACCTGCATGCAACGCTCGCCCCCTCATTAGAGCCACCCACCGTGAATGGGTATGTCAGCCAAGTCCACCGTGGTCCACCCCCAGCCATTAGCATCAATCTTTGCTAAAAGATTGCTCCAGGTCTATTTCAGTTGAGCGTGTGTGTGTTGTGACAGCGTGCATCTGTGTGTGTGCGTGTGTGTGTGTGTGTGTGTGTGCGTGTGCGTGTAGTGGCTTTTATACAGGCGTGTGCAAAATGTACAGAAGGATCTTTGACCCAAGTGGAAAAACATGGCCCCACAGACATCAGAAGAAACAGGCATTGTGACTATGCATATCATTTCTAATCAAAAACAATGGGGGGAAACTGATTCTGTCAAATTTGTGTGCTTTCTGCCAGGGAGCGGGAAAGATTACCCATCAATTGCAATATTGGAGATGATTACGGAAATGTTTTTTTTTTTTTTCAATCTTCAAAGGCAGCCATGATGACTCTTGCTTGAATCTCATAGTCGTAATTGAAAATGACAAAGCACATAATCAAAATTTGTTGGATGGGTAAATAGTTGCAGATCTTGATGCAGAAGGACAAAACCTTGTATTGGTTTAAGACTCCTTTATTTTGGATAGAATTGACTGAAATATGAGGTTTTCTCATATGGAACTTTAGCATAGAATTTCTAAATGTGACATTGACAGGCAGGAAAGAATTCTACGGCTGAATGAAAACCTAGGTTGTTTTGTTAACCAGTCATATTTTAATATGAAAGCATACTTAAATCACAACTGCTCAAGTCCAGCACTTAGCTATGACTCAGATGCCATGTAATAAAGCGAATAGATAATGTTCATAAATTCAAAAGAAACCTTGTAGTTGTGCTTGAGAGTTTAAACACCCAGGCATATTTTTTGGATTTATATGGCCATACTTAGGAAATTATGAATTATAACACTCATAGTTGGTGGTTGTGTGAAGCCACTGGTTTCAAATTATACGAGAGAAACTACTCTTCTGACCCTGAAGGATGTGTAAATCCAGTTCTCATTATGTATCTCCAATATGACACAAGGCTTTTTCTGGTAGTTGTGGATGAGATTCTTTATTTTCTCTGGTATTTAAGCTCAGTTATTCTAGGAAAAAAGTCTCCAGCTCCTGTAAAATCTAGGGCCGCCTTGCATGGACCTCCGTTTGAGTTGAATTGCTAGAATTTTTTATTTTTTTTGGTAATGTACATGTATGGCTCAACACAAACACAAACAATGAGTTGAAAAAAAATATTTGTGGTTTTATTCAAAATGTCAGCAATATGGCCAAATACAAATGTGGCAAGAATTAAGGAGACACACACATTGCAAGTATGTGAACTTTTCTTCATTGAGTCAGCGTTAAGAATGAATATAAGATTATCTCTACATCTTCTGGATATCTCAACACTATAAGGACTAGAGTGCACTACAGTGTTTAACAGATTTATCAGCAGATATAGACATACAAGCTTATATTTCTTGCACTAGCGTATACAGTATTCAACAATTAGTTTCTTTATTAAGCTGAAGATAGAGATATTATGTTATGTTTTTTTTATATAAGTATAGAGTTATGCTATACTTAATATTCACTTATCTTGTGTTACCTGTGCTCCTCATTCATACTGTTGAGTAACTTGTGATGCAACACTGACATTTTCCTACTGTGGGACATAGCAAGGATAATTAATTCAACTTTCAAGCAAACCCCTATGCACATTTAGAAACTGAAAGAAAAGGACAAAGAGTAAGAGACGAAAACTAGGTATAATAACCCCTGCTCATTTAGTGCTAATCCCCCGATGTCATTCAGAGCCTTTCTCCTGATGTCTGCATATAGAGCCGCCGTGAGCCGCACGTGCACCCAGCGTAAACAGGCGTGAGTGTGTGGGGGGTACTCACGCTGGCACTGGCCCCAGGATCGTCGCGTCCAGCCCCAGCAGCAGTCCACTCTGGCGCCATAACGACACAGGCCAGTGGACGAGGCCATCTGCCGCGGCCACCTGTGAAACAGAGAGAGTCCGAATGACAACAGTGTCCGCACGCACAGCACGGGCCACCTGTGCGATCGGGACAGGCGAGTTCAAAGTTGTTCCAAACGTTTGAAGATTGTGCAGTGTTCCGTGTCTGTCCGAGTATTTTGCAATGACAAATACATAAAAAATGTGTTTGTATGATTACATTTGACCCTTTAAGCACAGAATTGCTTCATCAGCTCTTTAATCAAGGAAATGTTCTATCTTTTTATACAGCGATCTGGCTTAATTTTTCTAATGGGATGGGTATCTGTCTGAGCCTGCCGATACGATATGTATCACACATGACATATACCATATGGGGGGTTTGATACGATTCGGTACCATATCTTTCTCAACAATATGATATTGTTCCAGTAAAATGATTCTGCCCCTTTATTACCATTACAATAATTTTTATAAATGTGTATATAATTTATTGAAGATTCATCATTAAAGTCATCCTGAAGATAAAACATCAAATACCTATTCATTTGAAAAAAAAAACAAAGAAAAATATAAAAAACAAAATTAAGACATTTGAATGACTAAATATGAAGATAAATTGTATCTCTTTTTAAAGTATAATTTTGTTTCTTGCACACCGAAAAGGGTCCATAACAATGATTCTATCTCGTGATATGGGGAATAGGGAACAGTGTCTGGGGTAGACTGACCGGACCTGTGCCATCGGCCCTTCTGAACACCACCGACCATTCACTAACATGTCATTCTCAGTCTGGGTCATGTGGGTGATATAAAAGTGTCTTGCCCATGGACACAACAGGTTTGACTTCCCACTTTGACCCCTGTATCCTGGTCTCCCATTCCCCTGCACCGCTTAGCTTCTGAAATGTGACAAGCTTCTGCAACCGGTAAATGCCAATGATGTTGCCAAAACTTTAACTCTTGTGTACACTATAAAAAACACAGTATTTCTGTACAAATAGAAGCCATTGTTGCCCATCAGCACTGTTCTTGGTTTTCTTACAATAGTTCACTACAAGTTAAATATTTGCAACTGTTGTATCTTCTCCTCAGCAGAACACAAACCAGTATAGTGTTGGAGAAGGAATGCACTCTGAGTTATGTTTTAAAGAAAGAGTTTAATGGCATAATCAGAATACATCAAGTGCAATTCAGGCTTAGCGCTTTCAGCCTGGGTCAGCTCCGAGAATGATGATGGCATGACTGACCCCTAACACACAGAGGACTAGGATCTTATAGTTTAGTTGAAGAAGTCATAAGACACATTTTAACAACCATACATTCACAGGACCTAAATGTGTAGTCACATGATATCAGTGCTGTTCACACATATGAAGATCTCCATTGTTTACCCAGAGTCACGTCAGCCTCATTACTGAGAGAGAATGGTCAGCAGTCTTAGACATTAAGTGCTGACGTCCTCTCACATTCATTACATAGGAAGACCCATATATTTATGTAGAATTAAAGAATATTAATAATAGCAGATACCACACAACTATAGCTTGGAAAATGCTGAATACCTTGTCCCATTCCAAGCATAAGATTGTGAGAAGGACTTTTCAACCTGAGAGAAACTAAATATACATTTTGATGCATTCTTATCAGCAACAACAAAAACATTTACAATAACACAATTGGGCAGTTGTAGGCTGAAATTGTGTTTGTAATAAAAGCTAAAAGCATGGACTGAAGGGCTGAGGTGATAGGAATGGATTTGGAGAAATGCCAGCCGAAGCCTCTGTGCTTTGGTGTCATTAACAGAATAATGAGCTGGGTGTTTGTGGAGCTTAACCGCAGTCAGCCTCAGTCCCATCTGTGAAGAGACCAAGGCTGGCATCAGGAGAGAAAACAGAAGATGTCACACGCCTTAACCTCAAAGCTGCCATCGCTCTGAAGCTACGAAACCATTCCATTATCTCAAAGATCTAGAGAGGCTTCAGACACAGGGAGGGTGAGCAGCAGAGATGGACTGAAAACCCTCGCCAAACCTTCTCTCCAAACTGAGGAAAATACGTTGCATAGAGTTGTATGTTAAATGTATGAAGTGGAAGAAAACAATCTCACACTCTGTGCATACATCTATGTTTTTTATTTTTTATTTACAGATGTGCAATGTTTCGATCATGGGCTTTTGTCAATAAAATATGTATGAAGTCACAAAACAAATGCTTTACTATTGTGTTTCTATCTCCACATCATGTACATGTTACAAAACAAAACAGACTTTTAAGAACTTGTACAGAGTTTGTAGGGTTTGCGTTATCTTTGTTCTCCTCACTTCAGGATCATTGCTCTGACATTTCTGTTCACAAACACCAACTTGATTTTATTATTGTTTGGAAAAATTATAATAATTATTATATTTTTGGATTTCTTGATAGTACCAGACCAAAATACTTTACTATTGCATTCTTCGCCATTGCTAAACTACAACCAGCCCGTTCGGCGCAAACTCTTGACGTTGCCCACATCTAACTACAACACCCGCCTATTATATATATTACTGTAAACGGTATTTATCCAAACATATTTTGCAGGTGATAGAAGACATATGAGAGCTACACCATATTTTCATCTGTTTGGTAAATGCGACTGAAAAAAGCCATTTTCAGTGTCTGCAATAATGGCCGACATGAGCTATTTCATATCCACCAAGGAAGCATTATCACTCACGGGATGCTTTTAAACTATGATTGTATTCTTTTTTTCCCCATGTACAGTCTGCAGTAATGAGGTACTGTAGTCTAAGGACAGTCCCCAAAGAAAGAGGTAAACAAGCTATTTTGTTTCATTTGTCAAAACAAACAATTAGCTTCTGTACAAGTTTTTCCACACATTAGCGTTGAATGTTGTTGTTACACTGTGTTCTGTTCAATTAATAGCTCCCTGGCAGACGTCATGCAAAGGGATTACCGTGTGTATGTAAAGAACGCAGGATCAATCGTCACATGTTTGTGCTGAAAGGAGGGCGACATCAATGCATTTAAACGGTCTGAGTGTGGTATTATTTGAGGATTGTGGTAAAATAGTCAGAACAGTCTTTGCTGCGTGTTTGTGGAGCCCAGTATCCATAAGGAATTTTAGATTAGATGTTTTTATTTCAAAACTGCAAAACGCAAATAACATTTTGGGTGGTACCGTGGTGCAGTGGTTAGTGCTAGTGTATCTCACAGCAAGCAGGTTCTGGGTTTGATCCCACTTCTAGGCAGTTCTGTGTGGAGTTGCATGTTTTACCTGTGCCTGCATAGGTTTCCTCCAGGTGCTCTGGTTTTCCCTACAACTAAAAACATGTACAACAGATCTGGCTGCGCCTCCTGTGTACATGTGTGGAGTGAGAGGAAAATGCTCACAACAATGTTAATGCACTTTGTGACTCTGGTCTGTGAAAGGTGGTGGCACGGTGTCTGAGTGGTTCGCAATTATCAGCAAGAAGATTCTGAGTTTGAATCCCAGTCAGAACAGGGTCTTTCTGAGTGGAGTTTTTATGTTCTCCCTGTGTCTGCGTAGGTTTCCTCCGGGTGCTCAGGTTTCCCCTACCACTAAAACACATACAATAGGTCTGGCATGTGCCTCCTCACTCCCTTTTTTGATTTTCAAAACTAATGAAATAACCGTGATAATTTTAATGTTTCCTTTCGTGTTTTTAAAGTGCATTGAGTTGCCTTTTTATATGAATAGTGCTAAAACTAAACTTCCCTTTCCCTGCATTGCAAAAAAAAAAAAAATTAACAATGAAACCAATTATATATATTATATCTTTCCACCTATAATAAACAACCACTAGTTGAGGCAGGATGAGTTCACCTGTGTTTTGATAACAATTCAGTAAAAAATTCATCATTGTTGTTTGGTCTTTTTTTTCAACAATTAACCTGCATCATTGTAATTCATATAATCAGGTCTTTGGTTGAATATTCTCACATTGTATAATCCAAAATTTGCCTTCAACTTCTGAACTGAAGATTGATTCTTGAGCTTGCTGAATTATACATATAACATACATCAAACAGTCCTGCAATTAATATCCTTTCATCTACTTCTTTCATCTCAGTAACAGGATCTGTCCTTCATTGATCATTTCAAAAGACTGTCAAAAATGCTGTCAAAAATTTGAGATTTTTAATATAGGCTCCTGTTGATTGTGTGTTGTGTCTTGACGAGGGCTTTTTGGCTCAGTATTCCGAGCACGTCCTACGCCTCTCTGCTCTCCGGTTAGTGCCTCCATGCCAGGACTAGGAAATGCTAATGTCTGCTCCACTGCCAATCACGCAGTGGGGAGAGAAAGCAGACGGATGCTGAGTGAGAATGGCACATCCCGGGAAAATGTTTGTATACTGACTGTTGAGGAATTGAGGAAAACAGAAGTGAGGACGGAGGAAGGACTATTACATTTTTATCATGAATGGAGCCCCAGGAAAATAAAGTTCTATGCTCCAGAGGTGGGAATTTGGGTTTTCTCAAAGCGACCGAAGAGCCAATAAGGAGTGAGGCTGTGTGCAAGTATGTGTGTACACTTTAAAACACCAACCTCAGTGTTTTCCATGCACTGAAACAATAGAAATGTTTGCCACCTGCTGGTCATTTGAAGAACTGTACCATTTCAATGAAGGACGATTTGAGAGCTTGGTCCCTGTTTTACTTTTCAAAATCAACAAAAGGAGTACAGATCTATTCAAGCTTTGGTTTTGTTGAATTCAAAGATATCTGAAGGGTTATGGAAGCTAATAATAGGTCCTTGACATTTTTAGATTGTGTGCATTAGACCGATGGCATAAGACCCCTCCAGCCCGTAAAGCATTGTGGTATCGTGCAAGTCGAAGACCGTGTGTTTGGTGGATCCGCAATGATTACAATGAGAGCTTAGAAGAAGGTTGATTTCATACTGCACACAAAATATCTCCACACAAGCCTAAGGTGTATCGCTATACCGTGTATAAATCCGTTTCATGTCATGATTGAAATGAAATAATTTGAAATCCCACTGTATACTGAAGCCCGATGAACTATGAGACGTATAAGCTAAGACTAAGGTGGTTACGTGCATGCATAAGAAGCACTCACAACCACAGACAGAGATCTTTAAGACTGGGTCACTCAGCGACTATTAGTGAGTTTAGTGTGTGAAATCCCTCAAGGGAATTAAACAGTTTCATATCGGTGTTTGCAAAATTCATGCAGTATTTATTTTCAGTGTATTTGTACACAGATACTTAGGGAGATGTTTGTATCATGATGAATAAATAACGGGTATGCAACCAATTGGTCTTCCTCACTACCTCACTGTCAATCACTCACAGCCAGGTCACATTGTTTTTGGTTGTTTTGGCGAAAAATGGAAGAGCAAAAAAAGTAAACTAAAAAAGGATATGGAGATGGCTGAGAGCAGGTGGAAAACAGATAGATTTTTCAAAAAGTTAGCCTTCCTCCAGTGGATTTTCGCAGGATCCGCTTGGTTTGGACAAAGAATCCTCTCCGTTCTTGTCTGTACTGCTCCAACATCTCACATAGAAAAAAGCAGGGAAAAAACAATTGTAAAGCACAAAACAACTACTATTTCAGAGCTACTTAGGACTTGCTACCGTTTCCAGCGCATTCAAAAGTAATGAAAACTAAAGTAAAAAAAAAAAAATCCACCCTTTTGGCTAAACCTTCTTGAATACCTCCAAAAGTCTTCATTGTGATATGCATTAATATAGGTGTTGTATTAAGTCCACAGGGAGCAGAAAGTAGCACACATGTATCTGTGCTCTAGTCTAGAGGGCTTTTAATGTTGCATGTCTGCACTGACAACACTGACACGAAGACTACTCAGAAGACTGGGCCCTAAATCATGTCAGGCCTTTTTTTTTCACATTCTTGTGTTGTAAATCTTCAAAACCCCAACTTCTATGCATGTAAAAGTATGTGTTATGTATTACTTATAACTGTTATTTCAAAATAATGTGTTACACTACAATATCACTGTTTCTGAATAGTAATGCACCTATATGCATATCGTTGTTGTTATATGTTTATAATTACGTGCAGAGGAAGGCAACAGGACTCTTTCCTGCCTCACAAGAGTCCTGTTGGAGACAGTCTCATATCTATGTTAATCTTGACTCTTTTTGGACAGTAAAAGAACGAACAAAAAGCCCATGTTATCGTTTCATATATAAAACCAACAAAATCTTATCAAATGTCAATTTCAAACCTTGTCAAGTGCATACAGGTTTACAGCTGTTTCGTCCCTGAGCAATCTCACTCCAGCAACAAAATGTAGTTATGTCAATAATAGTGTCTGAAAATGGATCAAACAGCCTTCATGGCAGCCATGAAGAGATACGAAAAGTATGGGAATAGCTAAGTGAATAGAAAAGCAAAGAACACTGAAAGGAAATCTGAAAAAGCCTTCACAAGGTCTTCAAGTTTTTCTTCCGCTTTTCAAAGAACCCTTGAACAAAATCTATCTGAACAGAGTGCTGAACAGGTGGAGCAGACAGAGCCGGTATTCGCAGTATTCAGAGCTGCTTATAAAGTAATTATGGTTCTGAGGTGGGGGATTCATCACAGGAAGACTTCACTCCAAGGCGGCTTGCAACCTGCTGCTACCATGTTATTTCCATTTAGATTGCTCACTGATCGTCCTGTGGCCAGATGTGACTGCTTCTCAAGAATAAAATCCTCATTATACTCTATGTATTAGCTGGAAGAGGTGTTAGAAAATACAATCAGTCTCCAGTACAGTTCATTTTGAGTTCCATAGTACACTCAATTCTGATGAAATGTGTATGTGTGCATATTCTGTCTGAAAACACCATTTGAACAGATATCTAAAAGATAAACCGATAAAAATAGCAATATTTTGTATAACTATTGAAAAACATGCAACGGTTAATGCTTCTGCTTCACAGCAAGAATGTCTTGGGTTCAATTCTACCTTCACACAGGCCATTCTGGGTGGAGTTACTGCATAGTGTAAGTTTCCTCCTGGTGCTCCGGTTTCCTCTACAGCAAAAAACATGTACAATAGGTCTGGCATGCAGATCCTGAGTGGTGACCATGCTCCCGTTACCACTTGGAGGGAAAATTTCCCATGACAATTTGAAGCCCTTTGTGTATAAAATACTTTCGCAATTTTTTGGCTGATCTTTAAAATCCCAGTATTTGATCAAACAGATCTGATTTATTTTTATTTTTTTCATTTTGGGCTTAAAAATGGTAAACTATATCACCAAAATATCCTTTTTTTTTTTTACTTTATTGACTGATTATTATGATGTTAATGTGGTCCTATGGTGATGCCCCATTTAGAAAAAAAAGATTTGAAAGTGAACTTCTTTCCAAGCTCAGTCTTTATTTTCAGAAAAAAATATTTTAAAGCAAATGGCGTTCAGAAGATTGTCATCTGAACAAACATGTCAGATAAAGAGAAAGTTTATCCAGTAATGTCATTATAGATTCATTTGATACAATGTTGCTTTCTTCAAAATACAAAACCCCAAAAGATGCATTTAGCACAAAATAAATAGAGGTGGTGGGTTGAAATAGGGAGATTTGATTTTCATTTTCATCACTTTTCACCGGCTTAGTTTTCCCACAAACCTCCCGAGATGTTTGGAATGTGTTGCTAATAGAGTGTGTGTGTTGTGAGGGAGCACCTTGCCACCCACCTGAGCTTTGCAGCCAGCACACGACTGTACTCCTGCCAACAGCGCTATTTATGACCACTCAAACTCTGTCTGCCGCCCCATGGCCTGTGAAATACTATGGGGAAGTTCTTTAGTTTTAGGCAGAATTTCATCCATATTTGGTCACTCATGGTTTTAAACAAAAGCGTTGATTAAAATGCAGTTAGATTATAAGGCTTGCAAATGTTTTGATTATGATTTTTTTATGTTTGCTAAGTGAACTTATAGCCGTGGGAAGGTATTTTGGTTAGGAGGGAGCTGGGGGCAGGGAGCTGAAAAAAAAAGTATAATATATCCAATATGATTTTGTTTGTTTTTGTTAACCACAGAACATTCGCAGGTCCAGGATATAATAATCAAACCAATACATGACAGTCTGTGCAAAATAACAGCAAAGCTCCAGATGTTGATGACAGCCTGCTGATTAAATGTTGTGGTTCATAACTTATGGATTCAATATGTTCTGTATATACACAGCTTATACACAGCCCGAGATAGGAGCACAACTATCAAATTAAAATGCAGGGAATAAATAAGAGCAGCTCTGTGGGCCGTGGCGTGTATACATATTATAATAAATCCATTGAAACCGTGGGTACCTAAAGGTTGCAGCTTTCAAATGCACTGATATGAAGACAACGTGCATATGAGTATGTCACAGCTCTCGTGAAACCTGCACATGGAACAGCGTGCGCCTTTCCGCATCATCACCACTGTGCATAAATCTGCCCTGGACATATTGCTACACAAGTCAGAAATATCACTACAGAGATATAGACTTTTGTGGACATTGGTCATCCTGCCATCCTGCCATCAATCAATGTACTCTGTCACGTGGTGGAAAGGGGGATACTTCAAAAAACATAATTTAATAAACAATGCAAAACACAGGAGCTGGGGACAAAGACAAGAACCATGAAACAAACACACAATGGACTGACAACAAGCAGGAAATAGTGTAGGGAATTTAACTGCAAGATACAGGTGTAACACATCAGGGCGGGGCAATCAACAGAACAGGAAGTAAATCTCTCAACGACACAGGAGAACATTTTTTAAGGGAATCTACTTCCGAATCCATCTAAAAAAAATGCTCAGTGTTATTTTTCAACATCTGAATAATACAACACTAATGGAAAGACTCTAGTATAATAAAAGTGCGTGCTCCTATTCATACAGTGCGAATACAGTAGGTGGCGCTAAATGCACCTTGATAGTTAGTTGCCAATCAACATTAAAATCAAAAGAAGAAGAAGACACAGGAGAACAAGTGATACATAATACAACAAGAACTAAAAATGAAAACCATGACGCTGTACAGTGCCTTGCGAAAGTATTCGGCCCCCTTGAACCTTTCAACATTTCGCCACATTTCAGGCTTCAAACATAAAGATATAAAATTTAAATTTTTTGTCATGAATCAACAACAAGTGGGACACAATCGTGAAGTGGAATGAAATTTATTGGATAATTTAAACTTTTTTAACAAATAAAAAACTGAAAAGTGGGGCGTGCAATATTATTCGGCCCAAACTTTAAACAAGACTTTTTGGATATCTTTGAGAAATGGCTTTCTTCTTGCCACTCTTCCATAAAGGCCAGATTTGTGCAGTGCACGACTGATTGTTGTCCTATGGACAGACTCTCCCACCTCAGCTGTAGTTATCTGCAGTTCATCCAGAGTGATCATGGGCCTCTTGGCTACATCTCTGATCAGTCTTCTCCTTGTTTGAGATGACAGTTTGGAGGGACGGCCGGGTCTTGGTAGATTTGCAGTGGTCTGATTTCAATATAATTGCTTGCACAGTGCTTCTTGAGATGTTTAAAGCTTGGGAAATCTTTTTGTATCCAAATCCGGCTTTACACTTCTCCACAACAGTATCTCGGACCTGCCTGGTGTGTTCCTTTGTCTTCATGGTTCTCTCTGCGCTTTAAACAGAACCCTGAGACTATCAAAGAGTAGGTGCATTTATACAGAGACTTGATTACACACAGGTGCATTCTATTTATCATCATCAGTCATTTAGGACAACATTGGATCATTCAAAGATCCTCACTGAACTTCTGGACTGAGTTTGCTGCACTGAAAGGAGAGGGGCCGAATAATATTGCCCGCCCCACTTTTCAGTTTTTTATTTGTTAAAAAAGTTTAAATTATCCAACAAATGTAGTTCCACTTCATGATTGTGTCCCACTCGTTGTTGATTCATGACAAAAAAATTAAATTTTATATCTTTATGTTTGAAGCCTGAAATGTGGAAAAATGTTGAAAGGTTGACGGGGGCCGAATACTTTCGCAAGGCACTGTATGTGTTTGTTATTATTGCATATCTAATGTTCGAACTGTTTGATTTTCTAACCTGTTGTTGGTGAATTGACAATTTCATAAAGTCCTCCAAGACGACTGCTGCTGTGATTTAGGGCTATACAAAAATAAATTGAATTGAATAGCTGGCCAGTGTGCTTGAGCAGGGCTGTCAAACTCATATTAACTTGAAGATATATAGAGTGATTTTGGCGTGCTCCTGCTTGTTTGGAATGAAAACCTGCTGCCACACGGCCCTTCCTGGAACCAGATTGCCACCCCTGCTCTCGAGCTGAAAAGACAGCACGAAGGTAGAAAAGGGAAAACTTTTCTTTTTCTTGTGTCTGCGCAACAAAGCAAAGTTCTCACCATCCTCCTTTTCCATCTTTCTCTTTTCCTCTGACTGAACAGCCACAGCCACAACCCTATCGTCAGTCCTTCTCTTTAAGACGTGCATGTTTAATAATCTATCCAAGGCTTCTTGAGGGGGGGAAAAGCCTTTAAAAAGAGCAGCCTCTGCACTTTAAAGGAAATAGAGGTAAAAACTTGAGTGCATGTTTTAAGTTTAGGCTAAGTAACCCGATAGGACCATATTTTATCTTCTTTTATTGTGTACTCACTACTGTTTCACAGGTCCCTCTTTTAATACATTCTCACCATTAACACAAGAAACACAAATGCAAACATACAAGTGGCGGACATCTCCTTTAATTCCTCTGATAAAATGGAAGATAAGAAGGAAGCGGACTTCGAATAGTTTTAAGTCGGGGTGGGAACCTCAGGGTACCTCACGATACAAAGCTCACGATAACGATTATATAACAATATGACGATTATCAATACATTGGTCAGAAATATACTGTTATAGAAATCTTTTAGTAAAGCAATCTGAATAAACACGAAATAGTTATAAGTGTAAGTTATTAACTAATTCTCAACTCTGGATTCAAATGCAGCACATATGGTCTGTTGGCAGCAAGGTCAGATGATAGATGCAGATGTGTTTCTTTGGCAATATCTGGGTCATAAAACAATGTGTTCAGGTCAAAGCAGATTATTACGAGATGTGTAATGTAGCCATTTATTAAGTATCAATCCATTTATTTTTTTTATGATAAAAAAAAAATATTTATTTTAAATCAATACTTGGCAAAAGCATATCAATAATTGATTGCGTGAGAAAGTATCACAATACATCACCATATCGATATATCGTCACACTCCTAGTTTTAAGCATAGTTTCATATATTGGCCAATTAGTTCCTATACTGTGTAGGATCCACAATAAACAAACAAACAAACTCACTTCTGCCAATGATCTCAACTCCAGAGACAAAAATGTATTACTAACAAAAGTCAACCAAGAATAGTTCACTTGATTAAGACATTTTTAATGATTGTACAAAAAATATCAAGCTATACAATTGCCTCATCAGGTAAGTAAACTGAATAAACTAAAAAATGACTGAAATCATAAACAAATACATCTATAAAATCATAAAAAAGTTTTTTCAGTTAAAAACAATAGTGCTGTGTGAGCATGGATCTTTGCCAAGACTCTGGAAAGTTGAGGAGATAACTGTATGTCAGTCAAAAAGCTTTTCTTTTCATTTAGAAACGTGTTAGCAAAACCTCTTACCTCGCACAAAATCCATAACTTCATAGCTCACCCATCATTATAACGAGACAAGAATCTCTCATTATCCGATTTACAAAATGCTACAAAGTGGTGAAATATTATTGGCAGGCTGCGTTGTATGGCTCTCCTGAGAGTCCACAAACGTCTTGGATTATTGAATCAAACCTTCCCCTGCACAATAGAAATCCACCACAGAATGTTTACTCATGTTCTCGCTTCTTCCTCGGCTGGTTCGCTCGTACCCAATTTCCCTCACACAATTCAACATTGAAATTATATAAGATCAAAACACAAATCTGAATCTTGTCATTCTGTCAACGCAGGCAAATGTATTTCAAGATGTTGTCCCGTCCCCAGACACGTCTCATCCCCGGTGACGCTCGGCTGCCGAAAGAAATGGATGAGAATGTAATACCTGTACTTATTACCCGGGGGGCGCACAATAATGATCCCAAATTGCACTAAGCCTCGAAGGAAGTCAAGCAGGTAATTATTAGTCTGGTGCATGTTGCCTGACACGGTTCTTAAAAAGGTTAAATAAGGATCTATACAGGGCCTTAAAAAAGTATTCATTAGGGTTGCATGAATAACCGCAAAAGCAGTTTGAGGGTATATCCACACGAAGACAAAACGCTTATAATTTCAGAAACTTTTTCTGTAAACACGGAGTTAGCTCAGTAAATGTGTGCGTCCATATGAATGTAGTCAATACGCCTGAAAACGCTGTGAAACTATGCCAGACCTGTTGGTGGCGCTGTGACGCAATGACGGGATCAAGCCCAAACTTCCGTGACGGGAACTGGGCATGCGCAGAATTTTGTAAACAGACAACATGGCGAGTGGGCGAGCTGGTACTACATTAGTATGGACGGACGATGAGGTTGAACTGTTGCTTCGAGTCACACTGGATTACAAAACCAACAAGCTACATTGTTGTTGTCATTATTTTCTGAGTGCGGCGCATGCGTTCTTTAACAAGAGGCGGGGCGATGACGCAAGCGTCTCAGATACATTGCGGAGAGGCAGTAACCACGGAGCGGCATATACGGAGTTTTGAAATCTTTCCACTCTGGGACCTAGTTTCAAAAATGTTCGTTTACACCCCCCCAAAACGCCGGCCTCGTATGGACGATACACTGGATTGATAAAGTATTTTTGCGTTTAGGCCTGAGCTTGACTTCGTGTGGACAGGGCCTTAGTTGGTTGAAATTAGTGAATTACAAAGGTGGCTATCAACTCTTAATCAAACTGCAAACACACAGAAAAATAATCTTGATTTAAATATTTTGAAAACTTTCCAATTCAACTATAAGATGTCATAGATATATCTTTATATTGGTTAGTGCAGTAGTTTTCTATTAAATTAGATATTTTGTGCTCGTTCAATTGCAAAATCTGCTTTAAAGGGGATGTCAGCAACTTAAATCGAATATATTTTTTTATATGTTATGCATTTTTCTGACCATTGGACACCATACTATCATGTACAATAAGTTTTTCACAACAATAATAAAATAGTCTCTCTTCTTGACCTAACTACAATCAGTAAGATTAACTGGAGGAGAATAGTTAACCCAATGACAGGGAATTTTAATTCCTTTTGAACTTATCAGGAATTTTGACCAGTGTTTATCTTCAACTTTCCATTCTCTCTTTATAGTTGGAGAGAAAATGTTCTTGAGAAAATGATTGATCATATTTAGCAGGTAATTCACTCTAGTTCTGGACGAGCTGTTCTCTGAAATGCATGGGCATCCTGAGTCGAGATAAAAGGTTAGGTGGAGTTCAAAGGTGAAGTTAAAAAGTTTGGTGGAGTGCAAGTTTAAAATCCTTGTGTTTCCTCGTAACGATGGTACTTGTTAAAAGTCTGTAATTCCTGACCAATCCACTGTGTCAGCACATATCAACTATTATTATTATTATTTCCTGACAAAGGTGTCTAGAAGTCGTTACATTATTATAGATGGCCAGTAGAAAGGACTTTCAGACTTTAAAATGTCAGGTTTGTGAATCACATCACTATCAAAAAACAATCTGGGAAAACATTTGGACATTACATTTTATAACATTTCTTTCAAAAGTTCCATAGAGCTGTATTGTGGCCTGCTCGAAATAGGGGCATATAATAATAATAACAATAGTAGATTTGATGTATATTGCACCTTACATATGCAAACACATCTAAAGGTACAACAGCAAGTTAAAAACACAATCAAAACATCAGAATAAAAACACGTACAGTCAAATGTTTGTATCTCAAATGGTCTTTTATCCTTTGTTCTGTTGATAAGTTACCAAAACATGAAGGAGACAACCCTACAGTCACCTCCTGCCGCTCTGTCTTGGTCACTGAGTACATTTGGGCAAATGAGTAACATGGTCATGTCTGAGCTAGTGTAAGAAAGTGCACGAAGCCTCAAGATGCTACATAATGTCTTAAGTATATATTATGTTATTTTCTATTTTATTCAGTTTATTGCTTAAAAATGTTTATCAAGACTAATTTTAGAGTACTTTTATGTGGACTTCTCACTCTTCCTCTGACATTTTTTTACTGAAGTCCTTCCCTGAGGTTGGGTGTTTTTAAGGATCTGTGGATATGTAGACCTTCCCCTGAGTCAGCGTACTGGAGATGCTCCGATGTATATATATATTTATTATGTTTATAAGTGTGAGTGTGCTGTTGACTATTTAGTTGTGCTTCCACTGCAGGAACTTCAGAGAAATTTTCCAGGGCAAGCCCCCGTCAGTGCGTGTCTCCACTGCAGGAGCCTCCCCCACAGGGCAATTTACTGGAACTTTCACAAGAACCAACGGAGTACCATTAGCCTAGCCGCATTAGCCTAGTAGACACCACTGGAAGCAACAAACAACAGCAAGATGTATGATAAATGAATGGATGATGAAGTGCAAAACGTGAAAAGTTACACAAAACTGAAGCAGGACTGTAAAAGATTCAAAGACCACAACAACAGGAGCGGTTCAGACCGTAAAATAAATAATTATTGATTACGTGGCGATCAAAACTTATGATGTCGCCGGGGGTCTTAATCTGCAGTGGAGACACGGCCACTTAGAGGACCGAGTGAGAGAACTCCTGCGGTGGAAACGCGACTCAGACTCATTACATGCAAAGTGATATATGTTATAATGTTGATGATTATGGCATACAGTCAATTTTAAACAAAAAACATTTTATTTGGGACTTTGAGCTAGTTATCAACATCATAAACAAGGCTTGGTCTCTCTTGCTTTTTAAATGTGTGTATTTATGTCCTAAAAGCCTCCCACAGACAAGTGTGGAATATTAGAGCAGTTTTGCTATAACACTAAAGGATGGGAGGGATCCACGGTGCGCTACTTGGACACAAGCCGGGAACTGATCACCCCGGCTGGGTCGCCCGGGCGACGGTGTCAGATGATTAAAGACCCAAAACACCCTACGACCCCAGTACCATCACTGACGACATGTTCAAGTATCGCTGTGAAGTGTATTTAAATTCATGTCCTAAAAGCCTTCATGTCCTAAAAAGTGTTGAAAATTAGCATGGTCGTACATTAACACTAAAGGGAGATAGATAGATGAAAGATCTTAAAGAAAAATATAAAATAAACAGAGGTTTGAAAAAGAGTTTGGGCGATGAAAATTAGCTCACAATTTCAGTAAATGGAACAATATTGTAATTTCATCTGAATATGGAGATACATTCATGTGAATATAGGCATCAACACAAATGATGAATATGCATTGACCATGATACTATAATGTGGAGAGGATCTGTCCACCTCTGTTCAGTATTCACACCAAACGTCCTCTCACCACAACGAGGGCCAGACATGAAGCTCATTCAAGGCTCACAGCATATGCTAATCCTGGTGGGATCAATACTTAGGCATGAAAATCACGCGTGGAATGGATTCTCCTCACAGATAAATGGACTGACCTGCAGGGACTTGTTTTTTGCTCTAGCTGAAGAGCGACTGCACGCTCCGCTGGTGGACTAGCACACGCCAGCATCGCTCTCACATGAGCATGAGCGATGTTATTGACAAACATCCAAGCTGAGACGCCAGGCGAGACAGATAATGGTGTTTTAAGCGTAAAGTGGGAAGGCTTTGAAAGAGAAGGCAAGGCGAATTAACAATGATGTAACAGAAGGAAACGCCAGGTTTTAATGGAGCGTGTTGACCATGTTTTGACACGAGTGACTGAAAATATTGGTAGACCTTAAACTGGAAGACCTTCCAGAAATTCATCATCAGTTTTTCCTTTTTCTAAAATGTAAACAAACACAAGCGAGCAAGAAGGCGCCAAATCAGGGTGAGTTTGTGACTTTGTGGTTTGGTAACATCATAGCCAAAGAAAGTTGATCTCTAAACAAGGACTGTGAGCTGCTTGTTCTGGAGGTTTGTTATGAATCCAGACTCTTGAACCGGGTTCTTGAAATAATCAATGACTCTTCTTGCTCCTGGAAAAGCCATGTTACAGCTTCTTTCCTCTGGCAAAAGGTGTCCTTCTTTTCACAAGCTGTTATCAGTTCAAACAATCTAAATCTGCATCTGAATACACAAAACCAAACAGTGACTTCCGTTGGTGTATGGAGATGACAAACACAGCAATGATACTTTACCTGGAGCCATGAAGTCGGGCTGTGGACAATTCCTAATAGATAATGTCAACATATGTTAAAATACACTGTTGACGAGCCAGTGAGGGGGGTTCCCTCTTGTAGCAACAATTGTTTTGGTAAATGAATAAGTAATCTTTATCTGTTTAGCACATTTCACAGACTAACGTTGTTGAACTAGTAATTCCCATTCCCTCCACACACGGTGATGACTGAAGCCAGACACTCAGCGGAAATCTACGCAGACACAGGGAGAATATGCAAACTCCACACAGTAAGTCCCCCTGGAGGTGGAAGTTATTTAGACGGATAGACAGGATTTTTCAGAGCAATGTTATGTAAAGTAAATATGTTTTTGAACAGTGACAAGTATAGTTGTTGAATTCATAAACTTTGGCAAGATCGCCCCGACAAGCCCAAAAGCTCCCTCCTACCTACAGACCACTTCCTTTCACCTGTGAGGATTGGCTTGCAAAGCTGTTAGTAAGACCTAACTTGTGAAGCATTCAATTACGATGCTCTCAAATTTAACCAACCCCTGGCACCTCCTGATTGAACACTGCAAAAAATATGATAGCATATGAGGTAAAAATAGCTTGAATTGAGTGGTTTTCATCTTAATTTGAGTACTTTCTGACTGTCTTCAAACAAGATTTACCAAGTGGACAAAGCCTTAAAGTGTTATTGCAAGAACTGTTGCTTTATTTTCTCATTCCAAGGAAGATATTTCTTGTATCTTTTTAAAACAATATTAATTTGCATGTCCCATTGGCAAATCTTGTTTTAAGGCTGCAAAATATGCTCATATTAATATATATTTTGCCAATTTTTTTTTTTTTTTTACTTTTTGCAGTGTAACAAGATAAAATGTTTGATTCTACAGATTTTACCAAGACCCAAAACTATGAACTTGAGTAGATCTGGTTTACTCTCAAAAGATGTAGATGTACTTTGACTCCTGGACACATGATCATTTGGTTTTACATCCACAGATATATTTTTTTCCAGAAGTGAATTACCCAGAATTAGTCCAGCGAAAGTGAACCGCCCCTAAAGCTGGCTACCAGAATCTCAAACTCAAATATTTCAAATCTGTCTTAGTTGATTCTCAAAAACATACTGGCATATTATCTAACGCACAAAGCAGGTGGACCACCCTTCAACAGCAATTCAGCACTCAGCCAAAAGCCTCACAGGGCTCTTTCTTAAAACTTAAAAATCTAATGTTTTATTATTGGATTAAAAAAGCACTTTTTCACAGGCCCTTCAGATGTAATAAATCTGTCATGCGCTTATATTCAGATCTGTGTGTGTTCTCTCTCATGCAAATCCACTCAACACAGTTCAACGTCTTATGAAGTTTCCCTCTAAGCCTCCCATCACCGTGCAGTCATGTTTTCACTCTGTCCCGACTTCAGATGTGACAACAGCAACATAATCTGGCACCGTTCCATTACTCCGGATTATCATTATGACTGCGGGGAACTGGTATGTGTCGGCTTGAACCAAACATAACGAGGAAGTCTGATTTTGGCAAAACATTGTGATTTGAGTGCAAAAATTGGACAAAAATACATTACCCAGAACCAAACAATTTTGAGTGCTAAAAAAGTGGTTTCAATGTAACGTACTCCAGGTTTAATATGTTTAGTTTAAACTGATGTACATCCAGTAATAAGAATGCATGGGACAAAAAGATAAAAGTGAAGAAATGACTTGAATTAAGCAGAAATTTAGAATGAAAACATTTTTTTGTTTTTTTAAATATGAGATTATTGATGTAAGGTAGATACCATAGAATGTATATACTGTATTAACGGACGTAGTCACGCCTATCTCCGCCGTTCTAACTAATGGGCCAAAAATTGGGCTCACATGGAGCGATTCAAAATGGTCTTGCAAGCATGTCGCGCCCGTCATTTTGGCCACTTTTGAGCCAGGACCCGCCCCCACGGGTAGATACAAGGTAGATTTGTCAATAGAACTTGAAAGCAAGAAAAAATACCACTGGTCTTAAGATAATATTACCAAAAATATTCAATCCAAATTTTCACATGAGTCCAGTTTTCTCGAATCAATGTTTTCCTTAATTCCAGCAATTTTGGAACATCTCCAGTATTTGCATGCAAGCTTTATGTGATTTTTTTTTCAAGGGAAAAATAATGGCAATGTTTGTGCTAATTGCGTCCACTAAGATTGCTTTCTTGACTCAATTGCTATCAGTAGTGCAGCCCTACGACCAAATACGCCTGTGTATCCACGCTGTCTATTTGCGACCATTATTCATTTCTGTGCCATCTTTGTTTACGATACATAAGCCATCAGAGTCTTGCGATGAGAAAGCAAAATGAAGCTTTCGATTCTGGCGGATGGATAAGCCTGTTAGCGCTGCTTTCCAAAGTGCAATGAGCGAGCCAGGCCAAGGTAATGAATGGCTTTTTAGCTTGGGTCTCTGGGGATATTCTCTCAATGAATTAATATTGAAGGGCACACACACACTCAGGCACCGGCTAGTTTATGTCCATAAAAATTGCCAAATTATGAGCACGGTGACAGGGCTCTCCATCAGCTGGGACGTTAATAATGTACGATGTGCCGTCGCTTCTATGTGAGCGGAAATGAGAATACACACAAAACAAATGAGTGAATTAAAGGAACTCATGAAGGCGGCGATCTGTATCTGTATAAGGTTACCAGTCGCGAAAGCTCCATAAAGACAGTAACTGGTTTCACAGGTTCATTTTCAAACATAATCAAACAACTATATGTTTGTTCGATGAAAAAATACATAAAAGAGGAAGCAGTATTCATGTCCTCTGCTTACATCATAAAGAAATATAATATACAGTGGTCCTTCGCAATTATGCAGTAATAATTTTGTAGCCTCACTGTTTTAAGATTTTTTTGCGTGTGTGTATTTTTCCATGGGTTTTTAACATCTCACTGTAACTGCACCTTGTATATATTGCAACAACTTGTTCAACATAGAACAATAGAACATTATAACGTAGCCCTTAGTCCTGCTCATGCCCCTCAGTGTGGAGTGCCCTACAGCTGTATTTTACAGTGTATGAACGATTTTTGACAGCTAAAGCAGCTTCTGAGAGCTGCTTCAGCTGTCAAAAGTAATACAAACAGGTTTATTATTTCCGGGTTTGATAAGCAGTTGTACTTGCATATTGTTATTCATGGCGTTAACAATTGTAAACAACATCCCCGCCGGACCATTTTTCCCCTGCATTTGACCCATCTTGCAAAGCCACTTGGAGCAGTGGTCACTGCAGTGCAGCATCTGGGGACCCACCTCTAGATGTTCATTTTTTACATGTTTTAGTGATAGGGGAAACCGGAGCACTCGATTCAACTATAATCAACTAATCCATTTCAGTTTCAAATCCAGATACAACAGAAAGTGGACCTACAGAGAAAAAGAAAAAAAAAAACACATTTGGTCTTTCGCTTTTGAGCCAGAGGACTTTGAGAGAAACTTTCACTTCACTTCACTTCACTTTATTTCATGTCCCCAATGGGTCAATTTGATTCACAGCACAGGAACAAGTAAAAAAAAAAAATTCCGACCAACAAGGTGCCCACGTACAGTCTTCCAGTAAGGTCAATGGCAGTTATAAATAACAGGATAAAAAAGAAGACAAAAAATCCTCAAGCAAAAATTCAACCCCTATTTTCTCTGTCTATGGTCCAAGTTTAGTGTAGAAATAGCTGCAGGTACAAAAAGAATGTTTATATCTATGACTCCGAACCATTGGGGTTCTGAGTCTGGAACCAGACGGCAGGTAACTAAACCTTGATGTAATAACATAATTCATACGGGAGGAACTTCATTTGCAGACAGAGCACCAGTGGGGATACATACAAAAAGAGAAACACAATATATGAATTACGACAAAACTGCAGAAATTCAATAAAAAAATACATAAAACACATCTCCCAATCAGATATTTAAAAGCCTGATTGGGAGATTCAATCCGAAGCAACAAATAAACTAAATTGTCCCTTAAAAAACTAACAATTGTGAATTTCTTTCTAGTAGACACATATTCTACAAAGAAGTACTTTCCCATGCATTTGTAGATTAGGCAAGGCAGGCAAGGCAAGTTTATCTGTATAGCACAGTTCATACACAAGGCAACTCAAAGTGCTTGACAGAACAAGATTAGATTATTGTCGCGCCCTCTTCTCGGGTATTACTCTTCCGAGTTCCGAGTCCTTCCGTTTCCTGGGCACCACCATCACCCAGGACCTCAAGTGGGAGCCGACCATCAGCTCCCTCATCAAGAAGGCCCAGCAGAGGATGTACTTCCTGCGGCAGCTCAGGAAAGCCAAGCTGCCTGCACAGATGTTGGTGCAGTTCTACACGGCCATCATCGAGTCCATCCTCACCTCCTCCATCACCGTGTGGTTCGCTGGAGCCACAGTCAGGGACAAACAGAGACTACAGCGCATTGTGTGCTCTGCAGAGGAAGTGATCGGCCGCAGCCTTCCATCGCTGCAGGACCTGTACGTCGCCCGAGCTCGAGGCCGGGCTGGTCGTATCACAGCCGACCCCTCTCACCCTGCACATGGACTATTCCAACCACTCCCCTCAGGCAGGAGGCTGCGGTCCATCAGGACTAGAACCTCCCGCCACAAGAACAGTTTCTTCCCCTCTGCTGTTGGACTCTTGAACACTTCTTAACCTGTCCCCCCGCCCTTTATAAAGTCACTTTACTGCCCATCATACGTCACTTTACTTCACTGTACTGCTGTCACCTTACATTGTGTGCACCATGTGCACTTGTATATTGTAAATAGTAACTGTAACTCTATTTTAAATTTATTCTTTAGAAGTGTTTTTTATTCTTATTTTTATTATCTCTTTTTGACTGTTGCACTGAGCCAAAGCAATTTCCTAGTCTGTGACCTCCTGTTACTTACGTTGGCAATAAAAATGATTCTGATTCTGATTCTGATTCTGATTAAATCAATGAAACGACTGCAGCTTATTCAAAATTCAGTGGCTTACGTTTTGACAAGAAAAATAGCTCAGAGTAATCTTATTAAAAGATGTTTACTTCCATGTTTGACTCTATAATTCTCATGGCTCTTTATAAAGCCCTTCACAGTCTGGCACCTCCATAAATCTCTTCCATACGTTTTATTTTTTAGTTGTTCCTTGCCGATGCAGGAGGGTCTAAGGACAGTGGTGATCCAGGACGTTCATCATGTATGGAAATCCATTAACATTTATGGACATTGATCATCTGCCCTTCTATGTGTTGTTTATTACTGTATTTCCTGCGTTTGAACTGTTTGATTCTCTGATCTGTGTTGGCGAATCGACAACTTTGTAAAGTCCTCCGAGATAACTACTGTTGATTTAGGGCTATACAAAAATAAATTGAATTGAATTAATAATGATAATAATGCATTGGTTTTATACTGCGCTTTTCAGGACACTCAAAGACGCTTCAGATGTCATTATTCATTCACTCCATACACAGTGGTGATAAAACACTGCTATAGCTGCAACTGCCCTGGGGCACAATGCCAGAAGAGAGGCCACCAGTATGTGCCATCAGCCCCTCCGATCACCACCAACCATTCACACTCACCAGACTCATTATAGGCAATGTGGGTGAAGTGTCTTGCCTAAGGACACAACAACAGTTTGGCACTTTGCAGCCATAGCCGCCCCACTGTGGCACTTGGTGTTCCCAGAGGTCTCCCATCACAGTACGACCCAGGCCCTGCCCAGCAAAGCTTCAGAGGTCTGACTGAATCTATCGCTTTCACACGCAAGCATAGCCACAAAATTGACTTTTATAGAATTTAATTGAAGATTCTCTCCATACACTGCCTGTAAATGGACAACTCAATGCATTTAAGAGTAAACAGGAAAACGTAATGGTTGAGACTGCAGGATGGGTCAAATGCAAAGGATGAAGTACATCTTGAAACTCTTCTTCATGTCTTTGATGAACGGTTTTGTGAACGGTTGTGAATGTCAAAATAGATCTTCAGAAAAAAAAAATTCCTTCGTAAATAGGCTCTATCAGTTTGCAACACATCATTCACTCGGGCTGTCGGTCTCAAGTCATTTGAGTGATTGATGATTTCTACTGTGACATAATTTGAATACCTGGAGAATATTTTCCGATGATTTTGATGTTAATTTTGACCTTCAAGCCAGATCAAATGCAATATTTAATTTATTTATGCATGAAATGTAAGTCTTGCGGGTAGAGTTTAGGCTATTGTTTTGAATGACTCTGCCACGCCCACTTTTTTATCAGTTATTCAAAGGAAAAGGTGTGCTTTTAGTTGAGCAAAAATGTCTTAGCTTGACTGCAATGACTATTATACACAGATTTGGATTGAGTTAGTAAAATAGCATGATATTTCCCATTCATGCTATATTTCAGTACTGTAATAATAATACATTCCATCTACTCTTCACGTCACACATAAGATACTTTGAAATGGCAGTATTAAAAAGCCATGTAAAGCCATATTGCACCAAGTTTGAATTCGTAAAATCCGTAAGCAACAGCCTGTTCAGAAAGCAGAGGAATTAATTGTGCATTCTTCCAGACGTATCCACAAGCAGGTGGTGCCTTTGAAATAGATGCAAGACATCTCTGCGCAATTAATGATCTTCGAAGTTTGCATGCATTAAAAAGTTTGTAGATGAGACTTGTGCTTCAGCAGAGTATAGGCACTAAGACATACACATATTTATTTTGCTACAGGATGACACAAGCATTTTTTTAGTGCTTGGGACCACCAAGAGTGCACATCTTTGTTGGTCAATTTTGTGTGCAATGAATCAGAAGACAGTGGTGATCTTCTGACCTCCCACACACACCACACAGACACGCACACACACACTAATCTGATGTGGGCAACCTCTGCGGCCTGTGTAAACACAGCTTATTGATCGGCGCTACCAGGCACTTTGCAAGATTCCAATTAAAGGCACACAGGTCTTGATGGGTCTTATAGATTCTATACCTTGGGATTCACATCCAAGTCTCTAATTGTCGTCATGTGTCAGGCCTTTAACAAGTTGATCGATTAATTGCAAATGTATTATTGAAATAGATGTCAATGATACAATAGTTGAGTAATTATTTTTGGTGCTGTGAAAAGGCTGCATGACCCCAACAGAGCTGTAATCACCCAGGAATACTCTAAGATAAAACGAGTATCAATTGAGCTGCAGTTTATAGCTTTATGTGAAAAGCATGTTCCTAGAAGTATCACAATCTGCACACACGTATTTGGCACCATTCCAGATGAGGTGCACTGTAACGTGTTTTTATCAAGTGCACTAAATTCTCAGTAGGACAGAGGTGGAATCAAATGTAATAACCCAGACATGCCAAGTGAAAGGTGCCGTATATCAGGTGAGATTACATCTAAATGACTCCTGGGTTTCATGAAAGTAAAATAGCAGAGATAAATCTCAAACACGTGCATGTTTGGGCTCTGGCGCGTCTCCACTCCTCTGTCTGCGCATACTTCCACTGTTCATGTTGGAACATGAGGCACCGGGCAATGTGCTGTCACATCACTTTATAACAAGACACATCTGTGTCGGCTACTGCAGCAAAGGGCACCTGGATAGAAATAGTCATTTAGCAAGAGTTGAGATGTGAAAAGGATAGACGGATTTTGTGGAGGAAGAACACGTTCTTGTTAATAATAAGAATAATGCATCGGGTTTATAGAGCGCTTTTTTGGACCCTCAAAGACTCTTTACATGTCATTATTCATTCACTCCATACACGGTGGTAAGCTACAGCGCAAGAAAGCCAACGGGTTTTGGTGGAAGTAGGACTTATTTTCTTGAACAACACCAACATTCATGAAAGTGGGCTAAACAGCAGGCTGAGCAACGCTTTAATATGAGCAAGCATCCTTTACGCGTGCAGCGACGCGCGTCTTACCTGCCGTCAAAGTCTGCACTTGCCCCGAACAAGCAGCTGAACAACGACGTTATTACTATCCATAATTCCATGGTGTGAGGATTCCGTGGATAGATTCAAATGTTCAATATATGTCCAAAGTGTCAGTAGAATGTAGAAAGCAGCAAAGCTGAGAGCGCACTCCGCCTGGCTCCTCAGCGCGGTCCAGAGCAGTGGAGTCCTGTCCTCTGTGTGAGTGCGCTGTGACCAGTGCAGGTGCGCGCCTCCATGCGCTCAGAGCGGGACTCCTGCTCCACTCCACAGTCACACCAGCCCCTCTGCTGGACCACCGTGACGTCACGAGCGCGCTTCGGGATTGGCTGGGAGAGGGTAGACGCTTCTATTTTGGAAATGTTTTAATTAATCGTGAGCCTGCTGAGACAAGCTGCCCCGGCCACCCAGGTAGAGCGCCCAGCGCCCATACGAGCGTGTGGGATGAGGGATGGAAGGGGACGTTTACGACTGTGCAGATACACCTGGGAACTTGGCTGCAGCCTGTGGCTGTTAAGGGTGTAGGGCAATGCATCCCACTGTGTTTTTCTTTTTTTTTGCACTTCACATTGCATTTTTGTATCATGCTGAGGAGAGAACGGATCTGTCCGGCTCTAACAGACAGGAAAGATGACAAAAGAAACCTAAGGTGTTGTTGTGAAGATAGCACTGTGAGAAGGTCTGACACATTATGTTTGTTGTAAAAATCAGCACAATAGCTTCCTCTTTTGGCATTCCTCATTGTAAAGCACTTTGTGTTGCATTTTCTGTATGGAGAGTGCTTTATAAATAAAAAATGTTATTGATTGATTGATTGGTCAGAGGAAAAAAAATGGGAGGACAGTTATCATCCATCCATCCATCCATTTTCTTCCGCTTCATCCGTTGCCGGGTCGCGGGGGCAGCAGTCTAAGCAGAGACGCCCAGACTTCCCTATCCACACACACCTCCTCCAGCTCGTCCGGGGGGACCCCAAGGCGTTCCCAGGCCAGCTGAGAGACATAGTCCCTCCAGCGTGTCCTGGGTCTTCCCCGGGGCCTCCTCCCGGTGGGACGTGCCCGGAACACCTCCCCAGGGAGGCGTCCAGGAGGCATCCGGAACAGATGCCCGAGCCACCTCAACTGGTTCCTCTCAACGTGGAGTAGCAGCGGCTCTACTCCGAGCTCCTCCCGTGTGACTGAGCTCCTCACCCTATCTCTAAGGGAGCGCCCAGCCACTCTGCGGAGGAAGCTCATTTCGACCGCTTGTATCCGCGATCTTGTTCTTTCGGTCATTACCCAAAGCTCATGACCATAGGTGAGGGAGGGAACGAAGATTGACCGGTAAATTGAGAGCTTTGCCTTTCGGCTCAGCTCCCTCTTTACCACAACGGTCCGATACAGCGACCGCATCACTGCGCACGCTGCACCGATCCGCCCGTCAATCTCACGCTCCATCCTTCCCTCACTCGTGAACAAGACCCCAAGATACTTGAACTCCTCCACTTGAGGAAGGGCCTCTCCACCCACCCGGAGATGGCAGGGCACCTTTTTCCGGTCGAGCACCATGGCCTCAGATTTGGAGGTGCTGATTCTCATCCCAGCCGCTTCACACTCGGCTGCAAACCGTCCCAGTGCATGTTGTAGGTCCTGATTCGTTGGAGCCAACAGGACAACATCGTCTGCAAACAGCAGAGATGAAATCCTGTGGTCCCCGAACCGGACCCCCTCCGACCCTTGGCTGCGCCTAGAAATTCTGTCCATGAATACAGTGAACAGAACCGGTGACAAAGGGCAGCCCTGGCGGAGGCCAACGTGCACAGGGAACAGGTCTGACTTACTGCCGGCAATGCGCACGCAGCTCTGGCTCCGGTCATACAGGGACCGGACGGCCCTCAGCAGAGGACCCCGGACCCCGTACTCACGGAGGACCCCCCAAAGGACACCCCGGGGAACACGGTCGAACGCCTTCTCCAAATCCACAAAGCACATGTGGACAGGTTGGGCGAACTCCCATGAACCCTCGAGTATCCGATGGAGAGTATAGAGCTGGTCCAGTGTTCCGCGACCGGGACGAAAACCACACTGCTCCTCCTGAATCCGAGATTCGACCATCGGCCGTAACCTCCTCTCCAGTACCTTGGAGTAAACCTTACCAGGGAGGCTGAGGAGTGTGATCCCACGATAATTGGAACACACCCTCCGGTCCCCCTTCTTGTAGAGAGGAACCACCACCCCGGTCTGCCACTCCATTGGCACCGCCCCCGATCGCCACGCGTATGGGGTGCCGTTTGTAAAAATTCTGTTAAATTTTTTTAGCTGAACATTTTTCTACATTTAGCTCACTTTCCTCACATTTAGCACATTTTCCTCACATTTAAGACATATCTATATCTAAATATTATATCTATATCTAAATGTTAAATGTTATATCTAAATATTATATCTATATCTAAATGTTATATCTATATCTAAATGTTAAATCTAAATGTTAAATCTAAATGTTAAATCTAAATGTTATATCTATATCTAAATATTATATCTATATCTAAATATTATATCTATATCTAAATGTTATATCTAAATATTATATCTATATCTAAATGTTATATCTATATCTAAATGTTAAATCTAAATGTTAAATCTAAATGTTAAATCTAAATGTTAAATCTAAATGTTATATTTATATCTAAATGTTATATCTATATCTAAATGTTATATCTATATCTAAATATTATATCTATATCTAAATGTTAAACGTTATATCTAAATATTATATCTATATCTAAATATTATATCTATATCTAAATGTTATATCTATATCTAAATGTTAAATCTAAATGTTAAATCTAAATGTTAAATCTAAATGTTAAATCTAAATGTGTCGCCAAGTGTAAAGCTAAATATATAGAAACCACGCCCACTGCAGTGGCTTCAAATCCAGTGGGCCCGCCTTCCGTGCCGTGTGGTGAGAACCCTACAGGATCACACAGGAATCTCACGGGACTCCACGTGGCTTAGTTTACAGTGAATACACTCTGGCTCCAGCAAATAAGCAAGAATCTTCACAAAAATGCTAATTTTGTGCCGTGGCCGAGGACGATGGCGCCGGAGACCCAACATGCCTTGAGCCGTGACGTCGGTCCACGTGTATTCCTATGTTCAAAACACGCGGCACCGCCCCCACTCACCACACGGCACGGAAGGCGGGCCCACTGGATTTGAAGCCACTGCAGTGGGCGTGGTTTCTATATATTTAGCTTTACACTTGGCGACACATTTAGATTTAACATTTAGATTTAACATTTAGATTTAACATTTAGATTTAACATTTAGATATAGATATAACATTTAGATATAGATATAATATTTAGATATAACATTTAACATTTAGATATAGATATAATATTTAGATATAGATATAACATTTAGATATAGATATAAAATTTAGATATAGATATAACATTTAGATTTAACATTTAGATTTAACATTTAGATTTAACATTTAGATTTAACATTTAGATTTAACATTTAGATATAGATATAACATTTAGATATAGATATAATATTTAGATATAACATTTAACATTTAGATATAGATAAACAGTAGCTCAGTTGGTAGAGCATTGGTCTTACGGCCAGAAGGTCGTGGGTTCAATTCCCACCTCTGCACCTTCTCCATCGACTCCCACTGATGACTGCTGTCGTTGTGTCCTTGGGCAAGACACTTAACCCCACTTTGCCCAAAGCCCCCACTGAAAGATCAAGGCTATGCTCACACTCAGACAGCAGCCGTCCTCCTGTGGACTCACCACCTGCAGAGGATCAGTGAGGGGCTGGTGCTATGAGACTTGGGTGGCATCTCTGATTGCCACCCCCCTGACCCAGAAATGGATTAAAGGGTAGAAAATGGATGGATGGATGGATATAATATTTAGATATAGATATGTCTTAAATGTGAGGAAAATGTGCTAAATGTGAGGAAAGTGAGCTAAATGTAGAAAAATGTTCAGCTAAAAAATTTTAACAGAATTTTTACAAACGGCACCCCATACACGCGATGTTGCAGAGACGTGTCAGCCAAGACAGTCCTACAACATCCAGAGACTTTAGATAGTCAGGACGGATCTCATCCACTCCCGGCGCCTTGCCACCAAGGAGGCTGCCAACCACCTTGGTGACCTCTGCCAGGGTGACAGAAGTATCCGCCCCAACATCCTCAGCCTCTGCCTCCGGAGCGGAGGACGTGACGGGGGGATTGAGGAGAACCTCGAAGTATTCCTTCCACCGTCCGACAATATCCCCGGTCGAGGTCAGCAGCTCACCCCCCGCACCGTACACGGTGTTGGCAAAGAACTGCTTCCCCCTCCTGAGGCGCCGGACAGTTTGCCAGAATCTCTTTGAGGCCGACCGATAGTCATGCTCCATGGACTCTCCGAACTCCTCCCAGTCCCGGGTTTTTGCCTCTGCAACAGCCCGGGCCGCGGCACGCTTGGCCTGCCGGTACTGGACAGCTGCCTCAGGAGTCCCCCGAACCATCATGGCTCGATAGGACTCCTTCTTCAGCCTGACGGCATCCCTTACTGCCGGTGTCCACCACCGGGTTCGGGGGTTGCCGCCGGGACCAGCACCAGAGACCTTGCGACCACAGCTACGAGCCGCCGCATCGGCGATAGAGGAAGAGAACATGGTCCACTCAGACTCAATATCCCCCTCCTCCGCCGGGACCTGGGAGAAGCTCTCCCGGGGGTGTGAGTTGAAAGTCCGTCTGACAGGGGTCTCAGCGAGACGTTCCCAGCAAACCCTCACTACACGCTTGGGTCTGCCAGGTCTGACCGGCTTCTTCCCCTGCCAGCGGATCCAACTCACGACCAGGTGATGATCGGTTGACAGCTCTGCCCCTCTCTTTACCCGAGTGTCCGAAACACGCGGCCGAAGGTCAGAAGATACGACAACAAAGTCGATCATCGACCTCCGGCCTAGGGTGTCCTGGTGCCACGTGCACTGGTGGACACCCTTGTGCTCAAACATGGTGTTCGTGATGGACAAACCGTGACTAGCACAGAAGTCCAACAACTGAACACCACTCGGGTTCAGATCAGGGGGGCCGTTCTTCCCGATCACCCCTCTCCAAGTGTCACTGGCGCTTCCCACATGGGCGTTGAAGTCCCCCAGGAGAATGACGGAGTCCCCGGGCGGTGCACTGTCCAGTACCCCTCCCAAGGACTCCAAGAAGGCCGAGTACTCTGCACTGCTGTTAGGCCCGTAGGCCGTCACAACAGTGAGAGACTTGTCCCCCACCCGAAGGCGGAGGGACGCGACCCTCTCATTCACCGGGGAGAACTCCAACACGTGGCGGCTGAGATGGGGGGCAATGAGTATGGCCACCCCAGCTCGCCGCCTCTCCCCGCGAGATACACCAGAAAAGTGGAGCGTCCAACCCCTCTCAAGGAGTTGGGTTCCAGAGCCCAAGCTGTGTGTGGAGGTGAGGCCAACTATCTCTAGTCGGTACCTCTCGACCTCCCCCACAAGCTCGGGTTCCTTCCCCCCCAGTGAGGTGACGTTCCATGTCCCAAGAGCTAGATGTTGTGTGTGCGGACTGGGTCGCTGAGGTCTCCGCCTTCGACTGCCGCCCAGTCCTCTCTGCACCGAGCCGCCACGGACCCCTCTGCGGGTGGTGGGCCCACAGGAGGGACTGCCCACGTCGTCCTTTCGGGCTGAGCCCGGCCGGGCCCCGTGGGCTAAGGCCCGGCCACCAGGCGCTCGCTTTCGGGCCCCGACCCCAGGCCTGGCTCCAGGGTGGGGCCCCGGCTGCGCCATGCCGGGCGACGTCACTTGTTCTTTTTTTGTGCGATCCATGACGGGTTGTGGACTGCGCTTCGTCTGACTCGTCACCTGAGACCTGTCTGCCATGGGAGACCCTACCAGGGGCATGAAGCCCCAGACAGCATAGCTCCCAGGATCACCCGAGTACTCAAACTCCCCCACCACGTTAAGGTGGCAGTCCAGGGGGGAGGACAGTTATCATTCACTCATAAACACACATCTATGATACCCCAAAAATAGATTTAGAGAATGATGCCCGTTCATAATAAGATGATATATGAAGCCACAGTCATTGTAAAGTTCAATAAATTATGAGGAATGATGAAACATTAATATTCTGAAAAATATTCTTCTGCTCACCACCACAACTGGCTCCTCTTCTTGTGATGGAGAAGTGGCTCTACTCTGAGCTCCTCCTGAACTCCTGTGTGCCTGAACTCCTCACTGAATGACTATTTGTATGAGCAATGGTCCTTTTATCAAATAGTTTTTTGTAGATCAGTGACGCACAGCTCTTGCCAAGTTTTCCGAACAGTGAAGAATTTAAACTCATTAGATCCAGCTGCATGTGTCGGCCGCACGGCTTCATCAGGGTGAGGATATATTCCTACAATGTTCCTATTATTTATGTTTACATTTAACATCTCGGTTTTCAAGCTGTATCTCGATTCAGAAAACACAGAGCAACAATCTGGTGTATAAACAAATCCTGCCATTCATTAATACACACTGTCCTGTCCAAGTAAACAAATAAGGTAAATAAAGCAACAGTAGTAAAGGTATAAAGTAGGATTCTCCCAAATATTAGGAAAGTACTGTCCTCTCCACTTTTTAACAAAACTCTCTGGTCTCATTTGACGAGCATGTATCACCAGAATGATTGACCAATAGTTTTCATGATCCATATTAATATTAATGGTAACATAGGTTTCCTAAACATAAAGTTGCTAAATGTGTTGATAATATAAAGAGAGCAAGTGACTGATAACCAATCCTCATTGCTTTTTATTCATTCATTCATAATATATTATTCAAATGGCTGCACTTCAAAGTGGGCAAACTGTTAGGAATCTCTCTTACAGTCTGTGTGGGTGAGGGGGTTTCAGAAGTATGTAGGCAATTCTATCATCCATCCCCTTTCCAAAACATGCATGTACTCTGTATTTATGTCTGTTATTTTGTTCCGACAGTAGCTCAGTTGGTAGAGCCTTTGAGCCTGAAGGTCATGGGTTCAAGCCCACCGTAAGACCTACTTCACGACTCCCACTGATGACTGCTGTCATTGTGTCCGTGGGAAAGACACTTAACCCCACTTTGCCTGAAGCCCCCACTGAAAGATCTCAGCTCTTGTGGACTCACCACCTGCAGGAGGATCAGTGAGGGGCTGGTGCTCTGTGTACTGGGTGGCATCTCTGGCAACCCCCCCGACCCAGAAATGGATTAAGGGGAAGAAGATGGATGGATGGATGGATTTTGTTCTGTTAAACCAATACTAACTAAATATATCAAAACAAACGTGCTACATACGGTTTATTTAAAGTAAGAAGAAAAACACAGAGCAAAATGTTGAGTTGATGTATAGATAAGTGCTGCAGGCAGTGGCAGCTTCTGATACATGACTCTCTCTCCCAGTTCTGCCCCGCCACCGATCTGCCATCTCCAGAGGTAGCTGATTGGACTAGTTCCACCAGAGCATAATTAGCTTATTAATCTTCAAATGTCTGCGCTTTGGAGTATGGGGTTTTATTCTGATTGATTACACTTTAAAAGACGGGCACAGGTAATGGGAATCACTGGAGTTGCGCCTCATTACCAAACATATCGATGCATTTTCTGAGAGGACGAAATATGCAAAAGGAAAAACTTTGTCGGCAGAAACGTCAATGTGGAGCAGAAAACATTTTGGATATGCAAAGTTTAATAAAGTCTAAAGGGACAGACGAGCGCAAAGCAGTGATGTTAATGCTGGCTATACTATATGTTGGACTGGAGCACATGGTTTTGGTCTCACAGTTTGGGATTATGATTAGTGATTTTTGGTACAGAATCTAAATCATTGTTATTGCCATGTAAGTACTGTAGCAGGAAGTCAAGGACATCGCTTTGGTTCCCGATGCAAACAAGTCAGGAGTAGATATGTTGTGTTGTGCTTTACTCTATTCTCTAAAGTACAAAATGTTCTAAAATATAAAAATTAAACATCAAAACGTGAAACAATTATTACTATAAACAGATGCACACAATATACCTTTGGGGAGCCTTTTATAAAACTCCAGAAAAAAAGAATAAAATATTCAATGAAATCATTAAGAAATGATTTTGAATTAGAGGAAAAAAGACAGAGATCATTTTTTTATCCATCACATGTAGAACAATGTTTCTGCGGTGGCAATAAGTTATAATATATGGTGTGCTTTAAATCTTGTCTCCTATTGATTCAAGCAAAACATTTTAATATTTTTCGACTGTTCTTTATGAAAAAAGTGTGAAGACATGATGGTAACTATTATCCAAATGCATTTAATGAAATTAGAATGTCACTTACAGAATTACCATTTTTACCATGCTACAGGATTACATATTCAAAAATATGACATAAATTAAAAAGGAAATTTAATTAAAGTTACTGACATCACCTTTAAGGTAAGAGCATCAATAGATTACAAAACCGCTGTATTGGAACAACCGGAAAAGTTTGCAGAAATGCAAACACAAACCATTGCACAGCTGGTGGACAGCTTCAAGTACCTGGGTGTTCACATTAACAATAAACTAGACTTGTCCCATAAACACCAAAGCCCTGTACAAGAAGGGCCAAAGTCGCCTCTTCCTTCTGAGGAGGCTGAGGTCCTTCGGAGTGAGCAGGCCTCTGCTCAGGACTTTTTATGACTTTGTGGTAGCCTCTGCCATACACTACGCTGCCGTGTGATGGGTCCCGGGCAGCACAGAGCGGGACAGGATCAGACTAAACAAGCTGGTCAGGAGGGCCAGCTCCACTCTGGGCTGCTCCCTGGACTCTGTGGAGGAGGTGAGGGACAGGAGGGTGCTAGCCAAAACCACCTCCATCATGAACAATACCTCCCACTGCACAGGACTGTAGAGGAGCTGAGGAGCTCCTTCAGTGGAAGACTGAGGCACCCTCAGTGTAGGAAGGAGCGCTACTGCAGGGCCTTTATCCCCACTGCTGTCAGACTGTACAATAAGTCACTTTAAGTCACTTGCACTGGGACTAAAAAAAACTGCACTACTATTGCCACTGTTTCTCTAATTGCCACTTCTTATTGTACATAATATATCCTGCACAGACTATATTTTTTGCCTTTAACATGTTTGCACACTTTTGTCTTTTGCACAAATCTTGAGTTATTCTATCCATACCAAATGTGACATGTACATTTATCCTGTGTGAGATCAATAAAGTCTATCTTATCAGACGAAGAGACAGTTTAACCATAACAAACTTGTCAATACTTTTTTTATAAACAACATATCCCTTTCTTGATATAATCTGAGGATTTCCATTCAAATTTAAAAACTGTACATAAAGTTTGCCATCGTAACGGTGTAAAGACATTGCACTGCGGTGACGCAACGTTCGGCAAGCATAAATCTGACGGAAATGTCTGGAGAGAAATTGTGACAAGAAAACAAAAATGCAGAGAGAATGGTTATCTATAATGGATGGCATCAATGTAGACTTAATGTGTAATGTAACTGTATGTTTTAAAATGACTTTACCATCTTCAGATAACAATAAGATAGATGCAATAGATACAAATAAACCCCTTTCATAATAATTTGTGTTTATGTTATAACTGTATTTATTTTGTTTATCTGCAAATGTTTTACAGGTCAGGACTCAGGAGGGAAGAGAGTGTCTATAATGTCATTTCTAGTCCTAACAGCTAAAAAAAAACATAGATCAGATTCAGATGCATTTATTTGCCATTTGCAGTAAAACCACATTGGAATACATTGGCAAAAGTCCCCAGTGTGCACACGACAAGTACATACATAAAACAGATTTAAAAAATACATAAAACTGGAAGCAATTGACACTGTGAAATCAGTTGACAATAACAGTTTCAACACAAAGGCAAGATCATTAAAGTGCTCTGGTCAAAATGATAACAGCTGTTGTTCCAATGTACAGGACAAGATCAATTATAAAATATATTGAGTGTAATTAAGATGCCACTTTTTTTGTCTTACTTCACCAAAAGGTTTTTACAAAGGCATGAATTGTATTGTTTATTTTGGCAAAGTTGACAGCTGAATTTGTCTAATGACTATTATGTTTATTGTGACATTCCAGGCAAAGTGTGAACATCACCATGGCGACAAGAAGCGAAGCGGGTGATGAATCCTACACAAGAAAAGTTACAAAATGCCCTTTAGCTTCAAGCATCTTCTGTTCCACGCTTCAGTTTTCTCTATGTAGCTATATCGTATACTGGAATGTTGATGAGTGCAAAAGGGTTCAGGCTATAAATTCACTATACATGAAGAAAGTAAGTAAGTAATGTTTATATATATATCGCATTTTACAGACCAAGGTCACCCAAGGCGCTTTACAATGCTCAGAGTTCAGATATTGTTCCAATCATTCCACACACGGTGATGACAGAAGCGAGTCGCCGAACACACTGGAGCATCAGCCCCCAATCAACACCATCCATTCACTCTCTCATTTACATTCATACCTATTGTGCATGTTTTTAGTGGTAGGGGAAACCAGAGCACCCGGAGGAAACCTACACAGACACAGCGAGAACATGCAAACTCCACTTAGAAAGGCCCTGTTCCGACCGGGATTCGAACCCAGGACCATCTTCCTGAGAGGCGAGAGTGCTATCCACTCAGCCACCGTGCCGCCCTAAGCAAAATAACCAGAACCAGTAGAGTCAGGAGAATATTTTACTAACATACAGGGCATCCGAAAAACTCAAGTAAAAGTATCTTGCGATTAAACAACTTAATGTCAGCTACTTTTCAAAATGTGGAATAGAGTTCATAGTTTTTGATTGCACTGGTTCGACCCGCCTCCAAGTCTGACCTGTGTCCAAGGTGCTTTGTTTCACCTTGGACGCTAGACGGACAATGCTAACCCCCCAACTCAATGAAACTCAATAGAGAAGTGCTCATGAACAAAGCTTTTCTCCGTCTCGCTCCTATTGACTTATGCTGACTCGTTTGTGTCACACTCACTATTTCGGCTTGATATAATCTGCGTTTTAATGTTCTCTGTTCCTGGGGTGTATATTGTGATATTGTCTTACATTATAGTACAGCACTAGTTGGTGAAAATTTGTGTAACCCTGGTGCTATCCTCGGGCTAAATTGACCCACCACAGAGAAAAAATACCCTCAATATGTTCTCATTTCTAGCTGAATTTGATGATTTTTCATAACTTGACCAGCCCTGGGTCATTTAGACGTTGATTCTACTTCTTTTAATCATCTGTGGCGAGTCAAAGGGACAATATGCAATAAGCACAATCCAACTTTTGTTGCCATAATCGAACCTACCTGTGATACTTGTAAATGCAAACAACCAGCTGCTGTCCTTTCAGATTTTTGCTAATGTACTTTCTTTGCCATTCTACTTCAACCTTCAGACTTCCCCGTGTTTCAACCAGTTGTATAAATGCTATAAAGTGTCTGTGCTTAAAGCAATAAAACTAAACATTCTGAAGGCAAAGCTAAAACTAGAGGAAGTGATACTTTCCATTGCATATAGTGGAAAATTGAATCCAAAGGAACATTCTCTGTAAGCAGACGGTGAGTGAGGTTTGTGCAAACACTTCCCAGTTACAAGTTACATTGGGTCAGTTCACTTCTCCGCAGATGTAACTGTAAGAATTCAGTACAGTGCCATAATTCTCTATATTCACCGACACATACATAAAGAATGTGAAGCTATATCTTCTGAAGGTGCTCCAGTCCAGGGAAGAGGCATCTAGGGCCCTCACCCCTGGACAGATGCACTGTGTGGAGAGAATGCTAACGAGCCGCTCTGGTCAGAATGGGAAGAGAGAGAGCTGCTATATGGTCTCCTCCCTGGACTTACCCGAGCTCCTCAGTCAAAGGTGAGAATGGGAATCTCAATCAGGTGACCGCACTGACCTGTTGGAATACAGTAAATGCTTGAGCCGGCTGCAGTATGGTCAGATGTTAGCTTTTCATACTAGTAAACATTTTACATCAAGGTGCTCACAACCACACGTTATAAAAGATGATAGTTAAGATAAAATAGACCTTTATTAGCTCCACAGTGAAGACATTTCAATGCCATCGTTGTGAAGACTACAGCAGAATATAAAAAAAGGATAAAATAAGAGCATTCTGGTTGCACACATCCAACAGGAACTATTCTTTAAGATAATTAATAATGAAATCAAATACAATACAATGAGATAATAAAGTAAAGTAAACTGACCTAATCAGTGAGGTTTTGTGAGTAAGCAAAAAAGATTTGGACATTTGTAATTATAATCGTATATTTTCTGTCACTTTACAATAGTGTTTAAAATGTTTCCCAATCAGGGATCCAAGGACCTCGTGGGGCATGCAGGCACATGAAATGGTTAAAGTAATATTTTACAGGTGAATCAGTTGTATCAATATTTACACTGAATTATCAGTCAGTCAATCAAGCATTTATTTGTATTGCACAATTCATTCAAAAGGAAATTCAAAGTGCTTCACAAGAGCAATTTAAAAAACAGATCAAAATGCATTAAAAAGTCAATGAAATATACAATGATTTCACATTAAAACAGAGATCTTTTGGAACAGACAATACTTTATACAGAAGACTTTACAATCGGGCTCTAAAGGTATTTGACCAGATCAAATTTCACCAACTGTAAAATTATTTTAAAGTACAGATTTTTATCAATCTTTTTTTTTTTTTCTTGAGCAAGCAAGAATCTTTATCAACTTTTATTTCAAATTTTGTGTTCCATAACAAATTCCAGTCCCTGTATTTATTTATTTTTTGGCATATACAATATATTACAGCACAGACATTATACACCCATTTGTACATTTAGACACATTTGTACATATAAACCTACATAAACATATAAGCATTTACATAGGGTCAGGAGGGGGGACGGGGGGGGGGGATTCAGCGTGCGCGTGTGTGTATGTGCGTGTTCACTTTTGGTGTATTGAATAGGTATCTGAGGGTGTTGAAGGTTTTCTTTTATTGACCGGTAGTGAGAGAGGGGAGAAAGAAAAGAGCGAGACTAATAATAATAATAATAATAGTACATTTTAATAGATTTTTTATCAATCTAACATGTTACAAATTTTAGTCTATTAAAACAAAAAGGATTGGCACCAAAGCCTTTGAGCAGCTGTGTAAGTAAACAGCAGGACAATGGCAGATCCACTCGAGCAGCATCGAGTGGAGACTGTAGGTGTCGCGGCGAAGAACATCTTTTGCCCAGTCTTCTCTGTGAGAGGCGCCAGTCTGTGGGACACACTCCCTGTCCCTTTCAAATCTGAGACAAAACTCAGCACATACAAAAAAGAAGCAAAATCTTCGTTGTGAAAGAAAAAACAGTGCTCTCGTTATTAGTTTAATTTACTGTGTTTTCTATTCATGATTAGTTTGTATTATGATGTATGTACAACTGTCTCCCTGTTATGTTTCTAACACTGTGCTTGTATTTTTATTTTTACTTTACTTTCTCTGTTTGTCAACTTCTAAAGAGACAAGTGCTGCAAATTAGCTGTGGCTATAAGCACCATGATGCTTCACACTACTGTATGACAGTTTGTCTGTTTTCTGATACACAAAACAAGAAAGCATTAAAATCATAAATTATCACAGAACATTAAAAAGAAAGATAAAAATATAAAATCCCTCAGTTGTATGCACAGTTAAACAGAACCGTCTTTAACCTGGTTTTAAAGATTGTCAGAGAGGAGGCCTGTCTCACATCTTCAGGAAGACTGTTCCAGATTTTAGCAGCATTAATCTGAAAAGCAGCCTCCCCATGTTTAGTTCTGACTCTGGGCACTAACAGGAGTCCAGTGCTCCTGTGCAGAGTCCCAGCAGGAGTCCAGTCCCTGTGCTCCTCAGAGTCCGGGCTGGTTCATATGGGACTAACATGTCACTAATATATTTTGGTGCGAGGCTATGGAGAGACTTGTACACAAGCAGAGCTGTTTTAAAGTCTATTCTCTGAGCCACAGGAAGCCAGTGCAGAGACCTGAGGACTGGACTAATGTGGTCGTACTTCCTGGTTCTTGTCAGGACTCGAGCTGCTGCATTTTGAATGTACTGCAGCTGTTTTACAGCCTGTTTGGACAGACCTGTGAGCAGGCCATTGCAGTAGTCTAACCTACTGGAGACAAATGCATGGATAAGAATCTCCAAGTCTGCTTTAGACACTATGTTTTTGATCCTGGCAATGTTTTTTAGATGGTAAAAAGCTGCTGATGTTACTGATTTGATGTGGCTATTAAAATTTAAGTCTGAGTCCAGTATTACCCCTAGATTTCTGACCTTGTTTGAAGGTTTTAGGGAGAGAGACTGTAGGTGACAGATGACGCTCTCTCTTTGTTTCTGGGGACCAAAGACAATCATTTCAGTTTTGTCTGCGTTTAGCTGAAGGAAGTTGTTTTGCATCCACTCACTGATCTGTTGGATACAGTGAAGGAGTGAGTCCACTGGTCCATGTTCTCCTGCAGTCAGTGAGACATAGATCTGAGTGTCGTCTGCATAGTTATGATAGGAAACTTTGTTTCTGCGTATTAACTGACCTAACGGCAGCATGTAGAGATTGAACAGAAGAGGTCCCAGGATCGACCCCTGTGGGACTCCACAGGTCAGGGCCATATGATCTGAGACACAGTTTCCAATCTCCACAAAGTACTTCCTGTCTTCAAGGTAAGACCTAAACCAACTTAGGGCGGTGCCAGTGACGCCAACCCAGTCCTCTAGTCTCTGTAAGAGGATCTCATGGTCGACGGTGTCAAAGGCAGCACTTAGATCTAACAAGATTAAGATTGAGACTTTGCCTGCGTCAGTGTTCAGCCGGATATCGTTTGTAACCTTAACGAGAGCAGTCTCAGTGCTGTGGTGGGGTCTAAAGCCGGACTGAAACATATCAAATGAGTTGTTGATTATAAGAAATCTAGTAAGCTGTAGGTAGACAACTTTCTCAAGGACTTTCCCCATAAATGGCAGATTTGAGATGGGACGATAGTTGTTAAGTACAGTGGCATCCAGACTGCTCTTTTTTAGCAGGGGCCTGATGACTGCAGTTTTCAGGGCCTTTGGGAATATTCCAGAATGAAGGGACATGTTTACTATCTGTGTGAGTGAAGGTAACAGACTGCTCAGAACAGACTTCAGAAATCTAGTGGGTAGTACATCCAGGCTGCATGTGGAGGAGCTCAAACTGGAGATTATCTCTTGGACAGTTTTATCATTTACAGGTGCAAAGTGAGTTAGCTCAGAGAGCCTTTCTGGCTGTTGGATGGTTATCTGTGGATTGGAGACAATGGCGCTTTTGATGCCTTGAACCTTGTCATTGAAAAAATTAGCAAACTCATTGCATTTACGTTTGGAAGTAAGCTCTAATGGCATTTGAACAGGGGGGTTTGTTAATCTATTAACTGTTGAGAACAGAACACGCAGATTGTTGCTGCAGCCTTCAATCATTTCAGAAAAATACCTTTCTCTCGTACTACGTAGCACCCGGTTAAACTCGCACAACTTATCTTTGAAGATCTCGTAATCTACCTGGAGGTTGGACTTGCGCCACTTCCGCTCGGCCCTCCGGCACTTTCTCTTTTGTGCCCTGACCGAGTCTGCTTTAGCCCACGGCGCCTTCTGCTTATTTTTCACTATTTTAACCTTCACAGGGGCAACGGTATCCAGAACATTCAAAACACTAGAGGTGACAGAGTTAAACAGTTCATCTACAGTAGAATACGATGCATTCTCAAAGTTTATCATTTCCATAAATAGTTCACTCGTATTTTCATTTATGCGCCTTCTTCGAACAGTTGCAGAGTCCACTGGTGGTTTGTTAGTGAAACACATGTCAAAAAAAACACAGAAATGATCCGAAAGAGCAACATCGACCACGTTTACATTTGAAATAATCACCCCCTTTGTAACTAACAGATCTAGAGTGTGCCCTCTGCTGTGGGTGGGGCCACTTACGTGCTGAGTGAGATCAAAGGATTCAAGTACAGAACTCAGCTCATTTGCATTTCTGTCATCAACATTATCCACATGAATATTAAAATCACCTGTAATAACCAAACTATCAAAATCTGTGCATACAACTGAAAGCAACTCGGTAAAATGATCAATAAAACTGTGACATGACTGCGGTGGCTTGTATAGGACAACGAAGAGTATTGGAGGAGATTGTTTTTGTTGTATTTTAAAAGACACATATTCAAATGACGAAAACTTCCCAAGAGACATTCTATGGGAGACAAAGTGGTCTCTAAAAATGGCAGCTAAGCCTCCTCCTTTTTTGTTTTCCCGTATTTCAGATTCAAACTTGAAATTTGGTGGTGATGCTTCTATTAAAACTGTATTTTCTGAATTTTGGTCAAGCCAAGTTTCAGCCATTAACATAAGATCAAGATTATGAGAAGAAATAAAATTATTGATTAAAAAAGACTTGTTACAAAGAGATCTGACATTAAGCGTAGCAAGTTTCAAAGTTTCAGTATCAGCGGTTGCGGTCGGCTGATTCTTACACGGAACAAGAATTAGATTTTCCAGATTAGACTGATTAACTCCAGATGTTTTTCTGTAATGTATTCTTTGTGTTATCACTAAGGGAATGGCACAGGTGGCTTCATGACAGGGCCCCAGCCGGGTCTCTCCTCTAACTAGACTGCCAGTGGCTGCGAAGCAGAGACCCTGTGCATCCTAGTGTTTAGAGAAAAGAGGGGTAGGGGAAGGCTGGGGAGGAGGATGGAGAGGTGGGTGGCTTTTGGGTGTTGAACGAGGGGGGCAGGGAGGTGGATGGGTTTTTGGTGATGGGTTAGGGGAGGGGCAGGCTGAGTTGGGTGGTGGACGAGGGGGGAGTGGAGGTGGAGGGTTTCTTGGTGCTGAGTTAGGGGGGGGGAGGTGGGCTAAATGAGCAGGAGGGGGGGGTGGAATACTTATGGGGTTAGAGGAGGGACGGGTGGATTTTGTGGGAGAATTTGAGTTGGACGCCCTAGGTGGCTTTGGAGGTACGTATGGGGAGTAGTTTTGAATGTTAGATAGGACTCTTGATCTGGCTACAGTGGGTGTGAGAGGAATAGTCTTCATCGCCGATCTTATCATGCCTGCAGAGTGTTCCGGTAAATCCAGTAGTGAAGGCGGGGATAGAAAACAAAGGGAAAGGTCGTCCTCATTTTCCCTAGATGGAGTGGATGTAGCGGGGGGGACCCAAGCCGGGTCCATGGAAGGTGATGAGGGAGTCTTTGGTGGAGACAGAGGTGGTTGAGGAACCCCCAGTACAGGCCTGACTGTAGCCTGGAGCAGTGGGGGAAGCTTCACGGGAGCTGTAGGTGGGGAAGGTGCTGCTGAAGATGACGGAGCAGCCACTGCTGCTGCTGAAGATGATGGAGCAGCCACTGCTGCTGCTGTATCCACTGCTGCTGGTGAAGATGATGGAGCAGCCACTGCTGCTGCTGAAGATGATGGAGCAGCCACTGCTGCGGCTGTATCCACTGCTGCTGCTGAAGATGATGGAGCAGCCACTGCTGCTGCTGTATCCACTGCTGCTGCTGAAGATGATGGAGCAGCCACTGCTGCGGCTGTATCCACTGCTGCTGGTGGTGCTGTATATGCTGATGGCGCTGATGAAGATGTGGCAGCTGCTGATGATGCTGGGGGTGGAGGCGTTGAGCTCTTTCGAAGCCGTGGAGGTGTTGAGTTCTTTTGGAACCTTGGAGGTGTTGAGTTCTTCTTGAATCGTGGAGGTGTGGAGTTCTTTTGAGGCGGTGGGGGTGCAGAGACCTCGGGAGTCGGTGGAGATGGTCGTGATGTCTGTGCCCTTTGCTTCTTCTTTCTCCCTTTCAACGGCTGCACGCGCTGCGCAGGCTGAGGTCTTAGGGCAGATGCAAAGTTATCCATCAGCACTTTTACTCCGTAGTTGTTCAGATGTGGGCCTTTTTCTTCAAAAAGCTCGTGCCTATTCCAGAACAGATTAAAGTTTTCAATGAAGCCAAGTCCTCTGCGTGAACACTCATTGAGTAGGAATGTGTTTAGCTGATACAGACGGCTAAACTTCTCCATTTTTCCATCTATATTTGGCAGTGGGCCACTAAGAAAAATTGTTATGTCCATTTTCTTGAGGTCATCCAGTAACAGCGTTAAATCCATTCGTAACTTCTCGCTTGCCTTCTCATAGATATCTACCGCCCCCGTGTGGATCAATAATGTACGCACACCACTGTTCTCAGATAACACTTTAGGCAGGAGAGTTCTTATCTCAGCAACTTTAGCAGAGTGAACTGAGACAGTGAGCATGGACTCCATGTTTACATTTTTCACCGAGCCATCTCCGATAAGGACACAGTTTGTCCTTGGTGGAGGCGCTGCAGTTTTTAGCAGCTTTGTTGTAGAGACTACTGCTGATTCATCTTCCAAAAGTGGTGAAAAGCGGTTTCTTGTAATTAAAGATTTTTGCTGTGGCATTATGACACTCTTGTTATCATTAGCTTTGCCTTGTTTGGGCTTGGCACCATATGTGTTCCAACAATTGTCTCTGTTGATTTTGGGAAATGAAATAGCGTCATCATAACTTACGTTCTGTCCATGTGGTCCATTTCCTTTCACTGGTATTGTTGTGTTCAGCCCCAATTCTGATTCAAGCACAAACATTCGGTCTTGAAGAAGTTTTAGCTCCTGTTTGAGTGAAAAACAGCCGTCGCAAAGTTTTGTTCTTTCCCGTCCTCCCGACATGCTGTAAGTTAGGTAAATTCCACAAGTCTTGTGTTGAAGTTTGTAAAAAGGAGTAATCCGTGTTTTGTGGAATAAAAATGCAAGCAAAAATGATTAAAGGAGATAAAAAAGCAGCAAGCGAGGAGCAGCAAGAGAATGCGACTGCTCTGTCCAGAAGCAGTAAATTATATTGTAAAATATATTATATTATATTATAGGTCTAATATTGCATGGTGGATTCAGGTAAAGGATTCACGTATGTTTTTTTGTATTTCATGGTCTTGTACAGGGTCAGGTAGACATTCTCGCTGGAGACCTTTTAGTGCAAGGCTGAGAAAGGATTAGAAGAACGGTTTGTCTAAATCTGGCCAAAAGTGGTACTGCAACCTCTCCCACTCTCCCTGACTCAGGTTGCCAGATATGCAGACGAATCCAGAAGGGACCATGAAATCTGAATAAGCAAGAGTTTCATCAACAACAAATCTGTAACCAACACGTTTTTCATATACGGTCATATGTTACTTTGCCAGTGAGATTAGCTCTGGCAAAGAGTTCTGGCACCCTGACCACATCCTTTCTGATTGGTGTAATGGTGGAGGGTGGTAGATTGAAATAAAAACCATTTCAAACAACAAGAATCAGATCCAAATTCAGGACACTGTATTGATATCAAAGGGCAATTAATTTTCTCGAGGTAGCTACATGAGTCGCACACTGTGAAGCATCCCCGGAAGTCTGATTTAGTAGCTGTAAAACAAATTTTGAAATTCAAATATCTTAGCTGAACTGCTGTTGTTAGTTAAAGAAGTATTGGAAAAGAGCATGGTTTGTTAATAACTTTTGACATATTAGGGCCATTTAATGATGACTTGAAAATCTTACATATTGCTACTTTAACGGTATCCAGATTTTTTGTGCGCTCTCTTTTCCCCTACAATAAGTACATTGCTGGCTCTAGAGGCTTTTTTAATCACTATTAGCAAATGCAGAATATTTTCATTTTTGTCCAATTTTCCAAATTTTACTAGATTTTACCTGACACTTATTGCATTACCGTTAAAACATTACATCACCATTTTTAAGTGCTTATCAAATGCTTTATTTTAATATATGTTAATGAGGGCTGTAAATAACAATTATTTTGGTGATTTATAAGTTGGACAATTATTCTTTCAAATAACCAATTAATAATTTGGATCCCGAATGGTCAGTAGATATTGGATTTTTATAACATTTGACAGCTCAAGTGATGCCCCTGTCGCATTGACGTAGCGTCCCTGCATCTCGGTAGCGCTTTCACTCAATTTCAGCTGCATGAGTTTAGTATATCAGTACCGAAAAATGCAAGGCAGAAGTGGTGAGGGGTCTTTGATGCTAACGAGTTTAAGATAGCAACTTCTCGTGTGTAAAGTTCTTTAACACAAGTGCAGCTTTGCAGCGTCTCTGTGTCCCGAGATCTTCTAGAGACTGCAGAAAACAGGAGTATCTGCTCATGGAGCTCCTCCATGGATATATTGGAATCCTAACCGGTACATCCATATTGGTGATCACTTATATCCATTGACAGTATAGACAGTATAGAATGTCAACTCAGGGTGAAAGGCATATGTTCATAAGTGCTGGGTCCCCCATTGTAAGTCCCAATTTAATCCTGGTTTAGTCCTTGTTTAGCTCTTGTTTTGGCTGTTTTCTGTCACCACTCTGCTGCTCTCTGATTGGTTGCCGCATGTGTGTCGAGCAAGGAAGTTGAACAATGTATATCTCCTGTGTTCGCTGCATTTGTCTAGTCGCCATACTTGCCTGCCGTGCGCGCCGCAACATACATGCGATGATTAATTTGAACGCCCCATTACTGGCTGCTAATCTAATTAGAAAACACATTTCAAATTCAAATTCAGCAGTCATTATAGAACGATCCGAGTCAACCTATTCTCAACATGTTTTAGTTTATGTGAGATTCAAAAAACAATAGATTAGTAAGTACATATCAGAGCAATTACTCCACATACAGTGAGGACAGAAGCGAGACGCCAAGCACATTGAAGTCGCCGACCATCACAATCCATTCACATTACATTCAGGTCTATTGAACATGTTTTTCTGTTGTAGGAGAAACAGTAGCCCCTACACAGACACAAAGAGAACATGCAAACTCCACACCTATAACTCCACAAACGCCATCTGAAGGTGGAATCAAACCCAGTAGCTTATTTATTTCGAACACAAGCTCAAACCCCTGCGCCACTTATTACAAGTAACTAATTATCAAGTTAGTCGACGACTATTTCAATAATCGATTAGTTGCAATCAGTGGATTAACTTACAGCCCTATTGTTCATGCAGACTTGTACTGTATACTGTGCCGATTAAAAGAAAGGACTTTTGAGCTTGCCGCCTTACTGCGTTACAAATGGCACCATATTCCGTTGTAAAAAGAGAGAAAGATTCACTGCTGTTGGATGCTTTCCTGGAGATGGGCTGCTAAACATGCACAGTTGGACAAAACCCACACTGTTTAAACCAGCCCCACTTTATCTTCCACATAAATATGAGCCTTAAATCTCGCCAGGGCCTACCGCTTTTGTTTACTCTCCGGCTCCGAACACAGAATCCCACTGTGTTCACTCCAGAAGGAGAAATAAAGGCGGCAATACATTGTTTTTAGGAGCCCAGTGTTGTCCATTGTGCACAACTGCAGTTAAACCAGTTGACAGCCTTTGAAGAATGGCTCACCGGCGGAATGGCGGTCTAATGGTGTGAGAGATTGGTGTTCAGGGCTAGTTTAAAAGCACCTGCTCCATAGCCTCGCATCCAGCGTCTGGACCGCAGACCGGCAATGGAATCAATTAAATACGCATCGTAGTTTGGAGATGACTAAACGCTCTCTTGAGTCGCTTGCTACGTGAACCGTGAACAGGGGGTGAAGGCAGGACAGAAACAGGCGGGCGGACAGCGGAGGGAAATGCATGGGGAAGAGCGGCTTGCTTTTGTGCGAATGTTTACACACTGTCAGATTTTCCTATGCAGGTGGTGGTCTGTTATTTTTTCCAAATGGTATTCCTCTCCGATGGACGCCTTAACATCAACACGCTTCAATGACGCCAGAGTCGATCGAGTCAAATGTGAATAATGGTGGTATTTACACTGGATTGGTCCATGATTAGTGACCAATGGCAACGGGGAACGCAAGAGAAATGGTGATGATTAAGTCGGTGGACGTGTTGTATGATTTTCAGGGTTTCTAAATATGGGGTTTGAATAGTCAGGGTTTGAATAGGTTTGTGTAGGTACTTGTGCATATTTGGTTGCATTGAAATGAATTGAATCGCACATAAAGGTCAAGAGATGGGGAATTGTCCTTTATTTGTCATTACTATATTTGTAGATAGATAGATATTGATTCCCCCTAGGAGAAATTAAGGTGTCCAGTAGCAGCAAAAACAGATCCATTCACACAAACAAAGACAAAAAAATGATCATTCTAAAACGCTAACAATAGTAATAATAAGAAACAGCTGGTCACAGCAGCAGAGGTGGTGTAGCCTCTGAGTTCGGACCATTTCCTCTGTCCAGGTCCAAAGTGAGATGCTAAATGTTTCATTAGCGTTTTTCCAAAAGTTAGTATTTCTCCAGTGGATTTTAGCCTGATCCACTTGTTTCGGACCATGAATCCTCTCGGCTCTGGTCTGGACCAGTGCAAAACCATGAACACTGTACTGCAGCAACATCTCAGGCAGAAAAAAGCAAGAAAAATAACAATTGTGAAATTCAAAACAACCACTTTTTCAGAGCTACTTAGGACTTTCTGCTGTTTCCAGCGCATTCAAAAGTAGACCGTATTTGTAAAGTCAAATAATAGAACAGGGATGTTGTTTATTCTCCCAAAGGCTGATTGTATGTCGTGTTCACTATTGCCGATAGCGGTCTAGTCAAAGGTACTCAACTTCATACCAGAACTTAATAACACTAGTTATCACTAGTTTCCACAAATGCAGTATTCTGGCCTCGGTTATATCTTTTAGATCAGCTCTTTCATGCACCTTGCACTGCCAATCAGCAGCTCTGAGGAGGGACGGAGAAGGAAGATTGAGCAAAAAGGCTACCGGGGGACCAAAGCTACATTTAGAACATGCTTTGCGGGCACCTTAAGTGATCCTTGCGGAATAACTTTGTATTTGTATTATTATTATATTTGTAGTAAAGTTTTCAAGATATTCTTCAATTTATCAGTTTTTCAAAAACATACTTATTAGAATAATGAAACCGAAATATTCGCTGGAGGTGAAATCGGGTCAAGATCGTTGACAAATTTCTATTTGTTTGTGTCCAAAACACATGTATAGCTCCGTTCACACACAAGCAGTATTCAAGTTTCCCCATGTGTGGATTATATATTTAGAAAATTAATTTACAATTTATCAGCTCAGAATTGGGTGGGAAGCATCTCCTTGTTGTCCTCATTGTCTCCTTTTTATGATCGGTCTTATTACTATTAATGACATTGAAAAATATTCCACTTGTTTGTGATTCCTAAAATCCCTTAACTTGCAACATTGCATCCAATTACTGAAGGCACTTTTAACTTTAAGTATATGCTCAAACTATCAAAAGACAAATTTGAATGTTTTTAACAGCACTTCTAATTACAAAACAACGTTTATATGCAGCCTAACCATCATGTATAATTTTGCAGATCCCAATGTTTTCTCAAGGTTTGCACTGTGTCTTCTCTGTATTCTAATCAGCTTTGTATGCGTTTCAGGAACACATGATCCTGTGCCGTTTTGCCGACCAAACCGCGGTGCAGCTGCCTCCAGACAGACGCCTCATAGGTAACTCCCATCACAACACATCTATCGGAAATCTTATCCCATTCAATTATTATTATAATATAATATAATATATTATTATAATATAATATAATATATTATTATAATAACGCTTCCTGGGGTTGGTGGTAGAGGTGTTATTTGGTGGGAAGAGAGTAGGAATGTAAATCGGTGACCGTTTAACCGGTGGTTGACCGTCACAGCGTTAACCGGTCAAAGCTGTCGGTTAAAAAAAAGAAAAGGGGGAGAGGGGACGTCTCTTCATAACGCTATTTTAAGACCTATTTGCACGATGTGAAGGAGCGGGTCTGTCTCTAGCTGTGTGTGCCCATGTAGTAGTAAACTACGGGACGACTCTCACGCCGCACGCGCCACGTATGCACGCACACATGCACACGCACACACACACTTTCCCCCTCTCCATACGTAACATCCACACGCATCATCTCTCCCCTCTGTTACCGCCAAAGTTGCACACTGGCGCGGGTCAGAACTACATTGGAGTTCACATTTACACACACACATACATATACACGCATACTCATACACACATACATGTATTGTACACACACACATACCGGTCTGTCGCGCTCCTCTGTGTTACGCAGCCCAAAGAATCCGCGCAAATACACGGCTCCAGTCAAACCACATGGACCATGTTTGTGCTGCTGGTCCTTGTCATTAGATCAGCTCCACACTCATCACTTGTACTTAAACTTTTGTGAAGACCTGTGAGACGCGGCTCGTCAGTCGCTGCTCTGACCATGTGAACGAGCCGTTGTTTGCTGCTAAAAAGTTTTGGCTTTAACCCGCAGCACAGCAGAATGGGAAGATTAAAACAGCAGTTATCTGTGCGCAAAGGTGCCGGAGCTGTTGCGGGTTTGGGCGCCGCTGTCTCGGCTCTGATCCAGCAGAACGCAGAGCTGCACTTATGAAAAGTACGCGGCTCAAAATGGCTGTTATTTCAAAGAACGTGGAATATTTTAAACTACGAGGTTAAGCGGTTTCAACCGGATAATGAGGCTCCGTGGTCGGTCATGAAAATTCATAGTTTTTTACATCCCTAGAAGAGAGCTAATGTATAAAAACTTATCTTTTTTGTATTATCAGTTTTGGTTGGCTGTCCAGACATGTTACATTTTCCCTGTGTGATTTATTATACAACGTTCAAGCCTGTTCAACAGAGCTGCACATATTTGGTGCTAAAAATAACCTATAAATCAGCAATGTAGGGCAATTTTGGTACAATTTCTGTATGATTTCAGCCATTTTAAGGGTGCTCTGTGGTTGTGGGATTAGCACCATCCACCAAAGCTACACTTTCTGACAGTTACACCTGCTACTGACTGATTAGATCTAAACTGTTTTCATGTTTAATTAAGGCTGTACAATAACATGAACAAATATGACCTTAAAAATGGCAAGTGCAAATATTTATACCGCATAGATCGGCAGTAGTTGTATGTATACATCTCGTGTTTCTTTCATACACAAGCGTTGCTGTTTGCTTGCTGGAAAGAATGATTGTTTTGACAGAAAGATGATAATGGGTCCGATGCCATTCTGTGGGGAGATTGCATGTTCTCCCCATGTCTGTGCAGGTTTACTCACGCACACACACACACACACGCATATACACTCACTATGTACTCACTATGTATCAGGACAACAGGTGGACTCGATTCCTTCCACTGACAGTAACTAGACGAATCCTGACTTTCGTACTTTTGTTTCCCATGTCATTTGGAAACATCTGGACTTTGGACATGCCTGGGAAACGTCTTGTATCTGCAGTTAGAGACGGAGCATCTGGAGACAACAGCTGCCCTGTCGGTGCTGTCAGCGCGCGAGTGAATACGTCAGGGGGTATTCGTGTTCGCCCAGATAGCTCTAGATGTTATCAAAGCTCTGTGTGAATCTCCCCATCGCCTCTTCAGCTCCGAGGCCTATAAAAAAGTACCCGACATCACCCGTCACCGCAGCTTCTGCTTCGAATCAGTTAACATTTCCCTCCACCATATTTGATCACCTGTCTCCCGAGCCTGTCGTCCTGCGCACGTGCCTCAACAGCGCTCCATATACGCTAGAACTATTTACCTCAGCTGTCACCTGCTGCCGTGCGGCTAAACGGCAGAATACTTTTGAAGTGTGGGTTCAAAGGAGGTCCTGAGAGACGGGTAAACAGCGCAGTGAGGACTTGAGAGCACTTACTAATCTAAGGAAGGCCCTATTAAGCGAGCGGAGGAATTAAAACCAAGCTTACAATCGCGAGCTACACACATGTCAACATCACACAGGTTAAAGCGGTTTGAAACTTTGAAGCCTTTGTCGCAGTGGGATGGGACCAGATCAGAGGGACATTGATCTGTAGGGTCAGAACATCCTAATGAGGCTCAGTACTTTGCTTCCAAATGTGAAGAGTCTGTGCCTGGGTTTTAAAATGAGTGTATTTACATTCAGAGCAGACCAGGGTCCAGCTCAGATTTATAGATTAAGCCCTCTGCTGGGTTTTTCCTTGGTTTGAGTTTGTGATCAGGAGCGGATTGACCTGCCAACATTATCAAATGATTTGATGTAGTATTTCTTTTATGTTGTCTTTGAAGGGGAAATATTATTATGTGTTTAAACCATTCAGCCACACAGCTCCTCATTGTGTAATCCTTACTTGTATAGCAAATGTTAGATATTAAAGTGGACAGGCAAACTATGTTCTGAATTATGCAGCATTTTAACTACGGCCAAATGAATGGGATGTACGCATTTGCACCAACCTATTTATTCATTAATGGGATGAAGTTCAATTCAGTTTACAAGCGTTTGTGGACAGCTGCTTGAAAGTGATTAATTGTGTTGCATTGTGCCAATATGGATTACAGCTATACACATTTAACATATGGAAAAAGCACCTGATCTAACGAAGGCAGATTCAGCCCCTGCCCCGAAGCAGAGGACACAGCGTTTCCTTGTGTGGAGATCTAAATAGTTTCGAGCGTTTGGTTGCCATTGCCACAAGATAAAATTATCATTTGCAGAAGCCTGTGAAAAATGCTGTAAGCTTCTTGCCTCACTGTCGTTTCATATTGAGCCATTATTCCTCTGGTGCACTATGTTCTGTGTGTAACAGTAGGACCCGGCTGCTGTCTCCAAAGGGTGAGTGGGCTGTGCGTAGCTAAACTTGGAATCCTTGCCCTGTCTCCAAAGGGCAAATGTTCTGTTCGCTCCCCATCAATATAAACGCTCTTTAAAAGCAGCAAGACGTGAGAGGAAAGCCACCAGGATAGAAGTAGTACAGTGCTTCTACTCGGTTCAGACACATGGGACGCTCCCAGTGAATCCACAGAAAGCTTTCTGTCAAACTGTCCTCACACAGACACACTGGTTTAAGAATGATTTATGGCATGAACACAACTGTAAAGGCCTTTTTATAAAGGTGAACGCACCTAATCCTCCCTGTTTCCAAGAGAAGGGAGGAGCAGAAGAGAGCAGGCACTTCTCTTTAGAATCAGAAACAGAATCAATCTATTGCCATTTGTAGAAAAAAAACTACATTGGAATACCAACAGCTCCCACACACAGACAAAAATAGCGAGACAAGACACAATGAGGCACATACAAAACTGAATATGCTTTGAAACACATGCTATATTTTGAAAATGTTTTGTTATTACATATATTAAAGGCCCATAGAAACGTAAATAGGCCTAGGAAGAAAGGTATTAATACATTTTCAACAGGTCCTGATATTTTTTGGTCAGTTCAAAGAAGCAACTATTTAATGTTGCACAGCCCTAGTCGGGAGTGATGGATACAGACTGAGAACCAACTTTTGTCCAGCTTTACAAGAACTTTTCAGATGGAATTAAACCCACAAAATGTAAACTATTCTGTAGTCGTTGGTGGTGAGATTTCTCTCCACGGGTAAAAATCCAACTTACAAAATAGCCAAACAAGCTAGCACTGGATTTATGTGTTGTCGTTTCCCATAATTACAGATTTTGTGAGGATACGAGACACAAAAAACAAAGTAAAGTTGAGCGAGGGATTATGCAGGATTTGGTGAAATGTTGGTGTAACTCCACAGGGGAAAACGAGACTGGAACAGCAAATAATCTTTGAAATTTACTCAGTCAGATTCAAATGAGAAATTGGGCTATTACAGTGCTTGTGTTACTGATGATGACATATAAATGTAATTGTAAGGCATTGATATGTTCTTAAACATTGAATCGGACCATTTTCTTATTATTGTGAGATTTTACATTTGTTTGTTTTAAACCAGATCACAACCTTGATTTGTGATGTCCTTATGACGTTTGCCTCAACATATAAATCAAGATGTTTATTTAAAAACATGCACAACACATGAATCACAGAAGAAAATAATAGACACGTTTTTGCAAAGTGGATGGATGAGCTCTTATGAATCTGTTCAACACCGAGGCAAGACAATTTGGTACAAAATCGTCAAAAAACTATCGCATTACAGAAAACGAATGCAATGATATTATACGGACAAGACAAGACGACACACTCAATCTAGACACTGGTCCAAACGCTCTCTGACCCTATAGCCCTCTCCGACTCCTGTGCTCAGTGCAGAAGACATCGCTCTTTACACCACATTCTTTTTCAGTACTACTTTTTTGGAACAATCTTTAACTCCTCTGTTAACTAATTCCAAATAGTTGCTCCACAACCTGCGACACTCATTTTTTCATCCTTTTTTGCATGTCTATTTTGGAAAAAATGTGTTACATTTGGTGGCTCTATAGTGCACATGCATGAGTATGAGTATGTGTATGTATGTGTAATAATCATTTATACGGTGGCTTTTGCGCAGAGCTCTCTCAAGTGATAATTGCATCACTCTGCCGTTACCCTGGAGACCTGCGCCGATGCTTCTCTAAATCCTCCGAGCAGGGCTTAGGTAAAACCTGCAGCCATTATCAGCCATAATGACAACTTTAGTCTGTCTTTACATCCATTTTCTACAAGCTCCACTCGGCACAGGGACCAGTGCTCCCTAAAGATCCAGCATTACTGTGGAGTGAAGATACTAAACTGAGAAATGCATTTTACGGCTTCTTGTAAAGTGCTTTCTGCCTATTTACACACTCAGCAAAATGTTTCGCTCCCAGCCATTATCTATAGTCACGCAGGGCATCAAGATCGTGAATGGTAATAATGTGTGCTTACGAAGACACATGGACAACACCCAGAAAATTTTCAAGTTGGAACTTCTTTTACAGGATGGCAACAAAGCTAGCACCAGAAATATTAATCCTTCTTAGGCTGCTGTCACATGAAAATCCTAAAGCCCGGTTAAAGTGTGCCTGGGCCCACTTTGAGATTAGATCCTGGCTTTATGTGCTATGTGACCGCGGCAACTGGGCTTGGGCATGGTTGAGACAGGTGGACCTGAGCAGGCTTCTAATGCCCAGATAAGAGGGGCCAGTGTGGCGGGTGGTGGGGAGTGGGGGATGAGGTGTGGTGGGGACTTGATAATGTGCGTCACATAACGTCTACTGTTGTGACCAGTGGGGGCGGATCCCGGCTCAAAAATGGGAAAATATACGTACCCCAGCTTTAATTTAGCAGGTTTAGTTTAGTTTAGTTTCAGGAGAAGACACGGACACTTCTGCGGTGTATTTGCGTGCACAGGTTACACACAGGTTGCAAAGCAGGCACACAACATGCAGAGTATAGTCCTTTGGTGTGTATGGTCTAAACGTGGCGCGCGCTAAACCAGAGCGGCCGCAGCTGCCCCCGGGGTGTGCCCCGGGAGGCGGACTTCATAGCAAACAACAGCCCCGCGATCACACGCGTATTCTTTTAAAACTTGGATTCCGAGAAGGCCTACCTGCTCTGATGCCATCTCACACAGCCATGTGTCCACGGCATTCTGAGTGATATTATGGATAAATGGGCGGGTTATTGCGTTATTTTTTTTTTAAACGCTTTAATAATTTTTTTTATTAACGTGAGTTAACGCGATAATTTTGACAGCCCTAGTTTTTTCATATTTTCCAGCCCCCGCGGCCATTTTGAAACCTCCCATAGACCGCGGAAGTGGTGGCAAATTAGTTTCAATGGCGGACATAGGCATGACTTTGTCCGTTAATATTTACAGTCTATGATTGTGACACAAATTTTCACACACGTCTCTCCCTGCACTTACATATTCTCTGCTTGTGTTAAACCATATATTCATATAAGCCCCTGGACCGCGGTGGAGGGGTGCAGGGGAATGTGTCGCTCCATGGCCAAAGAAAATCATTTCACAGTGTGGTGCTATTGCAATAACACTTCAGAGGTTCAAGAATCAGACTTTATTTAATCGCCAGAACACACCAACACACACTTGTATCCTGCCTGGTTCTGGTTGCTCTGATCGTACTCCACACTTTTCATTCTTTCATTCTCATTCATTCATTTCTCGGCGCTCTTTCGCTTGTTACTAAAAAGGCATGCTCCCGTGTCCGCGGCGCTCACGCACACACACACACACACACACACACGTGCACACACGTTACCCAATGAGCTGCTGCACTTCGGTGACAGACACGTCTCACACTTGTACACATTGCTCTGATACAAACAACGCGTTCCGTGCTCGAGCTGTTAGCTACAGTAGCAGAATGTAAACAGGAAGAGAAACAGAAACTTAACTCGGACAACGAGGTTGTCGCTGAAGTTTGTATTGGCGCCACCAGCTGGACAGAGCGTTGTACTACAGCACAGTTGCTCTGGCAAGGTTGAAAGAACAAGCCCTTGTGACAGCGAGCCGTGCTCCACACCCCTGTGGCGACGATACCGGCCACTTGGCCTAGTTAGTTTGTAAAAACCTATGTGACCGTACCCTTAGACTCTGTTGATCAAGGACTCAACTCTTTCTAACTCTTCCAGTCACTTGACTTTTTTGGAGTGGACTCCTTTCAACCGTCTTGTAATGATCCCGTATCTAGGGAATAGAAAGGTCTTGTCATTTATAGTACTGACTTAACAAGAATGAGGCATTTTGTCCTATTAGAGAAGAATCCTTAAGCATCATTTTTGGGAATTAAAAATTAGGGATGTCCTGATCCTAAAAATATTGAGTTTACTTGCTACAAATGTTGTTTTATAATTTACAATACCAATGATAAAAAGCGTTGAATTGGGATTTAAAAATCGGGTCGGATTTAAAGTTTAACAATCTGAATCAAAAAGTAGTAAGCAAAACATCCTTATTAAAAATATGAGACTTTTCACTCCAACCTCTTTTCAAATTGTGTGTCGAGGTTTATATATTTTGTATCCTGTTGAGGTTTTTTTGTCTTTTGTGCATACTTTGAAATAAGATAAACAACTACTACTACTAAATAATATCATTATTCAAATTCTTGAAGAACCGTTGAGGCCCCTCACCATTGGTCTTACTTTTCTCCTCCAACAAATCTTACTGCTGATGCCATGGGGTAGGGGCTGTTATCTTTCTGTGGGACATTATTGTCTATTTAAGATTGATTGGATATTGGTGGCCTTGAACACCATAGAATAGATCAGTCCATATTACATTCACATGATTGAAGTTTTCAATTATTGTCAGGTCAAACTCTGAATGCACAGCAGTTACAGAGCTGTAAGTGCCGATGTATTCCCCTTCTATCTTGGCTCATGCTTCTTTGTGTCTCTCTGCAGGCAAACAGTGCATGGGGCTGGTGGACTTGGATCGGTCATGGGCAGCAGAGGCTCATGGGTACTCTGTGAGGGTTATGACTATGCAGCCGGAGAGCTGCACGCCAAAGAACAACATGCTGGTGGGGAGACCGGGCCAAGCTGCTGAACAACGTGTATAATGAGTGACTACAAGAACATTTTTATGCGTTTTTTTATTTTCCAATCCTGCCTCTGGATTTATTATTGTGACATAAAACAACACCTTGCTTTATTATATGATAGGTGAAGATATATTTTTTTCTTATTGATTCTGAATGTAAATTTAATAGAAAACTTAGCTGTCTTACTTAGCCTTTTGTGAACATTGTTTGAGAATGTATTCAATTTGATCTCTTTATTAATCAAATGCTGAAAGAAAACACAATCATGAAGTCCAATGTCTGTCTGCACAAATAAAAGTGCTGTTACATTTTCATAATGTGATGCCATTTTGAAATATTTTGTCTCGCAATTGATTATCAGTAAGCTCTTGTAAGTATTGATAAGTTAGAAAACCATCTAGCGGGCTGTATTTAAATGAATGAGAGTCAATAACCTGCTATGACTAAGTAAGTTATCTTTATGTATATAGTGCCTTTCACAGACCTGAGTCACAAAGCGCTGTGTCTCACTCCACACAGAGATGGGAGCGAGGTCGCCAGTACAGAAGGCACATGCCAGATCTATTGTACATGTTTTTAGTGGAAGAGGAAACCAGAGGATACCTACACCAACACGGGGAGAACATGCAAACTCCACTCAGAAAGACCCTGCTCAGACGGCATTCGAACCCAGGACCTTCTTGCTGAGAACTGAGAGTCCTATCCACTCAGCCTCCGTGCCGCCTACATGGTATTCAGGAAAACAACCACACTTCATTTTACTATAAATACAAAGAAATTGGTAATAATTACATTGGAAATAACTTGAAAAGTGTGTCAATAGCCAGCCTTCTTCTCCACACACTTAACTGTCAAAGATGAGATAAACAAACCATTAGATTGGACATAGCTTACATTTTAATCACAGTATCTTTATAATGAGGACTATGCTCACACTCAGAGAGCAGCCGTCCTCCTGTGGACTCACCACCTGCAGAGGGTCAGTGAGGGGCTGGTGCTATGAGACTTGGGTGGCATCTCTGACTGCCACCCCCCTGACCCAGAAATGGATTAAAGGGATGGATCTTTATAATGTCATGGCATCTTATTGTGATCCATGTACTGTATCACAAATCTTATTGTAACCAGAGAGACGGACATTTCCTGGACTAATCTTTGACAGCCCCAATGTGAACAACCTTTTTACTGTACCTTTGCGTTGTATGAGATTCGTCCAATCATTAGATTACCTGCTGTGTCCACATTGCCAAAATGAGACAATGGTTTTGAACTCAAAGACATAATTTCTAGTCTGGCATTTGTCACGGGTCTGTGGAGAAACAGTGATTACAGCTCATAAAGAATAGATGCCTCTATACTATGGATCCATTAGTGTGTTCAGGCCAAATGAATATTTTATCGCGCTGGGGAATGGGTCATTGTGCTTGAATAATCTTTCTAGTTCCAGATGTTAACATTTTCAAACTATATTTTCTAATTGTACATATATTATGAAAACCCCTGTCAGTGTTTCCAATTCCCATCCGTTCTAGGTATACTTTAAATATTGCCTCACGCTGCAAGTACATGATAAAATCATTTGTCTCCTATAATAATGTCAGTTTACGATACCATTATGGCATTATTGATTGACTGCGGAACCTTCCGCAGTCAACCATTGGTTTTGGTGTTCTTTATTCCGTCTTTTTCCTGATTTTTGACACGTTTCACAGCTTTCAAATTTTCAACAATTTCCACAAGTTATACATCAAAACGTTCCACATGTTTGGGAGATTATTGCTATTACTTTTGGGACTTCAGCGATTTCCGGTTTTTCCGCAATCGGACAAAAATCGGTCGATTTTTCCCATTGACTTATAATGGGGCTTCCACAAATTCATAGTTTTCAGAATTTTCTTCAACATTTTCAGCATTTTCTGCAGTTTGTGCATGTTCAGCTTCCACAACTTGTGAGTTTTCAGAAAAAACTAGAAACTTGCAATGGCTGAAGCCATTGCGATTGACTGCGGAACAGATCTAATGTGGAAATCTGCTAAAAAAAATCCTTGAAATCCTTTAAAAGGCCTTGAAACTGTTAAAATACTTGATAGATATTTGAAACTCCTGAAGTCCTTGAAATTGTTGAAACCTTTAAACTCCTGAAATCCTTGAAACTGTTGAAACATTGAAACTCCTGAAATCCTTGAACCTCCTGATATCCTTGAAACTGGTTAAATTCTTAAACAGTTGAAATCCTTGAAACTACTGAATGTATTGAAAGTGTCCTTGAAACTGAAAAATCCCCGCTGAAACAATTTGGTTCCTGTAACTAAGGAAACCTGGTCTGTGGTCATTATCTGGTGGTGGTCTGAGTCTTCGTTTGGGTCTTGGTCTGGTGGTATAATGCAACCTATTAGGTTGCATTATACTGGTTTACATGGAAAAATCCCTATTAGGTTGCATTATACTGGTTTACATGGAAAAATCCCTATTAAGTTGCATTATACTGGTTTACATGGAAAAATCTCTATTAAGTTGCATTATACTGGTTTACATGGAAAAATCCTTATTAAGTTGCATTATACTGGTTTACATGTAAAAACCCCTATTAAGTTCCATTATACTGGTTTACATGTAAAAACCCTATTAAGTTGCATTATACTGGTTTACATGAAAAAAACCCTATTAAGTTGCATTATACTGGTTTACATGGAAAAATCCCTATTAAGTTGCATAATACTGGTTTTCATGGAAAAATCCCTATTAAGTTGCATTATACTGGTTTACATGGAAAAATCCCTATTAAGTTGCATTATACTGGTTTACATGGAAAAATCCCTATTAAGTTGCATTATACTAGTTTACATGGAAAAAACCCTATTAAGTTCCATTATACTGGTTTACATGTAAAAAAAAAACCCTATTAAGTTGCATTATACTGGTTTACATGGAAAAATCCCCATTAAGTTGCATTATACTGGTTTACATGAAAAAACCCTATTAAGTTGCATTATACTGGTTTACATGAAAAAAACCCTATTAAATTGCATTATACTGGTTGACATGGAAAAATCCCTATTAAGTTGCATTATACTGGTTTACATGGAAAAATCCCCATTAAGTTGCATTATACTGGTTTACATGAAAAAAAAACCCTATTAAGTTGCATTATACTGGTTTACATGGAAAAATCCCTATTAAGTTGCATTGTACTGGTTTACATGGAAAAATCCCTATTAAGTTGCATTATACTGGTTTACATGGAAAAAACCCTATTAAGTTGCATTATACTGGTTTACATGGAAAAAACCCTATTAAGTTGCATTATACTGGTTTACATGGAAAAATCCCCATTAAGTTGCATTATACTGGTTTACATGAAAAAAACCCTATTAAGTTGCATTATACTGGTTTACATGAAAAAACCCTATTAAGTTGCATTATACTGGTTTACATGGAAAAAACCCTATTAAGTTGCATTATACTGGTTTACATGGAAAAATCCCCATTAAGTTGCATTATACTGGTTTACATGGAAAAATCCCTATTAGGTTGCATGATTACACTGAAGTCCTTGAAACTGTTGAAACCTTGAAACTGTTGAAACCTTGAAACTGTTGAAGTCCTTGAAACTGTTGAAGTCCTTGAAACTGTTGAAGTCCTTGAAACTGTTGAAACCTTGAAACTGTTGAACCTTGAAACTGTGAAACCTTGAAACAATTGTTGAAACCTTGAAACTGTGGAAACCTTGAAACTGCTGAAGTCCTTGAAACTGTTGATGTCCTTGAAACTGTGAACCTTGAAACTGTGAAGTCCTTGAAACTGTCTTGAAGTCCTTGAAACTGTTGAAGTCCTTGAAACTGTTGAAGTCCTTGAAAATCTTGAAACCTTGAAACTGCTGAAGTCCTTGAAACTGTTGAAGTCATTGAAACTGCTGAAGTCCTTGAAACTGTTGAAGTCCTTGAAACTCTTGAAATCTTGAAACTGCTGAAGTCCTTGAAACTGCTGAAGTCCTTGAAACTGTTGAATCCTTGAAACTGTTGAATCCTTGAAACTGTTGAATCCTTGAAACTGTTGAATCATTGAAACTGTAGAAATGTCTGAAAGAGCTGAAGTCCTATTAAAATGCATGGGCCTATTAAAATGCATTGCAGAATTCTCAATGCAAATTAATGGCAGAATTCCCAAGTCCCGTAGAAAAAAACTGGAAAACTGCAGAACTCTATTTTTTTCTGAAAACTCACAAGTTGTGGAAGCTGAACATGCACAAACTGCAGAAAATGCTGAAAATGTTGAAGAAAATTCTGAAAACTATGAATTTGTGGAAGCCCCATTATAAGTCAATGGGAAAAATCGACCGATTTTTGTCCGATTGCGGAAAAACCGGAAATCGCTGAAGTCCCAAAAGTAATAGCAATAATCTCCCAAACATGTGGGACGTTTTGATGTATAACTTGTGGAAATTGTTGAAAATGTGAAAGCTGTGAAACGTGTCAAAAATCAGGAAAAAGACGGAATAAAGAAAACCAAAACCAATGGTTGACTGCGGAAGGTTCCGCAGTCAAGGAATCATGTAGTCAAGATTTAGTGAGATGAAATCAGTTTAGTTTTGATTCATGGTCTGTCAAATATGCCTTTTTTAAACATCGATTTTTAGTTTGACGGAGCGGCAGTGAGAGCTCTCTCGTTGGCGCTAACACTGCAGTATAGTAATCGCCGCACTATTAGCGGCTTCTTCTGTGACCTCTGCGGGCCGTAGCCGATGTATGAAAACATTTATTCTTTCCACAGTGGGAGAATTTCCAATCGTTGCGCACATTACCGGAGAATAACTAGAGAAAATGTCCAGGAGGAAATTTGTCTTGGACTCACATAAGACAGACACAACACAGTCATGAACCATCACCGCTCTGCTCCATGACCCGCATTCAAGAGGTTCACAGATATGGGTAGAAAGGATTTTTTATAGCAGTTGAGGTATCTTTTCTTAATATTAGTTGGCAATCTGTAGTGGCGGCCTGATGGGAGGAGCTCACACTGAGAGTAAAGGACATAATCTTTGCCTGTCTAATTAGTCAGGCAGAGATCACATCTCACACATACTCAGGTTGCACACATCGAACAGAATCTATTATTTAAGATCATAGAAAATAAAATATTTATTGATAAAGAACACTCTGGAGATATATTTGCACTTGGTTCAAGGAAAAAGTATGTACTTGATTTATTTACTTGAACAGTATTCATTCTGCTCAAAGGGAGTGGGCTGAAGCAAGAAGCTTAAGAGCACCGCCTACCCCCTCACCCCCAAAAACTCTACACAATTAAACTTTTCATGCCACAATGAAACAGTACAGAACGGCCAAGAGAACATCAAACACATTGAATTTACTTATTTTATTGTGCTGGACATTTTGTGACGTATACAAGTTGATTATGATGATGGTAAAGTCAGTTGTCAAGATGTATTTGTGATGGTAAGTTTTTCTGTTTGTGAGAACATAACCGTAGTAGACGAGGCGACAGATGGACTGTGAGTGTGCGCCCTTTCCATCGTGATTATATGAAATGAGAAAACGCAAGAGAAAACTCAGTTCAGAACACTGGGGAGGATCCAGGACACAGTCAACAACATTTATGAATAAATCAACATTAACCCTCTATGCACATGGGTCATTTTAGGGAACTTTCCTCGCCTGGTTTTCTTTGTGTATAATTGTTCATAAAACAGTCATCTTTTGATGCAGAGTCAAGCAGTATACTTTGTTTTTTTCAGTACAACCTGGGGTTTTAGAATATTCATATTGTAAAGCTGTCATATGAATTATATAAAAATGATGGAATCATAAAGACAAAGAAAAAAATCAAACGGAAAATCAATTTAACAAAAATGTATTGAAAAAACACAATGAAATGCTATAAACAACTTTTTACACTGCATAGAAATGTTATTTATGGTCTTGGGGATAATGGGGAAAAAAATTGAATCTCTAACTATTATACTTTTTTACAAAATTCCACTATAAAAGCAAAAAACTCTGTACTCCTGATGCCCTTCCTGAAGCAGTTTGTCTATAATGCTGGGGTTGCTTCTGTAGTACAGCTGTAAAAAACGTAAAACATACAAAACTGAGCCAAAAAAAAAAAAAACATCAATTATTTATATAATACATATATTTATATACATCATATACACATAATGTCATTTTTACTGTATTTATTATCGTCTTTATCAATAATGCGCACTCTTCAGCCAGTTATTGCAATCGCAGCTGTAGTTTCAACTGTGGGAGAACAAGGAAACACAGAGGAGTGAGAGATCTCACTCTCTGACGATCTTTGGCAGTCCCGTGTGTTTGTATCTCACAGCTGTTTGTACCTCACGGGTCACGCTTTGGACACGGACTTTCAGACAAACGTAGTTTATCCTCCGTGCATCGCACAGACAAATCAAAACTAGTTTTGGAAAGCCCTGAATACGCACTTCACAGAGTAAAAGTAAGTTGCTACGTTTTACCGTTCGCGAGTAAATTGATCATTTGTAAAACATGTACGCGTGCATCGGCGCCGATGCACGCGGGCATATAGGGTTAATGGTTCATCTGCCCCTTATGTACCAATGGCTCTATGTGATTTTATCATTGCATTTTCTGTGTTTGAACTGTTTGATTATCTTATCTGTTTATGCTAATCAACAACTTTGTATTACAACTAGGGCTGGGACTCGATTCAAAAATTAATCTAATTAATTAGAGGCTTTGTTAATTAGTTAATCGCAATTAATTGCATTTTAATCGCATATAAATATTTGACCTGAGAACTGTGAGAAGTAATTTTTTTCACATGGATTTTTAGTTTACCATTGAATAATGACTGAATACATAAGCTTAAGCAACACATGTTCATTGTGGAGGATAAGGGGATAACGTATCTGTCATCGCCTCCACAGACTCTGACCACAACAGACGCTTTTTATGCCCAAAATCCTCTGCACTCGCAGTGAGCACTAAAGCTGGCCGATGCGCTGTTTGCTAAAGCTTTAATAATTAGTTTTTAATGTGCACATTCGGACTAAACATAAGCAATAGCAGCACACACACCTCTGTCTCACTCCTCCTCCTTTGCCTCCACTCACACCGGCCCACACACAGGAGTCAGCTAGACCGCTAAAGTTGGTCTGTACTTGTAATAATGTACTTTTGAACAAAAATAGTCACATAGCTCGAGTTGGTGCTCCAGTACAATCGGTGGCGTTAATTAACCTTAATTAACGCGTTAAAGTCCCGGCCCTAATTACAACTATTATAGATTACTACAAAAATACATTGATTTGAATTGACATGAGGTGAAAACAGTTATTAACAGGTTCTGATATATATTATGGATTTCTTTACTGGAATGAAAGAAAGAAACATGACAGAGACACTTTCTGAATTACCAGGGCTTGCTCAAGGGCACGTTGAAAGGCATGCCAATGAAAGAGGATGGAAGAACCGGTGCGCCAAAAAGAAAAATAAAGTTACAAACTGGAAAACTGTTAATAGCTGAAAAAAAATGGCAAAAAACTGGACATTTTCAAGGGTCACGAAAGACAACAAGTGGAAGTTAAAACTTCATAAATCTCAGATGGAATGAACTCTTATTGAACAAATCAAAGATGCCAACCAATGAATGTGGAATGCGGTGGAGTTATGCCTGCACCAAAAACTAAATGCAACATATGAACAAGAATCAAAAGACTTCAATTTAATAACACAGAAACTAACAACAATATAATACCTAAGACCAGAACGCACAAACACATGGGACAGTGTTTTTTGGATTCAAATATGGGAAGTGATGCATCGACATAGGGAAAAGTAAAAAATTATGTGTTCTTGGAATAATGAAAGGCAAAATGACATCACAACTTTAATTTACTGCTTCTGGACAGAGCAGTCGCATTTCTCTTGCTGCTCCTCGCTTGCTGCTTTTTTATCTCCTTTAATCATTTTTGCTTGCATTTTTATTCCACAAAACACGGATTACTCCTTTTTACAAACTTCAACACAAGACTTGTGGAATTTACCTAACTTACAGCATGTCGGGAGGACGGGAAAGAACAAAACTTTGCGACGGCTGTTTTTCACTCAAACAGGAGCTAAAACTTCTTCAAGACCGAATGTTTGTGCTTGAATCAGAATTGGGGCTGAACACAACAATACCAGTGAAAGGAAATGGACCACATGGACAGAACGTAAGTTATGATGACGCTATTTCATTTCCCAAAATCAACAGAGACAATTGTTGGAACACATATGGTGCCAAGCCCAAACAAGGCAAAGCTAATGATAACAAGAGTGTCATAATGCCACAGCAAAAATCTTTAATTACAAGAAACCGCTTTTCACCACTTTTGGAAGATGAATCAGCAGTAGTCTCTACAACAAAGCTGCTAAAAACTGCAGCGCCTCCACCAAGGACAAACTGTGTCCTTATCGGAGATGGCTCGGTGAAAAATGTAAACATGGAGTAATCTCAGGTCACTCTGTACACTCTGCAATGTGGATGAGATAGGCGGGGTTGCTCCGAGGCTTCTGTCTGAGAACGGCGGGTAAAAGATTGTTGATCCACGTGGGGCAGTAGACGTCTATGGACAACAACAAAGTGAAAAGTTGAAACGGGATTATTCTCACTATTGGACGGACCTTGATAAAATGGTCGAACAATCGTTATCAGTGGCCCACTACCAACTATGGACGGGAAGCAAATGAAATTCAGTGTCTTGTATCAGCTAAAATACTTTCCTACTCAACGATTGTTCACGCAGAGCGACTTGCCATTTTTTTCATGGAGAATTTTAATCTGTTCTGGAAATAGGGCATGAGCTTTTTTGAAGGGAAAGGGGCCACATTGAACATTACGGAGTAAAAGTGTTGAGGGATTCAACATAACCTTTCTTTTGCCCTGAGACTCAGCTCTGCGCAGCGCGTGCAGCCATCGAAAGGGAGGAAGCCGACTCTTAAAAGTCTCTGCACATACACCACCTCGAAACGGATCTCAACACCACCACCACCTCGAGAGGATCTCAACAACCATCACACAGCAGCAGCTGGCATCACCACCAGCACCAGCGCCAGCACCAGCAGCAGCTTGCATCAAACCACCAGCAGCAGCTGCATCACCTATCCAGCCACCAGCAGTCAGCACCTAGCAGAGCAGCACCAGCAGCAGCAGCATCACCTCCAGCCAGCAGCAAGCACACAGCTAGCAGGCAGCTGAATTCATCACCAGCAGCTGCCGCATCACACCAGCACCAGCAGTAGCACAGCAGCAGCTGCATCATCACCAGTAGCAGCACCAGGTGCAAGACCACCACACCAACATCCTATATCCCCAGCCTTGCTCACAAAGCAGCTACGCCTTCTTCATCTACAGGCCTCTGAAGCCCTTCCTCATCCCTGCCTTACAGCAGACAGGGCCTGTGCTGGGGTTTCCTCTATACACCCGGCCCCTCCATCAAAGACTCCCTCGCCACCTCCCTATGGACCTGGCTTGGGTCCCCCCTGCCTCGTCCACTCCATCAAGAGCGATTGGGGACACCTCCTTTGTTTTGTCATCCCCGCCTTCACTGTTTGACCTACCTGAACACTCTGGGGCTATAAAATCGGCGATGAAGTCTATACCTCTTCACACCCATATTAGCTAGATCTACAGTCCTGTCCAACATTCAAACCCATCCCCATATGTACCTCCAAAACCACCTAGGGTTTCCAATTCACCTACAAATAACCACCTAAGCCAGTCCCTCCTCTAACCCCATAAGTATTCCACCCCCCCCTCCTGCTCATTTAGCCCACCTCCCCCCCCCTAACTCACCAAGAAACCCTCCACCTCCACTCCCCCCTCGTCCACCACCCAACTCAGCCTGCCCCTCCCCTAACCCATCACCAAAAACCCATCCACCTCCCTGCCCCCCTCGTTCAACACCCAAAAGCCACCCACCTCTCCATCCTCCTCCCCAGCCTTCCCCTACCCCTCTTTTCTCTAAACACTAGGATGCACAGGGTCTCTGCTTCGCAGCCACTGGCAGTCTAGTTAGAGGAGAGACCCGGCTGGGGCCCTGTCATGAAGCCACCTGTGCCATTCCCTTAGTGATAACACAAAGAATACATTACAGAAAAACATCTGGAGTTAATCAGTCTAATCTGGAAAATCTAATTCTTGTTCCGTGTAAGAATCAGCCGACCGCAACCGCTGATACTGAAACTTTGAAACTTGCTACGCTTAATGTCAGATCTCTTTGTAACAAGTCTTTTTTAATCAATAATTTTATTTCTTCTCATAATCTTGATCTTATGTTAATGGCTGAAACTTGGCTTGACCAAAATTCAGAAAATACAGTTTTAATAGAAGCATCACCACCAAATTTCAAGTTTGAATCTGAAATACGGGAAAACAAAAAAGGAGGAGGCTTAGCTGCCATTTTTAGAGACCACTTTGTCTCCCATAGAATGTCTCTTGGGAAGTTTTCGTCATTTGAATATGTGTCTTTTAAAATACAACAAAAACAATCTCCTCCAATACTCTTCGTTGTCCTATACAAGCCACCGCAGTCATGTCACAGTTTTATTGATCATTTTACCGAGTTGCTTTCAGTTGTATGCACAGATTTTGATAGTTTGGTTATTACAGGTGATTTTAATATTCATGTGGATAATGTTGATGACAGAAATGCAAATGAGCTGAGTTCTGTACTTGAATCCTTTGATCTCACTCAGCACGTAAGTGGCCCCACCCACAGCAGAGGGCACACTCTAGATCTGTTAGTTACAAAGGGGGTGATTATTTCAAATGTAAACGTGGTCGATGTTGCTCTTTCGGATCATTTCTGTGTTTTTTTTGACATGTGTTTCACTAACAAACCACCAGTGGACTCTGCAACTGTTCGAAGAAGGCGCATAAATGAAAATACGAGTGAACTATTTATGGAAATGATAAACTTTGAGAATGCATCGTATTCTACTGTAGATGAACTGTTTAACTCTGTCACCTCTAGTGTTTTGAATGTTCTGGATACCGTTGCCCCTGTGAAGGTTAAAATAGTGAAAAATAAGCAGAAGGCGCCGTGGGCTAAAGCAGACTCGGTCAGGGCACAAAAGAGAAAGTGCCGGAGGGCCGAGCGGAAGTGGCGCAAGTCCAACCTCCAGGTAGATTACGAGATCTTCAAAGATAAGTTGTGCGAGTTTAACCGGGTGCTACGTAGTACGAGAGAAAGGTATTTTTCTGAAATGATTGAAGGCTGCAGCAACAATCTGCGTGTTCTGTTCTCAACAGTTAATAGATTAACAAACCCCCCTGTTCAAATGCCATTAGAGCTTACTTCCAAACGTAAATGCAATGAGTTTGCTAATTTTTTCAATGACAAGGTTCAAGGCATCAAAAGCGCCATTGTCTCCAATCCACAGATAACCATCCAACAGCCAGAAAGGCTCTCTGAGCTAACTCACTTTGCACCTGTAAATGATAAAACTGTCCAAGAGATAATCTCCAGTTTGAGCTCCTCCACATGCAGCCTGGATGTACTACCCACTAGATTTCTGAAGTCTGTTCTGAGCAGTCTGTTACCTTCACTCACACAGATAGTAAACATGTCCCTTCATTCTGGAATATTCCCAAAGGCCCTGAAAACTGCAGTCATCAGGCCCCTGCTAAAAAAGAGCAGTCTGGATGCCACTGTACTTAACAACTATCGTCCCATCTCAAATCTGCCATTTATGGGGAAAGTCCTTGAGAAAGTTGTCTACCTACAGCTTACTAGATTTCTTATAATCAACAACTCATTTGATATGTTTCAGTCCGGCTTTAGACCCCACCACAGCACTGAGACTGCTCTCGTTAAGGTTACAAACGATATCCGGCTGAACACTGACGCAGGCAAAGTCTCAATCTTAATCTTGTTAGATCTAAGTGCTGCCTTTGACACCGTCGACCATGAGATCCTCTTACAGAGACTAGAGGACTGGGTTGGCGTCACTGGCACCGCCCTAAGTTGGTTTAGGTCTTACCTTGAAGACAGGAAGTACTTTGTGGAGATTGGAAACTGTGTCTCAGATCATATGGCCCTGACCTGTGGAGTCCCACAGGGGTCGATCCTGGGACCTCTTCTGTTCAATCTCTACATGCTGCCGTTAGGTCAGTTAATACGCAGAAACAAAGTTTCCTATCATAACTATGCAGACGACACTCAGATCTATGTCTCACTGACTGCAGGAGAACATGGACCAGTGGACTCACTCCTTCACTGTATCCAACAGATCAGTGAGTGGATGCAAAACAACTTCCTTCAGCTAAACGCAGACAAAACTGAAATGATTGTCTTTGGTCCCCAGAAACAAAGAGAGAGCGTCATCTGTCACCTACAGTCTCTCTCCCTAAAACCTTCAAACAAGGTCAGAAATCTAGGGGTAATACTGGACTCAGACTTAAATTTTAATAGCCACATCAAATCAGTAACATCAGCAGCTTTTTACCATCTAAAAAACATTGCCAGGATCAAAAACATAGTGTCTAAAGCAGACTTGGAGATTCTTATCCATGCATTTGTCTCCAGTAGGTTAGACTACTGCAATGGCCTGCTCACAGGTCTGTCCAAACAGGCTGTAAAACAGCTGCAGTACATTCAAAATGCAGCAGCTCGAGTCCTGACAAGAACCAGGAAGTACGACCACATTAGTCCAGTCCTCAGGTCTCTGCACTGGCTTCCTGTGGCTCAGAGAATAGACTTTAAAACAGCTCTGCTTGTGTACAAGTCTCTCCATAGCCTCGCACCAAAATATATTAGTGACATGTTAGTCCCATATGAACCAGCCCGGACTCTGAGGAGCACAGGGACTGGACTCCTGTTAGTGCCCAGAGTCAGAACTAAACATGGGGAGGCTGCTTTTCAGATTAATGCTGCTAAAATCTGGAACAGTCTTCCTGAAGATGTGAGACAGGCCTCCTCTCTGACAATCTTTAAAACCAGGTTAAAGACGGTTCTGTTTAACTGTGCATACAACTGAGGGATTTTATATTTTTATCTTTCTTTTTAATGTTCTGTGATAATTTATGATTTTAATGCTTTCTTGTTTTGTTCAGCACTTTGAATTGCCTTGTGTATGAATTGTGCTATATAAATAAACGTGCCTTGCCTTGCCTTGCCTAATATGCTACAATAGAGTCCTTGAACTTTTTTTTTTTTTTAAATGTAAGATGGATAAGTAGCTCAGGCACGGATTGGCTGGTTGCTTCTTGTGGCGCACTTCTCCTGTGTCATCTTCAGTTAATTGGAAATGATTCAGGGACAGGCTTAGGAAAAATCAGAAGAAAATTGCCAGGCAAAAACAGGCCAATCCAGCAACCAATCAATTTGCCGCCTGACAACAGAAGGAATATAAGTTCACTCTACTTATATGTTGTTGTATTCTTTCACCGGATGCATTGCAGTGGAAATGGAAACCTGTGACTGATTCCCACTAATCCAAAACCGGCAGCATATCCGGAGAAGAAACACAGATTTTCCCACGGGCCTGTAAATAATCTCTAATCCTATATGTGCAATGCTCTGAAGGCAAAAGCACCACGGAGAGGACAGCCCGCTAGAGGTGGTGGACTGTTGTAAGTCAAACTCTTGAGTTGGCAAAGACCAACCTGCCTCTACCTTTCACACAGGTCTCCCTGGGGCGAGCCGACAGCACCCATGCATCACCACAGTAGGAGTGCAGCACAACAGCACGTGTCTGGGAACACTGATAAGGGATTTGGATGCAAGGAGCAAGCCGACATGCGCAGCAGCCTGGAGACAAAACTGTTCTACATTAGAGCAAAGGAAGGTTTCTCACCCATCACATTCTACATTAGCTTACGTTACATACATTTGAGATATGCCCCATCACAATGCTTCTACAAACAACAACAATGACTATGAATTCAAATATCTTGGTTAATTTGTAATTTTTTCATTTGGATAGGACAGTCTGTATTAATAAACAGCAGCAGCGGTTAATAAACAATTATATAGCTTTTTGTAGCCAATTTTCATCTATAGTCTCACAGTCACACTCACAAACTAAATCAATCAATTCTCCCCTATTGTACATATTTTTTTTGTGGAAGAGGAAACTGGAGCACCTGGAGCAAACCTAAACAGACATAGATGATACTTTATTGATCCCCTGTAGGAGAATTTCAGGTGTCTAGCAGCAGGAAACTCATACAGGTCTTTTGTACAGTCTGACAGCCGAAGGAACAAAGTGTCTCTTAAAACAAAAAGCATGAATAGAATTTTTCCCACTTTTGCCGCACTTTATGTTGCTATATTTCTATAATAGTTTGGAAAAGGTCTTTCTTCCAGCTTTTCAGTGGAATATGTAAAGGAGTATAGGGAAGTGCTTACACCTTTATATGCAACATTGCTTTTCTAAAACCTACATGATATTTAACGCATTTAAGTTATAATAAACTTAAATGGAGTATAATGCCATTTTAAAAGTTTAAAATACAGAAAGATTATAATAGTTGAACATTTCATAGTTTATGCAAGCAATGTATAATTCCAATATTACCTTATAAGTCAGGGTCTCTTGAAATCTTTGGCTGAAAGAAAGAAAAAAAGTCTGTTACGAAGTGATCTTTGAATATAATGAGACACCTGTTTTGCACACAGCTTTGGAACTAAACTTATGAACTTCAATCTCTCCCAAACAAAAAACATTTATTTTACTTGTAAAACTTGTAAATCCTGTACACAAACAAGCGGTACAGCTTTGCTGTTATAGAATGCAATACGGTCTGAAAACAGGGGGTTTTGTTTTGACCTGGGAACAAAGTGAACGGAGCAAGTTAATTTAAAAACAACAAATGCAAGGACCACAAAGGAGACCACAATTAAGAAAGGGGAACAAACATCAATCAGGATAAAGCTTGCATTCTATTAACTCTGCAAATTAAAACAAAATAAAAGGTGAAAGGGACTGTAGTATCACAAAAGCAAAGTTCAAAGCTCGTCGAAAATCAACACCAAAAACTTTCAAAACGTGCCAAGACTGAAAAGTGTTATCTCCGTAGAACAAAGTGTAGCTGGAAACATCCACACAAATGGGGCTAATGTTCCCAGTCTGTGTGCTCTGGAAGATTAACATGACATGCACATTAGAATATACAATATGTTAACTCTGCTAAGCAAAGGGAATGAAAAGGAATATATAGGATACAAAAGAAGATTTTATTGAAATGGCCAAGATGGGAAAGTGCAAGCATTGTGTCCGCAAGAATAAGGACATTTCAGGCAGTCCTGTGATGAACAGTTTTATCCGTCAGCTCAATGAAAGTCAGAACATTGTAATCAGAAGCTTGATGACAGATACAGTGCATCACGGTACCAGTCTGAACTGTGGAGACATTGAGTGAGGCTTATTGTTGTGATTGTCCGTTTGTCTTTGAACGGACCAAAAGTCTGAAACAACGTTTTTTGATAATGATGAAAACACTGTATTAAGATAAAAACACATAACAAAACAAAAGTCTGTCACAGTCCCTATAAAGTATAAAAATATTAGATAAAAACTATTAGTGTGGTTACACATACAGTACTTATGCATGTGCTGTAGATTGTAGGTTAGGGCCCAAACCCACTGTGTAAAATGGCCTATACGTATACCGCAAAACATCTCATTATTAATCTTTGATAAGGACACAATACAATACGGTCCATAGAAAATATCTAATACACACAGTATATTGAAAAAGAAATATACCCAGTAAAACAAAAAAGGGAAGATTACAGCTGCTGTACAGTATAAAGGCATGACCTCCAGTAAGTCCATAATTTGGAGGTGAACAGCAGTGAGCAGGACTCGGGGCTGACCAGAGTCTTAACAATTGCATTATGAAAGTTCCTCAGACGACACATGAATCTGAACTGAACATTACGAAGAGATGCAGAACAGGAGCGGACACCACAGAAGGCAAACATCTCACTTGCACTGCTGTGCCGAGGAACCTTCAGCAGCAGTCAGTTAAAGTTTCCGTTATCACCACAAAGAGTGAATAGAAATGGCCACATTGTGGGTGACATGCGTCTGTCTGACGTGTGCATGGGGCAGTCCCTCTACAGAGAGGAAGACGGACGCAGACAACAAAAACAGAATTAATTCCTATACATGTTGGGTGTTCTCATTTAAAGCAGAAATTTAGCAGTTACCACCACCACCACAAAATGTTTCTTGGACAGACATGTTCCATATGAAGAGATATTGAGCTACAAAGTCATACTGTAACTCTATTTTAAATTTAAATTTATTCCATAGAAGTGTTTTTTATTCTTTATTTTTTATTATCTCTCTCTGACTGTTGCACTGAGCCAAAGCAATTTCCAAGTCTGTGACTCCTGTTACATACATGGCAATAAAAATTATTCTGATTCTGATCTGATTAAAAATTAAAAAAGTTAATCTGTGCTATCAAAACTCACTTTGGAAAACCTGTCTTGCGCTGATCAGCTACACACAAGTAATATACAGGCCCGATGACTTCTTTACCACTGTGGTGCTTCATAAAGAGCCAAACACATTCGAGTCGGCAGCTGATGGAGGGGCCATGCTCCCGTTTACGCACAGCTCACAGTAGGGAGCCTATACATGTGAAGAGAGACAGTCAGAGAGTTTGGGCCCTAATAGATGACCATGGATATATATTATATTAGCATGAAGTTTTACATATTATAATCATAAATAAGTTTAGGTAAGTAAGCTCCCCAGCAATACAGCAATTCTTTAAAAGTTCAACAATACGGAACTTTTAGCCAACTTCGCTGGGTGTCAACCAATCAGAGCGCACAATCAAACCAGACAAAACAGAAATGGTACTACGAGAAACCTGCAGGAAGATTTTGGTAAAAAACAAAAACAAAAGTCACGGCACTGGCCTCGGTGTCATAAAACCAAGGATGTACGCTTGAGATGCAGCGGAGTGGATGAGGCAGTGGAGATGATGTACAAAATGGAGCAGTTTAGTTTTCCTAACTCATAAAAGTGTGGACTTCCCGGAATGTGTCCACCTGCGCAGGCCGCTGTTAGCTGGAACATGACCCGGGGGTGTGAGTGTTCAAGTGGCAGGACCCAGATTGACACACGGGTAATCGGGAGCCCCGCGGACACACTGCTGCTTGTTGTCTGCAGCTGCACTCTTATGGCTGTCACAAGTTAATATTTTATGAGAGCTGAGGAGCGGTGAGGTGTCAGCTTAGCAGTGGTGGAGTCAGGGAAAGTGAAGAATGTGAGAGTCACTAAATATTTATATATACACACACAAGAAGGGTCCCCGAAGGCACACTATTTTCAATTTCTTGACCGCTGGCGAAGCAAGTTTGAGATCACAGTACAAAGTTGCTCAGATGTTATACTGTAGTCCAATTTTAATCTACAAAAGTAATTGGTATATTATTTGGTGCAAACATGTGTGTGTGTGTGACAAGAAAAGAAAATGTCCTGCGATCACTATTGTTCTTCTTTAAAACTATATCTGTGCGTACATGTAACTAGTCCCTTGCTGTATGTTTGGTTCTATCGCTAATTTTCCTATGAACTTATGTCTGGTCACATTTTAGAAAAAAACAAAAAGAGATTACCACCCTCACAGTGTATGTAAAAGAAACAATGTTTTCGTATAAGAAAAACATTGTCGTGGTCTAATTTGTTCACAAACGAGCTCTCCGACAAGGCTCTTCGGTTGGGTCACACAAAATGCATGAAACAAAATCAAAAGTAAGGTACTCCACTGAAAGAGTGAATGGAAATAAGAAAAGCAGATATCGTTGAAATCTGAGAGAAGTGTCCTATTACCACCCTTGAGCAGAGAAAAAAATACAGATTTCAGGAGTCAAACATATCCAAGGTAAATGTCTTCAATTACAAAAAGGCTTTGGAATGTGCCTTTCAGATACGCACAAATATGGCATATTATGGTGAGACTCAAACATGAACAAACATGAGCCTTGAAGAAACAGAGAAGTTAGTTCTGTCTCTCTGTTGTTGTAGAGACACTGCCATGTTGTGATTGTCTGCCCATGACAGTGGCCACTGTGCTGCTATGGTAACAGGATCAACACCATTAAACCTAAGCATGTCTCAGCACTATCCGGACATTAACTACTCTCTGCTGCTGCGATGTTAGACTCTTACATGAAAATTAATGTTGAAACTAGAAAACAAAGCAAATGTGTTTGTTTATCATACTATCCTGCTGATGGAGAAAGTGGAGAGATTTGTATTGAGAAAATGCTGGGTAAACATAGATAAAATATCGAGGACTGCAGCATAATTTATATGTATATATACTAAACTCAATAAATATAATCCATATAATCTATACAAAGCTAATTACAAACCCATGTATTTAATATATGCAAGTCCTTTGCAAATAAACCCTGAGATGATAAGATAGGGTAGCCTTTAATACTGGGGTCTCAAACCGGTTCCAGAAAGGGCCATGTCGCTGCAGGTTTTACTTCCAAAAGTGGGTGGAGGTGGAGTGATCTGTGCTACTGCTCAGTTTGGAACTGTTGGAAGTAAAACCTGCAGCCACATGGCCCTTTCTGGAACCGGTTTGAGACCCCTGCTTTAATAAATCAATTGTTCTAAATTACCGGTGTTGTGCGTGAACGAGTTCAAAAGAAAACGTTTGTTGAACACGCTCATTTTTTTGTGAACGTTGAACTGAACACAGCACATTTTCCACATTTTCCAGTCCTTTCATTTCCTGGGCACCACCATCACCCAGGACCTCAAGTGGGAGCCGACTTATCAAAAGGCCCAGCAGAGGATGTACTTCCTGCGGCAGCTCAGGAAAGCCAAGCTGCCTGCACAGATGTTGGTGCAGTTCTACACGGCCATCATTGAGTCCATCCTCACCTCCTCCATCACCGTGTGGTTCGCTGGAGCCACTGTCAGGGACAAACAGAGACTACAGTGCATTGTGCGCTCTGCAGAGGAAGTGATCGGCCACAGCCTTCCATCGCTGCAGGACCTGTACGTCGCCCGAGCTCGAGGCCGGGCTGGTCGTATCACAGCCGACCTCTCTCACTCTGCACATGGGCTGTTCCAACCACTCCCCTCAGGCAGGAGGCTGCGGTCCATCAGGACTAGAACCTCCCGCCACAAGAACATTCTTCTTACTGCTGTCACCTTACATTGTGTGCACCATGTGCACTTGTATATTGTATATAGTAATTGTAACGTGTTTTTTATTCTTTATTTTTTTATTATGCCTCTCTACCCTTAACTCTCTTTCTGAATGTTGCACTGAGCCAAAGCAATTTCCAAGTCTGTGACCTCCTGTTACTTACGTGGCAATAAAAAATATTCTGATTCTGATTTTAATAAAGAACTTGAACGTGAATTAGTTCATATTATGTGTCATGAACGACAGACAATTGCTTTTCCATTGAATACTGAGTGATATCTGTTTTCTCTTTTGAAATGCAACGAGAGAAAGTTCCCCCCTCCTGTATTCTCTGCACTTTTTCTGCCAAAAGAAAAAATTCCCACGGTTTCCACTGTCTGTGAACGCACCCCGACTCCGTTTTACTACAGTGCGGCGCCGTATGCTAGTGCTATTCATTGGTTGTTGGACTCACATGTAAACGGCCTTGTGTCAGTGACACAAGGCCGTTTACATTTGACATAAAGTATAGTCACACGCACTGCAGCGCAATACAGTTTGTAGTACTTACAGTATGAGCAGAGATGGGACAACTCAGTTCCCATTGAAACCCATGTAATCTTGTCTGTTTTGGAGTCAAAACATCCTGTGCGGTGTACAGTTTATATATATATATATATATCACGTAAAAAGTAAAATGAACTGAACTTTGAACTAGTTCAGAATTAAAATTGTGAACTTTGAACGTGAACTGTTCACTTTGAGCATGTATGAACTGAACTTGAACTAGTTCAAAAAAGTTGTGAACTGGCACAACACTGTAAATTACTTTTTTTTTTGTAATAGAACAAACTTTTGAGCTCTCAATAATGAATATATTTCAAAACTACTGTAAAGTGGCCTGAAACAAGTGCTTTGAGAAATATTTTTTTTATCGTATTTGTATGCAGAAAACATATGTTTACCTATCAGCCCAAAAACATCGTCGGTGTATTTTGGAAACATTTTCTACATGCAAACTTTCTATGCATTGCAAATTACAACAAGTAGGATAAGGAAGATCAATTAAATTACCATACTCAACTATGAAAAGGTAAATCATTATTCATCTAAGGGATAATATAAATTGCCAACATTGACAATTGATCATTTGCATGACATCCAGCAGCAAATTATTTGGTCAAACTCAACCCTTGTAATAGAAGGAAAACCTGTTATTGTGGGAAAAAGTAGTAAGGTTTGTAAATGACCTTGTTAATGAGCAGTGATTATGATGGATGGGGGGGGGGGGGGGGGGGGGGGTCTCAGTGGAAAATCATAGACTGTTGCACAAGTGCTGGGAGTGGGTACAAACCTCCTAGGGAAGCTGAACTTGTTTGCATTCTGGATGAAGCCATAGCAACAGGGGCTGATGACGAAGGCGGCTCCGGCCTGGATACAGTGCTCCATCACCATGTCCGTTGCCACCCCGCAGGCATGGAGGCCTACCTGAAAGACACAGTAGACCACTATAAAACAAGCCGCTTCCAAAACTCCAGACACAGATCCATACTATTGATTTGGTGATAAAGGCAGCATCATTTAATTATCCTGTTCTTTCAGAGGTAAACACCACGGGTGACGAGGCAAACCAAATGCATTAGCAGATGAGTGAAAGCACCTGACTACACCTGGAGACACAGCGAGCCGGTTAACTGTGCTCGGAGATCAAGACAGAGTTTGTAAACAAAAACACTGACATTCTCTTCAGGGCACGTTCACACTTCACTAATTCACTTCAACCCGACATATTCTGGTTCACATGGGGCAAACGAGCTATATTTCTGAACTCAAAATAACCAAACAAGGGAGCATGTGTCCAAGAGTCACTAATGCTTGGAAATGAAATGTACAGTAACTCTTAATAATTTAATACTAATTACTGTGACATGCCTTTCCTTTCAAAAGCCAGCAGCACACAGTGACTTTCCCTTTGTGAGGACAACACATTTTTCCTGAAAACAATCATTTCTTTTATTGATTCGCCTTGCCAAAACAAATACAATCACTTGGATAAATACTGCATAATATATAGACCTTGTGTGAAGTGCGGCTGGTTGTCTCGAAACAATCCATCTGTTTGAAGCCGCAATGACTGCACAGAGGCAATGAGTTCAATATCCAGAGAAGTGCTAAAATACATCACATCCTTTCCTCCGAGCATACATTAGCCAAATAGATTCTGCGTTAATGGCCCAAATAAAATGCATTATCAACAACATTTGAGTGTGACGAGCAGCACAGTCAGTCTCACTAAAACAATCCAGCCCCAACAGTACCAGAAACTTCTCCTCTTCTCTTATTTGCACACCAGTTGGCATTTGGCATGTGCTTTGCGTTGCCTTGACAGCGGTGGCACGGAGCGCAAGTTCAGACTCAGGCAGAAGTCGGTGCAGCTTCAAAGATAAGGGGCCACAAAGCTTTTCCAGACGCCCCCAAAAACCTGTCAGCGAGTCTCCCCACTCTCACCGCAGAGCTGAGAGGAGCTGGCAGAGGGCACACATCATAAGACACAGTGGAATTTAACAAAGAGCTATTTACAAGTTATTTCTTGAAAGAGGAACTTTAAATAATTACAACCCTAATATTTCCCACATGAAAACATTGGAGACTGTTGTAATATGCAACAATATTGTATATAGTATTTACATCATAGTAGTCGTTTGGTCAATCGTAACAAAATCTTGCAGGTGTAATTTCCATGAGATAAGTAGAACTCTGCTTTCGCAATGAAAAATATATTGAGTTATCGTGTGGCAACTAAAAATTATGTTGGTAAATCTGACGGCCTTGACAACCTTGTGCGAACGTGTGTTAGCTCTTTGTTATTACCAGCGCAACCACAAGGAGCAAGCATGGATGTAATATGTAAGTACTTGAACGGGATTCCCTGGACCAACTGCGGGCACTATGTAGTGAATGACAGTGGTTCCAGCATCCACTGGCTGTAAGCCGCTTTGACAACAGTGCGACAAGTGCACAGCCGTAACGTGGCCATGTGACCAGCACAGACCAGACGTAGACAGGAGCAAGTGCGTGTCTATGCGTAACCAGTGCATGCAATAAATACACTGCCTGTGTCCATGTCTCCCCATGTGTCTCAAACTAAAAGCACTGGGTAGCACTTTGTAGCATTTGGTAGGTCAATACAAATTTGTTCAATGTGTTGGAATGATTATGACGACATACAATGAGTGTCAATGTGAGCTATTCAGTAAGAACTATTCAAGCATTATGTACGATGCAAGTGAAGATCACATCTGATCCCGCAAATATCAGCCTGTTCCATGGCTTATTTGTTTACTTTGAATGATGCATCACTACTGGCGTATTGATTGATCATAAAAATATTGTTTTTCTTGTTTTATCTAAACCCCTTGACTCTTAATGCCTAGAAAAGTGAGCAGATTTTAGACAGTCTTTTTTGTTGCCAAGTCACTTAATGGAGACTTGGTGGAGAACAATTTGACCACCGTCCACTGGTCTGTTTCTAAATACTTAATCGTCTCAAGCATTGTACCACACAATTTATGCCCTTTCAAAGTTTAAAATACATTATTTCATAAACGCTGCATATTTTGTTAACTGTATATTCCTCACACTCAAAACTCACAACAAAATAAGTTCACTAAAAAGTCCTTGCCAAATAAACAATCTGAATAAAGCAAATTGCTTTGTGTTAACCATGCTGCGATAGTTATATTCTTTAAGCTTTTGCAGATACAAATGCATGTTAAATGAGAACACAATAAAATGGGCGACAGTGGAGAATTGGCCTTTGGTCCTAAAGGCTGCCACTGATGACTGCTGTCGTTGTGACCTCGGTCAAGACACTTAACCCCACTTTGCCTGAAGTCCCCGCTGAAAGATCAAGGCTCCTGTGGACTCACCACCTGCAGGAGGATCAGTGAGGGGCTGGTGCTCTGTGTACTGGGTGCAGCTTTGACTGCCACCCCCCTGTGACACTTGTCATGTCAGGATGGCACTTATGAGGATGTTAGGAGGAACAAAGTTACGCAGAGGCAGCTTCCAGTGCAGATCCGGTGAAGGTTTATTTACATTATTTACATTTTTTTGTGTTAAAATCAGGACAGCATGTCCACCAGCACTCTCTCAGCTCAGAGCTGGTGGCCTGCTTTTATAGCAGGTGACAGCAATTAGACCACACCCACTGCAGCTCAAAATACACAAAAAAATACAGCAATAATTAACGCAGTGAATATATCCTCTACAAAATTACAAAAATATATCTCTTTATTAATTTAGCAGTGATTTATTATTTCTACCCCATTACTCAAGTCACAAAATAAAACCCAGGACACCCCTCCTCTCTGCAGAGTGGATGCACCCGGAACCCTCTTTAGGTGCTAGACAAACAGGAAACAAAAAGGTGAGTAATTACAGGTTGCACGTTTACATTAAAACCCAATCTTTAATAAACTGTATTTAAAACAATTTAGTGTCTCATTTCCCTCACCTGTACACACCCAGTAATGGACTCTGCTACATTACATTTCCTCCCCCCTCTCTTAAGGGTGCAGCCCTTCTAAATTTCATGAATCCTGGAGAGAGCATCAGCAACTATATTGCACTTGCCCGCCTTGTAGTAAACAGTGAAGTTATACGGCTGTAGAGCCAGGTACCACCCAGCAATTCTGGTGTTTGAGTCTTTCATCTTGTGGAGCCACTGAAGAGCACGGTGGTCAGTTTCCAAGCTGAAGTGACGCCCCATCAAGTAGTACCTCAGCGACTCAATTGCCCACTTCATGACCAAGCACTCTTTCTCTACTGTTGAATACCTTGTCTCTCTGTCCAGCAGTTTTCTACTTAAAAAGGCCACTGGTCTCCTCTCTCCATCCACCTCCTGCAGCAAAACTCCCCCCAGACCTACTCCTGATGCATCAGTTTGTAGAATGAAGGGTTGGTTGAAATCAGGGGTTTGCAGTACTGTGTGCTCATTAATTGACTCTTTGAGATCTCTGAAAGCCTGGTCACAGCGATCACTCCATCTCACCTTTCTTGGGGCCGTGGCTTTGGTGAGATCATGAAGAACAGCCGAGCAATCTGAAAAGTGAGGAACAAATTTTCTGTACCAGCCCACCAGACCGAGGAAACTCTTTACTTTCTTCTTTGTTGTGGGGACCGGGAACGAATGGATTGCCTCCATTTTCCCCACCTGTGGTCGGAGCTTCCCATGGCCGATCACAAAACCGAGGTACTCTACTTCTCTCTGCGCCAAACAGCATTTCTGCGGGTTAATAGTAAGGCCAGCTGCTTTAATGCGCTTCAGGACTCCTTGGAGATGAGCCATGTGTTCTTCCCAGTTTCGGCTGTAGATAACGACATCGTCCAGATATGCCGCCGCGAACTCTGAAACATCTCTCAGCACATAGTCCATAAGCCTCTGAAAAGTGGCTGGCGCCCCCTGGAGTCCAAATGGCATAACTCGAAATTGGTACATACCAAATGGAGTTCTGAATGCCGTCAATTCATGGACCTCAGGAGACAGCGCCACCTGCCAGTAGCCTTTGCTCAGGTCTAAGGTGGTGATGTATTTGGCTTTTCCCACTCGCTCCACCAGCTCATCAATCCTGGGCATTGGGTAAGGGTCACACAGTGAAACAGAATTCAGGTACCGAAAGTCTATGCAAAATCTCAGTGAGTCATCTTTCTTTGGTACAAGCACCACTGGACTACACCATTCACTACTGGATACCTCAATTATACCCAGTTCCAGCATCATTTCGATTTCCTTTTTCAGCACTGGCACTAGTCGCTCCGGGATTCTGTAGCTCTTCTGACGTGGCGGCGCCTCAGTCTTCAGCCGGATGTTGTGCTGTACCAGGTCTGTGTAACCAGGAGTTTCTTTGAAGAGCCCTGAGTCAATGAGTGGAGTCACCTCTTTCTGCTGAGAGATAGACAGATGTGACGTATCTAACACAGATGACTCACCCAGACTTCCAGGTGTAAACTTCTCTGGGGTTTCTTCGTCTTGCACAGACCGGATCAACAGCTGAGGGACAGATACTGGACGAGAAAAAAATTCTTTCAGCAAATTCACATGGAATTTCTGATGCTTTTTGGTTCTGTCAGGCATAAACAGTTCATATGTGAGCTCACCCACTTTCTTTGTGATTTCATATGGGCCATACCATTTAGACAGGAGCTTGCTATCGGAGGTGGGAAGGAGTAGGAGAACCTTTTGACCTGGTTTGAAGCTTCGTTCTCTGGCTTTGCGGTCGTACCACACTTTCTGGTTTTGTTGAGCAGTCTTCATATTCTCTTGTGCCAGCTCAGACATTTCCTCAAAGCGTTGCCTCATCTTAACTACATAGGCCACGACGTTCTCTCCCGAGGGGGTTGGATTCTCCCAGTAGTCTTTGAGTAGGTCAAGCGGCCCCCTCACCTGGCGTCCATAGAGTAGTTCAAATGGAGAGAACCCCGTTGAGGCCTGTGGGACTTCGCGGTAGGAAAACAACAGGTACGGCAACCACTGGTCCCAGTCTGCTCCTGTGTTAGAAACAAACTTCTGCAGCATATTTTTCAGAGTTTGGTTATACCGCTCAACTAGCCCGTCCGTCTGGGGGTGGTATGGGGTGGTCTTAATTCCCTTAATACCTAGTAGCTTATAAACCTGTCGTAATAATCTAGACATGAAGTTTGTCCCACAGTCCGTCAAAACCTCCCTTGGTATCCCCACTCTAGAGAACATTTGTAACAAACAGTTAGCAACATTTCTGGCCTTGATTGTTTTTAGTGGAAACGCTTCGGGATACCGTGTTGCATAGTCGCACAGAACTAAAATGAATCTGTGACCTGCACTGCTTCGTTCTAAAGGCCCCACTATGTCCATACCAATTCTCTCAAAAGGAGTTTCAATGATGGGTAGAGGTTGCAACATTGCTCGAGGGACTTTGCGAGAAGAGGTAAGTTGGCATATTTCACAAGAATTACAAAAGTTAGAAATTTGGTTGTACATGCCTGGCCACACAAATCTGCTCGCAATTCTGCATAAAGTTTTCTGGAAAGCCATGTGTCCAGCCCATGGCACAGAATGTCCCAGCTCCATTACTTGGGTTCTGAACTTTTGAGGCAAGGCCAAGGCTTCAACAGTTCCTTTGCATTGATACAAGATTCCACCTTTAATGACAAATGTTGCCTCCTCTAAACCTCCAAGATTACCCCGTTTAACCCCTTCAACATCTGTTACTTTTTTAAACCACTCGTTTAAAGTTACATCATCTTTTTGTAAAGTAGCAACATCAGGAGGAAGCTGAAACTCAACTGGTTGCATAAGTTTGGTTTGATTTTCTGTCTGTTTGTATACTGTGCCTTTCAACTTTTCCCTTCTTTTCTGTGCTTTTGATTTGACTGGTTTCCCTATTCCTGGTTCGAGATCTTCACCCCAAAAGGGCAACTCTTGTAAAGACTCTTGAGCAGCCTTTGCTCTGGTAATAACCATGTTATAAGCAACAGGCACCTCTACTTTTCCAGGCCAGTTTACAGGTGAGTTTTCTGACTCATCCACTAAATCTATCAATATTGGCAAATCATGACCGAGAATCACATCAAATGGTAAATTTGGGGCTAATGCCACAGGAATTAGAAATGTTTGACCTCCAACCGTTAAATACACATCTGCCATAGGATACTGGTGTTCATCCCCATGAACACAGCTAATATTGGTTTTGTCCTCCCTCCATTTTTCCCTTGACACCAAACTGGACACCACTATCGTTTGGAACCCCCCCGTATCCAGCAGTGCTGTAGTATGGTGACCATTAATCAGTACAGGGGCAGTTAAAGCTTTCTGAGTATTAGCCATATGACTGTGCACGACAGGTCTAGGCACTGCACAGTAAAGAGAAGACTTATTTGCTAATTGACATGAATATTGGGTATGGCCTAAGCCATTACATAGGTAACATCTAACCTCTTTATAGCGTTTTTGGGAGTGGTTAGCAAAATTTGACTTTTGATAATCATTTTCTCTAAACTGCCTATTTTGACCAAACCCCATTTCAATTTGGAGAGACGAGAAACGAAAATGGTTATGAGTATTTATTGAGGTGGTTTGGCGCCCTAGGCCCCGGTGCGGCCTTCAGATCGGAGAGGCTCCTGCGATGGAGCGCGTACAATCCCCCGGGACCTAGGCACTGGTGGCGGCATTTTGGCAGATTGGAGGCAGATTGGAGGCAGATTGGAGGCAGATTGGAGGCAGATTGGAGGCAGGGTGAAGAGGAGGAGGAGGGGAGGCGGTGGTTGCGAGGCTTCGAGAAGGCCGAGAGTGGGAGTTGCTCCGCTTTTAAGCGGCTGCCTGTCCGGCACGGATGATTGGAAGGGGGCGTTTGCTGAGCGATAGGCTGGGGAAGCGAACCGGCCTGGAGGGGGTAGCTTTTGGCTGACGTCTACCAAATTGAATTTTCACGAGCTACATTTCAATTTGGAGAGACGAGAAACGAAAATGGTTATGAGTATTTATTGAGGTGGTTTGGCGCCCTAGGCCCCGGTGCGGCCTTCAGATCGGAGAGGCTCCTGCGATGGAGCGCGTACAATCCCCAAAAAGGCTGTGTGTGTTGATGGAGTTTTGCAGCCTGGTTTGCAGGGAACAGACGTCGTGGCTACTCTATGCTGTGACCGCTATCGCTATGCTGTGACCGCTATCGCTATGCTGTGACCGCTATCGCTATGCTGTGACCGCTATCGCTATGCTGTGACCGCTATCTCTATGCTGTGAACCGTTTTGCGCTAACCATTTTTTGCTATGCTGTGACCGCTAACACTAACGCTATGACCGCTACCACTGACGCTATGACCGCTATCACTGACGCTATGACCGCTATCACTGACGCTATGACCGCTATCACTGACGCTATGACCGCTATCACTGACGCTATGACCGCTATCACTGACGCTATGACCGCTATCACTATGTGCTGTGACCGTTATATGCGGTTATCTTTGAGTGCCGGGACGTGAGCGCTCGCATCACGATCAACCGGACGCTGCGGCAGGGTTATCTTTGAGCGCTGGGACGTGAGCGCTCGCATCACGATCAACCAGACGCTGCGGCAGGGTTATCTTTGCGCGCTGGGAACGTGAGCGCTCGCATTACGTTCTGTCAGACGCTGCGGCAGCGGAGAGTGTTTGAGAGAAATGCGTGCCGCCACCAGAATCTTATTGGTTCACTTACTTTGTTTGAGATGAAGGTTGAAAGGGTCAGGGGACATAATGTTGGGTGAAAGAGAGCGACCTTTGTGTAATGCTTCCACTACGTCGAGATTATCACACATGACCGAGATCCTCTTTCTCCGCCACGCGTGATTCCACAGCGCGCAGGCCACGACCACTGGGAATATCTCGTGTAGGGCAGAGGAGATGCTCCGGTGGAAAGTAGCGGCCACGGCCCGGCAACCCAATGGTCCTGGAAGAATCCCCCAAAACCCACGGAAGGGGCACGTCCGTGTAGAAGCGGAGACCTGGAGGGGCAGAGACATGTCGGAGAGGGCCATTGATGTTGCAGGCGCCCTTACGCTTAGAATCTTGGGTTGGAGAGTAGGTAATCAGGACAGTAGGAAGGTCGGGAAAAGCCGTGTCTCGGACCGCACGAAGGTTGAGTGAGCAGTAGTAAAACGCTTATGCAGAGAAGCCATGGAAGGCGAGCAGGAAGATGCTGCGAGGAGGGCAGACATGTACCTGGAAGATGAGCCGGAGTTCAGTGCCGCTGCAGGATGGGCAGCATGATTGGGAGCCTGCGATCAGAAGAGTGAAGAACACAGGTATGGATGCCTTTGATTAGGAGTCCGATTGACGGCTCAGCGCAGCTACTCGGCCAGCTGCATCTGATAGAATCGGAAGATTAAGTAGAGAGATGAAGCATGACCGCCGAAGCGACCCTGGGAGCACAGGTGCGAGTCCAGTGCAGCGCGGCATACTCTGCCGGGCTGCCTCCATTAGAAGCAGGATAAGCTTCTGAGAGAGTGGGTTGCAGCAGTAGCAGTAGCAGCAGCGGCAGCGGCAGTAACCTCAGATAATAACGGCAACGACCTGTATCAGCCGCGGCAGCAGCAGCTGCAGCATCCGTAGATAATAACGGCAAAAACCCTGTATCAAAGCCACGGCAGTAGAATATGTTGTAGCTGTTTAGTGTTTCAGTAAGAGAAGCGAAGTGAAGAGAGATGACGAAGTACAGGAAGCAGCAGCAGCACGGCAGTAGTAGCAGTATGAAGCAGCAGCGGCAGCAGTAGCAGCAGTAGCGGTAGCAGTATGAAGCAGCAGCAGCACGGCAGTAGTAGCAGTATGAAGCAGCAGCGGCAGCAGTAGCAGCAGTAGCGGTAGCAGTATGAAGCACCAGAAGCAGCATCAGCGGGAGCAGCAGCACCACGAAGCGATTCATACGAACAGACAGACGTGTCGCGCCAGTGTGCGCTGCTTGTCTCCATGAGCCAGGTTACATACGTGTCTGGAAGAGCCGAGCCACAGAGACAGGTGCAGCCTGGGAGCCTGCAGAACGGCAGCGGCACATGTAGTAGTAGAGCAGCAGGAACAGGCAGCAGGGACAGACGGCAGCAGGAGCGGCAGCAGGAACAGGCAGCGGCAGGAACGGCGGCGGCGGGATCGGCATCAGTAGGAACGGCAGCGGGGACCGGCAGCAGCGGCGGTCAGAGAACCAACCCACGGTTGTTTAACAGCCTGAGGAAATAAATCAACCCGAATCCGAAACATTCCCATGCGAATAACAGACGTCCCCTGGAGCCATCTTCTGCTTTGGTTATGGCAGATGCGCATGAACGATCACTGATCCATGCGTTCATAGCTCCAACACTACTTCACACCCATTGCAGATTCACGTTCGGCCCTTTTTCTTCCTGCTGCACTTCAAAATGCAACACTGCAGTTAGTTACCTAATTTAATACCAGCGACCTAGCTATTTAATGCATGGTTTTACTGCAAGTGGCAGAACATGATCTGAATTAATGCACATAGCTCCTCGTATATCCCTCAGACGATAGAGATTGATGCCATTTAATATGCACTGCCCCTCAGTTAGCTCAAACACATGTGAAACGGAGCCTGCAGACCAAGCTCGGGGCGAAAAAACTGGCGCCTGCAGTCAAGTGCGTAGGGCAAAAACCAATCGCCTGCAGCCCAGAACTCCGGGATTAATCTGTCCGCGGTCAGCACGCTCACTGTACTCACATGCCAGGAGACTTGGGAAAAGCAACGGGACAACGCGGCACCGCCAATCGAGGCAGGGACACGCACGGCACCGCCAGACCTTCTGCGTGCGGCAGCAGACCACGAGGAACGAGCCGCACAGAAACCCGCGGAGGGCCCCGCGGAGCAGCCCGCAGAAAGAGCCCGCAGAGGAGGAGAGCAGTGGGGATATGCGAACCACAGCAGTGCAGGGACGTGGAAGAGGAGCAGACCAGTGCAGGGACGCGGAGGAGGAGCAGACTAGTGCAGGGACGCGGAGGAGGAGCAGACCAGTGCAGGGACGCGGAGGAGGAGCAGACCACAAGCAGCCAGACGGAGGACGCCAGGGACGCGCCGAGTAGCGTGAGTAGACGAAAACGATTCCTCCAGACGATTCTCTGCAAGGCTTCAGGAGCATGCGAGGCTTCGAGAAGGCCGAGAGTGGGAGTTGCTCCGCTTTTAAGCGGCTGCCTGTCCGGCACGGATGATTGGAAGGGGGCGTTTGCTGAGCGATAGGCTGGGGAAGCGAACCGGACTGGAGGGGGTAGCTTTTGGCTGACGTCTACCAAATTGAATTTTCTCGAGCTACATTTCACCCCCATAGGACTTACTTTGGGCTTGATCTCTGAATCCATGTTCTCGGTCCTGGCCTCTTTGAAGTCTTGGAGCATTGCGTCCATAGGTGGCGTTGTTGGATCCTTTCCTTGCAGCCAAGAAGACCTCTGCCATCTCTGCCGCTTTCTCCGCTGTCTTCGGGTCACGTTCACGGATCCACACTTGAAGCTCTGGGCTCACCATTCTTAAAAACTGTTCCAAGATCAAAGTCTCTGACATCTCTTGTTTTGTAGATTTTTCAGGTTTCACCCATTTGGAAAACACGTCCTTCAGTCGCACATACAGTTCTCTCGGAGTCTCATCAGGGAATATTTCAGTGGAACGAAATCTTTGTCGATAAGTTTCAGTTGTAATCTCATATTTTGCCAAAATTGCTGCTTTCACTTTGTCATAATCTTCTGAATCTGTCATGTCCATAAGCACATATGCACTGCGGGCTTTACCAGTCAATAATGTCACTAGGCGGAGAGCCCACTCATCTCTTGGCTATCTGCAGACCTGTGCCATTCTTTCAAAAGTTGTCAGAAAATGTTCAATATCATCGTCTGGTGCTAAGGGTAGCAATTTTGGCTCTCTGTGAATGACTTGCTCTCTGTAATATCGGTGGTCAGCATAACTTGCACCTTCTTCATTCCCAGATTCATTTATGGCAGGATCCAAGTCAGGGTCATAATCAGCTCTTCTTTGGACGGCTTGATTTACCAAAGACTGCACTTCTTGAATTTGGTGTTGCATGCTCTTCCATCTCAATTCATGTTTTGCAGCTTCCTTTTCCAAAGTCTTCTCTCTGGCTGCCTGGGTTTTTGCTAAAGACTTCACCAGTCCCGCCAGTTCTTCAAACCTTTCTCCAGAGCTGCTAATTGCATCCACCCCCGGCTCCACAGGTGCTGACGATCCCTCATCAGGATCAGCTCGTTGCTCAGTCTGCACTTTCTTCATCCTTGTCGCCATCTCCTGTTACTTTGTTGGATCGCGGGCCCAGCTTCTGACACCAATTGTGACACTTGTCATGTCAGGATGGCACTTATGAGGATGTTAGGAGGAACAAAGTTACGCAGAGGCAGCTTCCAGTGCAGATCCGGTGAAGGTTTATTTACATTATTTACATTTTTTTGTGTTAAAATCAGGACAGCATGTCCACCAGCACTCTCTCAGCTCAGAGCTGGTGGCCTGCTTTTATAGCAGGTGACAGCAATTAGACCACACCCACTGCAGCTCAAAATACACAAAAAAATACAGCAATAATTAACGCAGTGAATATATCCTCTACAAAATTACAAAAATATATCTCTTTATTAATTTAGCAGTGATTTATTATTTCTACCCCATTACTCAAGTCACAAAATAAAACCCAGGACACCCCTCCTCTCTGCAGAGTGGATGCACCCGGAACCCTCTTTAGGTGCTAGACAAACAGGAAACAAAAAGGTGAGTAATTACAGGTTGCACGTTTACATTAAAACCCAATCTTTAATAAACTGTATTTAAAACAATTTAGTGTCTCATTTCCCTCACCTGTACACACCCAGTAATGGACTCTGCTACATTACACCCCCCGACCCAGAAATGGATTAAGGGGAAGAAAATGGATGAATGGCCGACGTCTACGGAGTGAGCATAGTAAATATAGTAGTAAGTAAGTAAGTATCCATCCATCCATCCATCTTCTACCCTTTAATCCATATGCTATTATGGATAAAAGGGTAGAAGATTTATTATGGATGTAATAAAGCTTACTTACTTACTTAAGTAAGTAAGTAAGCTTTATTTATATACCGCCTTTCACAGACCAGAGTCACAAAGCGGTTTACAATTGTTATTTTTGGGCACTTGTCCTCTCACTCCTCACAGAGATGGGAGCGGGGTCGCCGAACAGGAGGCGCATGCCAGACCTATTGTACATATTTTTAGTGGTAGGGGAAACCGGAGTACCCGGAGGAAACCTACGCAGACACAGGGAATATAGGGAAGGACGGTGCTGGTCCGCTAAGTCAATGAAGCCCAATAGGGACTTTGTTCTCCGTTTACTTACTAAGATTTTTTTTTTCAAACTGGTAAAAAACAATAAACATGTTACAAACAAATCAAATCTTCAATATACAGTGAGAATAGTGAATGGGGTTGCTTGTTGCATTTTCCCACTCTTATGAGTTACAGCAAAAATAAATACATAACAGTAATTACATTACTTCTGTAGCAAGTTACTCCCAAAGATCCTACGAAATGCAATACAAATCTCCATCAAGACACACAGATGCCAGGCCTCTACAAGTAAAGTCAAATAGCAGCCATAAATGTCAACTGAGCTCAAGTGGCAAAATGATTATGGCTATATTATGCATTACATTTTAGTGCCAACATTTAGGAATTCTGGTTTTACTAAAATAGTATAAGATAAATTGCTGTTAAGCCTCCTGCCAACTAATCAATGACTCATTTACATACAGCAATTTTTCAACAGAAAGACATAAAGCAGACAACTTGGAAAATCAATTCAACAGAATGGGGCCCTTAGGAGAAACCAATAACGGTCGCGGATCCAATAAAACCTAAATCAACTTCAACCATTACAACTCCCCTGCCTTCAAGGCCTGACTCGATGCCATCAGAGCAAGGAGAAAATGACACGATTCCGTGAACAACTGCAAATACATTGCGGACACCTGCATCTCGGCTTTAAGATCTATCCAACTGTGAGAGAATGCGGAAACTAAAAATACAGTTTCCAATTAGTCAAGGAAAATTAACATGAATAAACGGGGAAGCTGTTTAGTCCAGTAAGGTATGGGTGAAAGTCCATCAAGATAGATATGCAAGCAATTATGAGCGAACTTTCAGGTGTACTATGTAAATGTTTTAGAAAAGCAGTGGAAGTGAAGCGAGCGAGTGGGGAGGAAACCATTAACACGATGACAACGTAATTGCTTTAAAAACATGTATTTTCATAGTGTGATGTGACCTGTATTCCCCCCTAATGAGTACAACGGGTGTGCAAAAAAAAAAAATGCAAAGATAAAATATTTTGTTCATTTATTTATATAGTAAAAATGATTTTTATCCCATTCATAATAAACTAAATACATATAAGATAGAAAATAAAATTAAATGAATTACATTTAAATGCATCAATAGTGTTGTAGTTTCACACAGTGATGAGCCAAAAACCACTATTTTCTTTTGTATTGTATCGAATACCGAGCCCTAGAGTGAAGCCCTTGTTACGGAGAAGAGGGGTTCTTAAGTGCAACGAAAAGCACTGATAACAAAGCAACCTTTCAGCAGCAGTATTTTTGGAACTGGTACAACCTGACATTCTCACACACTATTTGCACAAACAACACTTCACCCTGCTGGATGTGGTAGCAACTCACACTTTATTATTGGCACAGTTTAAATGATAACTTCTTCAGATGTAACAGTGTCAGATGTCTTTAACTCCACATTATTCTCACCAAAGAAAATGCGTACTATTTTGCCAATTATGTTTGTACTCATCATAGTATAGGGTAACAGAGACTGTCTTCTTTCCACAAAACAAAGATATTCAAGACTTCAATTAAACAATATGTAATTCCAAGCAAAGGAAGGCTTCTCATAGCTTGACTCTCACCAGACCCTTGTAGTTTGCTGAGCTTCACACGAGGGTCTGGGTCTGCTTCATAGTGGAAGAATTTCAGAAGGTGGGGCCTTATAAAAAAAAATCATTGTATGCGATTGGATAAACCACTTGTCTGTAATCTTGAATGACGGGTTTTTTCAACCACTCACATCGAAGCCAAATGCCGGCAAGATTTTCCAGCCCAAAACCCGCGAGAAAAAAAACACCCAGAATGATATTTTGGCTAAAAAAGTAATGCAAACAACTTTGGCTATCATGATTCTGTTCATTGTCTTTCTGTTTATTTATTACCTATAAGTCGCTTGGAAAAAAAGTATGCAGGAAACCACCAAACCCTGCTGCGTAGTGTTGTAAGCAGGAACGCTTTAACTAGTACTTAAAAAAACCTTTGCAAGCACATTTGACTCTTAAAACACACATAACAACATGGAATCATCAACATCTCGCCTCATATTGCATTAAAAGCAACATCGTGTCTTAATTCGTTCGTATTTAAACCTTTTTTTTTGATTTACGGACTTCATGTCTGCCATCTTGGATTGCTTTCACTGCCGCGTGAGACACGCACGAGAAGGCGGTGGAAACCCGACGTAACACCGGCGATCCTGATTGGGGGTCAAAAGACCCGTCTGAGTGGATCCTGGACTACATCAGACAGACCCCAGTTTGTGAAAACTAGGGACTTTGTCTGAGGTCCTGACCTGCAGTGTGGGGTCCCCCAGGGGACAGTACCTGCTGAGGAGGCACAGGTCTTTTGGAGTGCAGGGGCCCCTCCTAAAGACCTCTTGTACAGTGTGGTCTGCTGGAGCAGCAGCATCACAGAGAGGGCCAGGAAGAAGCTGGACAAGGTCAACAGGAAGTCCAGCTCAGTCCTGGGCTGTTCCCTGGACACAGTGCAGCAGGTGGGGGACAGGAGGGTCCTGGACAAACTAACATCTATGCTGGACCATGACTGTCACCCCCTGCAGGACACTCACTCTGCTCTGGAGAGCAGCTTCAGTAAGAGACTTATTCACCCTCGATGTGTGAAGGAGAGGTCTATGGGTATGACTCTTGAGGCACCTAACCTCTGCCAGAGAGGTGCTTCATCTGCTTGGGGTGGCGCCATTCTGCGGAGAGCGACACCTCATGCTGCTAATGTACAGATGTAAACATACTGCTGCTAATGTACAGATGCTAACATATAACTACACTTTGCTTGCACTAGAATACACAGTACTTTATCCTTGCCTCTAATTGCCAAATGTAAAACTTTTACACTTCATATATCATTATTTTCAGGATAAAGATGTTATACTTTTATTGATGCTAGAGTTAGAGATTTTGTTTTATTTTTATTAGTATAGCTATTGTTCACTTAACTTGTGCCGTGTGCTCCTCTTTCCTGCTGTTCTATAACCTGTGATGCAACACTGCAATTTCCCCACTGTGGGACGAATAAAGGATCTCTTGATCTTAATCTCAGTAGACCTGCCAGGCTATCCATTGTTTTTCTCTAAACTCATTGACCTCTGGCTAATAAAAAAAACACATAATATAAAAACACTTTAATATAAAATTTCTTGATTAAATATTGAATCTCAAAATGTGATAAATGTTGGCACATGAATGAAAACATAATTGTGTACTTGTATCGAAGTGGTAAACAACCTTTACCATTTAAGAGCATTGGAGCTGCCAATAAATTTAATAAAACGTGTTTTCACATGACATCTGTCAACAATACAAACATGACCACATTTTGTTGCGACTGATTTATTGTGTATTTTACAATATTGATATGAGACTATCTCCAAAAAGCAACATGATTTTGAGCTGGAACAAGTCAAGTAAAACTATAATTGCATTTTATTTTCCTCCATACTGTATTGCTAAGTTGTTATGCTGGTAATTGGAGACAGAATGCCAATCCTTATGCTGCATTATTGCCAGAGCGTAACATTTGGATTAGGCACGTTGATGCTCATGCCCCGAAGCAACTTGCGCTTAAAAATATTTCAATGGCTTCTTAACAGTGTGCGAGCTTGACAGATTTAACTTTGGTTTTAAATGGTAACTCGCCCATCACTCACATGTCTTGTTAGTGTATCAACCGACCTGAGCTGTCAAAAAGACAGTGAGTAAAAGTTATTTTAAGAGCAAGTTTAACAAGTTAAAGCATGTAGATCCGTATCTCAAAACCATTTGTAATGGATTTACACATGACGTTGGGCGGCACGGTGGCTGAGTGGATAGCACTCTTGCCTCTCAGCAAGAAGGTCTTGGGTTCGAATCCCGGTCGGAACAGGGGCCTTTCTGAGTGGAGTTTGCATGTTCTCCCCGTGTGTACGTACGTTTCCTTTGGGTGCTCCGGTTTCTGTAGTAAATCTGTGGCCAGAATGCTTTTCATCGATTATAGCTCTGCTTTTAACTGCCTTGTCCCAGGTAAACTGATTGAAAAGCTCATGTCTCTCGGTTTAAGTGTTGCCATGTGTAAATGGATTTTTAGCTTTTTAACTGACAGATCTCAGAGAGTGAAAATCAATGACTGTTTTTCTGATGTTGTTTCTGTGAGCACTGGTTCTCCTCAGGGATGTATTTTGAGTCCTCTGCTCTTCACTTTGTACACTCACGATTGTGTGTCCTCCTCTGACTCAAACTTGATCATCAAATATGCTGATGACACCACCATCATCGGTCTCATCAGTGACAATGATGAATCTTCTTATAGAGCAGAGATACAAAATGTGGTTCAGTGGAGTAAAACTAACAACCTCCAGCTGAACGCATCGAAAACATGTGAACTGGTCTACGACTTTAGTCGCAATAGTTCTCATTTGCCTGTCGTAATTGACAACTCCCAGGTGCAGATCGTAGAGGAGTGCAAGTTTCTGGGTTTAACTCTGTCTAACGACCTGAAATGGGTTAAAAACACTGACCGAGTCGTTAAGAAAGCTCGTCAGCGTCTCTACTTTCTGCGTAAACTTAGAGAATTTACCACTAACTCTAAGATTCTGCTTAACTTTCATCGCTGCACCATTGAGGGTTTACTTGTTGGTTCTGTGTCTGTGTGGTTTGGAAACATCACAGATAAAGAAAAGAGATCTTTAAACAAGGTGCTCCGCTCTGCAAAGAGGACCGTGGGCTGTGAGCTTCCTGTTCTGGAGGTTCTTTATAAATCCAGACTTTTAAACAAAGCTCTTAGGATTGTTAATGACTCTTCTGGCCACCCTGGGAAAGCCATGTTCCAGCTTCTTCCCTCTGGCAGAAGATATCGCTCTCTGAGATGCAGGACATCTCGTTACGCTAACAGTTTTTATCCACAAGCTGTTATCAGTGTGAACAGAGCACTTTAATGATTTGCACTTGTTTTGAAACTGTTTTAGTCGATCGATTTCACAGTGACATTTGTTTACTGTTTTATTTGTTTTATTTTTCTCTTTTAATGCTGTTTTATGTCTGTATTTGTCTGTGCACACTGGAGACTTTTGCTAATGTATTCCAATGTGGTTTTTTTTACTGCAAATGGCAAATAAACTGAATCTGAATCTGAATCTGAATCTTTCCCCTACCACTAAAGGCATGCACAATAGGTATGAATGGAAATGAGAGAGTGAATGGATAGTGTTGGCTGGGAGCTGATGTGCAAGTGTGTTCGGCGACTCACTTCTGTCATCACCGTGTGTGGACTGGAACAATATCTGAACTCTGAACATTGTAAAGTGCTTTGGGTGACCTTGGTCTGTAAAATGCGCTATATAAATAAACATTACTTACTTATTATTTTCATGCGTTTTCAGTATGTTGGGTTAGGGGTTAAGTTTAAAATGCAACATCAAAGGGCAACAAACAAAAGCTAAAACACTAAAAGTAAAGAGCCAATCCATATTTGGAGTTACAATCACATTAACTGACATTGTACTACAGGTTATTCAGGCATAGCTTTGTTTACCAACCTTAATTAGCAGGTTCCAAAAGGTATTCATCCTGAATTAAAAAAAAAATAACCAAACTGTGACAAATTTCCCAATACTATATCCAGCAAAAACAAAAACAGTTGTAACAATTGTCAGCAGTGAAACAGGCCAACAGCAGGAGTGTAATGAGAGTAATGATAATAAAAATGCATTGGTTTTATATAGCGCTTTTCAAGAGGCTCAAAGACGCTTTACATGTCATTATTAATTTACTTCATACACGGTGGTGATATTCTACAACTGTAGCCACAGCTGCCCTTGGGCACACTGACTGAAGCGAGGCAACCAGTCTGTGCCATCAACCAGAGTTATGATTGTTGTGAGAATAAAGACGACCTCTTTGCAAAGAACAGTAACACTTCAACGTTCCAAAATATCCCTTTTCAAATATGTTACAATTCTTTTCCAAGAAAGCCTAAGTGTTTGAAGCTGGTACGATTATGGTGATTTGAAAAATTGAGAATTCAAGAAGAAAAATATGGCAGAAATGCACATTTAACTCTTTATGAGAGAAAAATATGATTATTTCAGCATATTTTGACGCATGATTTCATTTGACCTTTTACTGTTTTACTTTCCATAAACTTACATATTTAAGATAAATTATAATATTCTGCATTTAAAAAAGTTTTTTTCATTAAATAGAAAAAATAAAAGATGGATTAATCAATATGGAAATTATTAGCTGCAGCTCAAAAGAATAGGAAAAAACAATCCTTTTCAAAAGTCTTTTTCAGTTTGTACGAATTATAAAGGATTATTGATTAACCTAATTATTTTACATCCCTAGCAAAAACACAGTAAAATGCAGCCAGCGAAAATTCAATTTGGTAGACGTTAACCAAAATTACCCCCTCCAGGCCGGCTCGCATCCCCAGCCTATCGCCCAGCAGACGCCCCCTTCCAATCATCTGTACCGACTACGCCAGCCGCATAAAAACGGAGAAACTCCCACTTCTCGGCCTCTGAAGCCTCGCAACCACCGCCTCCCCTCCTCCTCCTCTTCACCCTGCCTCTAATCTGCCTTCAATCTGCTTCCCGCTGCCAAATGCCGCCACCAGTGCCTAGGTCCCGGGGGATCGTGCGCGCTCCATCGCAGGAGCCTTTCCGATCTGAAGGCCGCACCGGGACCTAGGGCGCCAAACCTCCTTTCATAAAATACTCAAAAACTTCCTGTTTTCTCGTCTCTCCAAATTGAACTGGACTTATGGTGCTTTCAGACCACGGGTAAAGTAGCGCCATATTCTTAGATTCGGACTTCCGAGGTCAATAGTTCACGAAAGCTACTTTGTTAAAAAAAAAGACACGTTAATTTTAAAATCCAGTGCGCTGTTTTAATGCAGAGAAATCCATTGAATCCAATGCACTGGAAGCACCGAGAAAAGCGCTTAGGGACCGTGAACAAATGTCCAGACCAGCTTTGTAAACGAACAATAGCTTTTACTGAAGCCACGCACACACACTAAACTCTCAGACACTAACAAATAATGACCATGTCTAACTGCTACAGACTTTGATTTCAACATTTGTGAGTTTTTTTTTATGAATACATATGTTTTTCTTTTTTTATTTGCTTTTAAGTAAGTAAGTAAGTAATCTTTATTTATATACCGCCTTTCACAGACCAGAGTCACAAAGTGGTTTACAATTGTTAATTTGTTTTTTTTTTTGGGCACTTGTCCTCTTACTCCACACGGAGATGGGAGCGGGGTCGCCGAACAGGAGGCGCATGCCAGACCTATTGTACATATTTTTAGTGGTAGGGGAAACCGGAGTACCCGGAGGAAACCTACGCAGACACAGGGAGAACATGCAAACTCCACTCAGAAAGGTCCTGGTCCGCCCGGGATTCAAACCCAGGACCTTCTTGCTGAGAGGCGAGAGTGCTATCCACTCAGCCACCGTGCCGCCCTTTTACAGTAAATGGTACAGTACTGTAACATACATAAATAATGTATGTTACAGCATTTGTCTTTTTTATATTTTTTATTAGTAATAAGAATGCATTAAGTCCTCAACCAGCCAAAGAGTTCCACCTATTTATTCAATTTCATTTTTGACTAAAGATTTGTTTTTTTTATATGTAACGCTCTAGTCAATAAATTACATTCTAAAAACTGTGATTATGAAATTCCATGATTACTGTGTAGATTGAGATTAGGATTAAAAAGTGCTCAACCTGATCCACCCAAATGGTGTCCCTTATTTTTTTGTTCTCAAGTTGGCAACCCTAGTCACCATAGACTTTGCATTGAAAGCCAACGCAACGCATGATCCGGTCTGAAAGCACCATGAGGCAAAAGGTTCCCTCACAGCCGCATATTGGAGGATAAGACTAATGCATTTGTTTCAAGTGGAGCGGGTCTCAGCGGGACCACGAGCCTGAAACTTCTAATTACAGCAGGTACGCACTGTATATAAAAAGTACACATTTGTCCCACTGAGAGCTAAAACACGGCGAGCGGACCAGCTGCTCCTTCCACAAATGGGCTGTGGCAAACCCGGAAAGAAGAGCAGAATCAGAGGGGAAATCAATGAGCAAGCCCACGTAAATAACATTAATAAGATGACAGTTGACTTCCCTACAGGGACAGAAAGAAAATGATGCAAACGGAAATCTACTGTAAAAAAAGAGTGGCATTATGTATTAACCTAGAAACAGCGTGTAACTGGCTATAGTTAAGCACCCATTTAAAAGAATAGAGAGTAATTAACAGTGCAAGGAGTCAAGAGCAGTGCAAATGTGGAGAGCAGGCTTTTTAATAGAATCAGCCCATTTGTCAAGTGAGTGTGCATCCTGTTGAAGACTAATGAGGTAGAATGTATTTAATAGAATGGAACACTTGGGTAAATCTTCCAATCAGAAAATAATAAGAAACATAAAAATTGTTTAGACAAATTATGTTTTTCGAGCCACACAGGTGAGAATATTTACTTATATCAATAATAAAAAAATAAAAACAGTACATTTAGTGGCAGAAAGTTTATATTGAAAAGTATATATGCAAGTTGATATACAGTAAAGCCACAACCTGCCCTAAAATCGTCATTAAAACAATGGTATACGGTGCACTTTGAGATATTTCTAACCATGTCTATAAATATCATCCTTCTGTATGTTTCTTTACTCCCACATTGTTAAAATATGTTAATAATAAATACTTTTTTAGACTGAAAGATGCTTGTCAATGTCAATATGAGCCATATTTTCTCCACTTGAAAACTATGATCTGACTAAATACAGGCAGAATGACGATTTTACATCTCACTGATTTTTGTCTCAAAGCAGTCTTCGTTTGGTTTGAAAAAGACCCGTTACCTTTCTGTTAATCAGTGCCGTGCCTTACAGAGTAAAAACAGCCTCACCCTAAGAGGCGTTTGATTAAAACTGCTCCGGCAAGGAAATGAAAAGCCATCCGACTGCCATCTGACTGAAATGATTACATATTGGCATTTTCAGTTCCAGGAAACATGAGGCGTCTCCTTTTTTTCTGACATTTTGTGCAATTTTTTTGGGAACGAAAAAACTCAAATGTAGCAAATGTCAACGAGAGCAGCAGGAGTCACAACGTCTTTAGAAGTGCGATCAGTCAGGAAGAACACGATTAATTATAGTCGTGACACATAAGAAGGCTCTAATTAAAAGGTTCTCAGCGATCACAAAGGGTTCAAGATAATGAAGAATAAATGATATTCATTCATAAGCATTCATTTCACCTGACAATACACTCTAATCAGAATGTCGGTGGTGAATATATGTATTTAAGAAGAACTACATTATTTGTTTTGTTCATCAGTTTTGTTGTTGACAATAGATAATCAAAATATAATATATATTTAATTATATAATATTATAGTAGGTTTAAGCAACAAAGTACATCAAAGTCAAAATGTATGTTTTAGAAAGACACCAACAGTCTTATTACTAACTGTCTTATTTTCTTAGTAACTGATATTCAACTACACTATAGGGAAATATTCCAGATGATTCATTGAGCAAAACCTGCGCCTCTGGTGGTTCTCCACTTAAGGTCCACTTAAGGAAATGAATAAATGTTTTTGAAGGAAGAAATTAAACTATTTTTTCATAAAAGTCCTGGATAAATAAATGTAAAAAAAAATCACACCAAAAACAATCAATGAGATGTGAAAATATGGTGTTACATAGTGTATGCTATGTTTTATTTACCCTGGGTTTGTGTCTGTGTTTTTTATTGTTTGAAAATTGAATTAAAAAGATGCGCGATTGATTATACTGTATTACTCTAATTTGTTGTATGTTAAATAATGTTTTTAAATATATAAAACTACTGGCATTTGGGTCCGGACAATAGGAATCCAAAATAAACATAACTAACATCAAAACAGCTGTATAGTTATAGGCAGGAATATACAATTTTCTTTACCAAGAATAAATATACATTATAAATCAATTAAAGATTGTAAAGTGAACTGCCTCCACTCACCCCGATGTCAAAAGGTCCAGTGAAGTAGTCCAGATTGGCCTGAATAAAGCCAATGTTCTGTAGCCCCAGTTCAGTAGCGCGGCTCTGGGCCCGGACCAGAGACTCTTCTTTGTTCTCAATCAGAAGGATCTGTAAATGCACAATAACATTATCATCATCTTGAAACAACAGCTCTGGTAAACCAACTACAATATGAAAGGCCTGAGATTTAGAATATATTTAAACAGTAGTATTATCAAACATTTGAGAGAAGCATGACTATTGCAGTGACAAATCTAATAAAAACTTCAACTCTTTAAAACTTGTGCATGGACCAAAAAGTTGTTTTGAAGGCTTTCCTGGAACAAACATACTTTACCTTGCATTCTGGAAGAGCGTGAGCCAAGACGATCCCCACGTGGCCCTGTAAAACAAAACATTTGGACAAGCATGAGTGAACATCAAGTCTGCTATTGTGTTTTTTCCCTTGGGGTATTGCACACACTGATATTAAGAAGGTAATATGGGAAATGATGGTAAGTTATATATAATTTTAAAGCAAATTATCTCAAAACTACCATGCCAATTTATTTATTGAACCTAGAACACAATAAATAAATAAAAATAGTAAGTGGTCTGCTTTAACACTCCTTTCTTACTTTTGGTACAGTTTTGGTTAATTCAAGAATGAACTGATTTTAATTGATGAGCTTGTCTTAAATAAAAAATAAATACTATCTTGCATATTATCTTTTGATATTTTTTAAGATAATAAAAATATTCAAAAGAAGTTATGCGGAAAATCCCCTAAAGAAAACAATGGAAACCTTGGTATAACTGTAAAACCTAAAAACAGTTGTGGCTGCGTATAAAATGAGTTTGATTCCTGGAGCACATGAAACACTTTCACCCCCTAACAACAGGGTTACTCATGCCCTGTCTATGCTGGCGAGGGGGCACACAGGACAGAAAGGTTGGGAACCACCGCTCTATAATTATAACCAAATAAACAGTGGTATGATAATGAGCCAGCCGAGTAGAAGCTCAAGTGCACAAATCAATACAAATGCATGTTGTCGGGCGGGTTGAAATCAACGCACCGTTCCACTGCAAAAGTCCACAATGGTGCTGGCAGATTGAGAAAGTTCTGTAACCATGGCAACCAAGTTATTCAGCTGTTGTTTCTTCCTCTCTGCGCGAACATCTGACATTTTACCTGCGACATAAAAACACAAATTGAGCAATCATTAAGCGTATGGAGGTCACACAAAAGTACACCACAATTACTATCGTAAGTCATTGTCAAGTCATCCTTAAAGGGCCCTAAATATGTCAAAAGGCATTAATAAATCATGGTATTTTAAAATACTTGACTAATAATAGTAGTTCAGCTGGGATATGCAAATTTCTAAATTGGATTTACGGCCCATGAAACTTGTTATTGTTTTTATTTCGATTCCCCGCCCTCTAAGAGTCCGTGAGGGCATTACATCCAGGTTTGGTTCTGGGCGTTTTCACCTGTAAAACCTTTGCTAGCGTTGGTTGTGGTTCATTCAGTATTGAATGTGCATCATCAGCAACAGTTTCCAACAGGTTAGTAGTGCCACATTTTTTTATTTCATTGCATATTCTGAAACACTTATGCCTAAAACAACCAATTCATCTATAAAGGGGACCAATCACCTGTTGATAAGGGGCTGGGCCAATGCAACGAGAATACCTCAGCAGTTCTACAGGAAAGGTGGATAGGGAAAACAAACACAAGAGAAACCTACACCCTAGAGCTGAATTGAGCTGATCGATTGACTAGTAGCTGATTGAGCTGGAAACGATGATGCGGATCTGGCAATCAGAGTCAGGTAGAGTGGGTTATGTCTTCACATTTTGGCCAGATATTTACATATGGCTCCTAACATTGTAGTTTGTTAATAATACGTTCTTTCCCATAGTTTTGGCAACACGTACTGTCCATTCAGACTCAATCTAGGGCCTGTTTTGTCATAATGATTCATTGTTACATCTTATCTCAGTGTTGACGCATCACCAAGATGTTCAAGTCATCTAAAGGCAAAGACAGATAAAACATGTTTCCATTTTTCCTACAAGCACAGTTCCACCCAATTGATATCTGGAGAGTAGCGGTGCACCATCTTTCACAGTCATCAAACACCATCCTTCCAGCTAAACGGAGGTAGATGGAGAACAGTGAGCTGTGGAGCGAGAAGTGTTTCTTCAAAGCACATTTTGAATCTTCTGTGTACTACGTCCTCGCTGTGTGACATCCTCAGTGAGCCGCTGAGGCGCTGTGCTCACGTTCATGGTCCATAAATCAACGTGATGAGCGCTTTATTCACAGAGAGCCATTCTTTGATTTTCAAAGGGTATTTTTTATTTCCAAACGAACGGTGTGCACATACATACATATATATTCGGTTGAACCAGTAGTTTACATATGTTACCAATAAGTTAATACGGATTTTTTTTCTACAGCTACAATCAGTTTGGAGTATGTTTCCATAAGCTTTTTAAGAAACTAAAACCGTTTACCTACTCTTCTAAAACGGCTGAAATAATGACAGATTTGGTGGAGAGCATTGGTGAACAGCGAGTAAGCAAGCAACAGTAAGTGGTTTGTGACTACTTCTAACTTTTAATTTGCTGTTGAAACATACAAATGTTTTTTCCGTCACAGGACAGAGAGTGTCGAAAATGGAAACAAGGCAAAAACTCTAACAGATCTCTGCACATGGTTGAATCTGAATAAAAAGGCATGGGAATGGGAAATTGCAAGAGGACCACGCTGAGGAAGCAGGGGTGGGATTGTCTAAGCCGCCGGTAACACCACACAAACTTTGAGGTTTCATGTTACAAAGCTACGAAGTGAAATAAGGTGACAACAGATCTCTGGAGGGGATTACGTGCACCTTTGAATTAGTTTTGTTAGAGGCTTTGTTGTTGTTTCCCAAAGAGTGAACTAAGTATAGGAAATAGTTAAACAATTAATGCCAACAAACAATACTGCTCAGCTTTATGAGAAATACAACTGAAGAAAGCTTTTAAAAGCTCATGAACTCACTTAAAAATGTGACCTGTGATAAAATGACATCGAAAGGGCTACCTTCTGAAACTCCTAGACAAAATACTGTGTATTGCATAAACTGTGAATGTTTGAACAACTAAATAAGTTGCTTAAACAAAAGGTGGCTCATTGGCTGCTCATATAGCTATAACTTCCACATTAAAAGTGTGTGAGTAGGTGGTAAATCACCATTACACCCTCTCCAGAAACCAGTGCGAGCTGTTTCAAGTTCAAAGCACAGGGCAGAACATTCACGTCACTCACATAATATTTAAGGCAATGTTGCAAATGGTTACAGAGTGGACTAGACTTAATGTTAATTTGTTCATTTGTAGCAGTTTATGTTAGAATGTGTTGCTTTTTATTTTTACCTTAAATGTAAAACTATTAATGGACTATATATAAAAAAAAATCACAAAAATATTCAATGTAATACAATCCATCTATTTAATCGTTGATTCAAACACTTGTTTTCAAATGCATGTACCTGAGGCGTATGTAGTTTAGATCAGTTTGTCAGACAGAAAAGTGAAAAAGAGAACCAATTTGCTGCAAGTCTGTTTAAGCTTTTTACTGCTCTTGTTGCCGAATAAAAGTGCATCATGTCAAGTAGGAGAACATGTTTTTTTGGGAGTAAATATGTGAAGTCATATTTGAGAGAAGAGGTCTTATTCATGCTCTTCTTACTTACAGTTCTTGCTGGACTCTTAATAACATCTGTACATAAACCACATTTAACTTTGAAAAGAATGTAATTTTTGTCCACATATAGGCCATATTTAAAAACAGGTTTTCATGTTGTAACATTTGTAAAACGACCAACAGTCGATGGAGCAAAACTTTAGTGAGATTAGTGATTTGAAGATTTTTTTTTCTAGAAATAGTCCCATGCAAATGTATACGTTTTTGTATATTAAGTTTCGTTAGACACGATAATAAACATTGTCTAGTAGCGATGTAAGCAGTGTCCTAAATGTCACATGTTTTGATGTGACTAGAATTGATAAAGCAAAGCTGGAAACTTATCCTGGAGATAACCTTTTAATACAAACGCCCTGCACAAGAAGGGCCAAAGTCGCCTCTTCCTTCTGAGGAGGCTGAGGTCCTTCGGAGTGAGCAGGCCTCTGCTCAGGACTTTTTATGACTCTGTGGTAGCTTCTGCCATTTACTACGCTGCCGTGTGCTGGGTCCCGGGCAGCACAGAGCGGGACAGAAACAGACTGAACAAGCTGGTCAGGAGGGCCAGCTCCACTCTGGGCTGCTCCCTGGACTCTGTGGAGGAGGTGAGGGACAGGAGGGTGCTAGCCAAAACCACCTCCATCATGAACAATACCTCCCACCCACTGCACAGGACTGTAGAGGAGCTGAGGAGCTCCTTCAGTGGAAGACTGAGACACCCTCAGTGTAGGAAGGAGCGCTACAGCAGGGCCTTTATCCCCACTGCTGTCAGACTGTACAATAAATCACTTTAAATGATCACTGTGTGAAAACCTGCACTACTATTGACACTGTTTCCAATTGACACTTGTCACTTTTGTTGTACATAATTATTGTCACTTTATTGTACATATATCCTGCATGTAACATGTTTGCACATTTCCTCCCTTTGCACAATCTGAGTGTCTCTATCCATGCCAAATGTGACATGTAAATTTCTCCTCTGTGAGATAAATAAAGCAATCTTATCTTATCTTTTGTCCCCATCCAGCCCACTCAGAAGAAATGCATTAAATATCATGGCAATACCATCTGCCATTATGATTGTTTTGCTAATATTTCAAACAAGGTCTAGCCCACCAGAAGTCACATTGAGAAAAAATATATTCCATCTGGTTGAACACCATTGGATTCAAGCAAATATCTGTAGTACTTAGAATGAAGCATGCAGTGACTTTAACCTAATGTATTGGTAGATGTTATTTGTATAAACCCACCCACTCCTCATCCACCCACTGGGACCGACTGTGTGTAATGCCTTTCCCACATAAAAATCTTTACAGAGCATCTCTCCGTTGAGACGCTGAAACACCACATGCAAATAGGACAGCTGGATGCTACAATTGAATCCAAGAATGAAAGGTTGGAATGTATACATTTAGACATGAAAATGCAGAATAAGCACAAAGGTTAAAGAGGCACACATTGATTTTTTGTTTTTATTAGGTATGGTGCAGTATACTTTAACTCCATAGGGAATTTTACTCTGCATTTGACTCATCCTTCAATGCTATAAGGGCATCCTGTCCAGAGCAGTGGTCACAATCTCCAAATCGGAAATTGCCAACTCCACTCAGAAGAACCATGCCCCTGTTCAAACCAGGATACAAAACCCATCCTGAAGACCTTCAAAGATATACCAGTCTTCATGTTCAGAATAGTGGCTAACAAGTGCATATTACACTGGGCTGCTCTGAACACTAAATAAAAAGAAACATTGAATTGTGATTATGTATACGAACATCATGAACACATATGGAAGTACCAAGAATGAAGAATTCACACGCAATGATGGTGGTATAAGGAAAGGTTTGTGGATTGTAATCTTAACTGCCCGACTCGGTGGCACCTCCGAATCTTATCAACTCCTAAATCGTCATGAATACACCAACATGATGGTGCAAACAAAGTCATGCAGCAAGCGACGCTTTGTGTGAAGAGGTGGATTTGCAGACAGTTATCAAATGAGATATTAAAGATGTCTTCCACACCAGGAGATATTAATAGTAAATGTCATGGTCTAAAGGGGAAAAGCTATATAAGGCATTTGTACTGCTGCTTATTGCACTCAAACATAATAAAATACAGGTCAAACAGCCCGTGTCGCAGACTAAAGTCCACAACAGCAGGAGGTGACAGAAGCTGCAGCTCTGCACTACGATCCATCCGGCTGATTCAACACGGCAATTAATAGAATTTAAAAATTTGTTTCACTAGCACATTTCCTGGTATGCAAAAAATTACCGTGAATACTGTGAATCTCTGAGACTTTCTATGTTAAGTCTTATGGCAGGTGTACCGTACACTGTCTTCAGTCAGTTTTGTCCAAAATCATGTGGGTTCATGCGGATCAATGTGAGGACAGCGGTTAAACCAGTACGACAAACACAGACCCTATACTTCTTTTGTATGCTTCTATTACGAGCCACTAGGTGTTGAGGTCTAGAGAGTGTGACCTTCAAAGAATCATATTTGCATAAAATTAAAATATTTTAAATATTGGTTCTAAATTTAAAAAAAACTTTTTCTTTAAAAAATAAAATGTATTGCCATTTTAGTCACAACAGGGAACTGACAACATTTTTACACTCTAGGCTTTCATTGTCTCTTCTGAAGCCAAAGAACAATGTTTTAGAACTGTAGTGTTTTTAAGCGTGCATATTTAAGATTAGGTGTGATTGGTCACAGTAAAAAACCAGCAGATATGGGAAGGAAATGCATGATTTTCACATATTAACTAAAAATTTAACCTCAGTGCAATATGGATTTTGCACTTGCTACTACTACAAAGAACTGTCTATGTGATGTAATAATACTGGAAAAAAAGTTTGGAAAAAATTGTAAACTGAGACACAAGCAGATTTGGTGTTCGAAAACAACCCGAGGCAGCTGCTGTACAATTATAATGCCACTTACGCTTACTCCAGCTCTGAATTCTTTCAGAAAAGTGCCTGCCAGACAGAACTTTCCTGAATTTGAGGAACAAGTATTTTCTTTTTAAAAGAGCATTTGTGATAATAACTGTACTTTACATTTCTGCACTCCATTTATAATCTCTTCTTAGTAGTACTCTTCTTTTTAATATTCTATCTTTCACTCAGCATGCAAGGGCTGTGCCTTACAGAAAACAAGTGCCCTAAATGCAAGGTATTATACATTAACACATTGCTTTCCAATTGACAAAGATTTTATTGAGACATACGTATTTTAACGTTCATAGTAATGATGGTACACAGTTGATCACATAAATACATTTTGAAATAACTAGTGCACATTTTTGAGGCACAATTATAACAAATATGACACAGCAGACTGAAAACTAATTTGTTGAACACTCAAAGATGCTTCTTGTTATTCATTCACTTCTTACAGTGTTGATACGCTATTAATGTAGCCACAGCTGCCGTGGGGCACACAGACAGAAGCGAGGCACCCAGTATGAGCCATCGACCCCTTTGCCCACCACCAGTCATTCACGCACACGCCAAACTTTGTGCTTTGCCTCTCATCACATTACTAACCAGGCTCTACCCTGCTTTAGGTTCTGAAATTTGACAAACTGGGATATTGCCATATTGTGGAGGGACAGACCTGTTTTCTCGTGGTCATCATTTAATATCTTTGTAGAGTCAAACCTAAAGTATGCGCCAAGAGAGAGGGGCGAAGGGTGAGATCCACGCTCCTGCACACTATAGCTCTGTTCTAATGACAAGTGACATTTGATGATGATGACATAATGTAGGGTTACATTGTGATCTGGCTGTTTATCCGACTGCACAAGTTTACTCAACAAAGCTCATTAATCTTTGTCCAGTCAGGTTTTTGATCAGAAACAGAAGATTCTTAATTACCTCTCTAGAAGTTGCAACTTAGAGTTAGAAGTTAGTGATTCAAGTAATCCAGAGTATCCTTCTTGATTCTGCCAAGGGGGCCAGTAAAAATATTCTATTCAAAATCAATGAATGTTTACTAATTCATTGTCAATGATTGTGGTAAGCTTTTTCCATTACATGATATGTCAACTTGTGAATATGCCTTCACCTTTAAACAGGTCAAGCACAGAGTCAACTTTGAAATATAACTTAGAACCATGATCTACTTCAACAGGACAACTCCAGCCTTGTCTTTGAGTTATTTTTCCAGCTGAGAACATTGACGGTCGCTCAGATTAGAGCCAGGTCAAAATGAAAATGAGCCAGTTCAAATTGACAGTGTTGATATACTTGTTAGCTTAGATCTCAGGAGAAACCTCGGGTATCATAACGTGAATAACAGTTTTATACAATATGTTTGCAAGTAAACATCCTATTGGATACATCCTAAGTTAAAAATGGTTGTGCAGAAAAAGTTCAATAAGACAACATGTTTCTAAATGAATGGGAGAAAAAACCTTGGCTCATTGCTGCCACGCTCTGCCAACAACAAACAAGCCAAAAGAAACCCCGCACATCTCTGGCAAACCGTTGAACAAAAGCACTTCAAATGGTTTGTCTGCCATAAAGCAACAAAAAAAACAAATATAACCTGGTTTAGTTAAAAACGAAGAAACCCTAAAAGCATTCCCAATACTAAAGAGGATCTGTTGTTGACAAGCTGTCTGGGGGAATGTTTGCTTTCACTGCCGCTGTGCATGCATTTTTTCCACACATTTGTTTTTAGTCTGTGATGACGAGAAAAGCAGAGCTAATGAAGACAAACAGCAAGAAAATAGAAACTCCTTGCGGTGTATATCCGTCAGCAGCTTTCTGTCAAGACATGACCAGACATAGCTTCGGGCACCACGGTTATGAAAAGCCCAAGGTCCTGAATGCACAGGTCACAACTCAACCCCAATTTGTCTGAGATGTTTTTTGCTTTGTTTTTCAGACTCAACATAAGACAATTCACATTCAAATGTATCAAATTGTTTCCAAACTCACAAGGCCAACTGGAGACTTTTGAAATCGATAGCCCTCTGTGGTACTGTGGTTTTTAAGTACAGAGGAGATTCCATTGGCTCATTTGCACTGATCCAACATGGACATACCAGAGATTAGGCTAATGCAAATGTCCAGAGGCTATTCACCGGCTTATGTCATGATAAACATGTCCACGAGCCAAAACAAAGGATTTGATGTCAGCCAAAAAAATACATGAATTTAAATGCCTTCTTGTGACTACTCCTAACAGCCAGTTTATGTATATTTTAGTTTCTTTCTAACGTCAGTGTTTGGACCATTTCAAGCAGAATTTACTAATTATCCAAAAGATAAAGGGGATGCATTTTTCGTATTGTTTATTTTCTTCATTGAGGCAGATGTCAGATGTTCCTCATTATGTTAGGATTGTGTACTCCTCCCAGACTACATCTCAGAGCATGCTTTGCAAATTGGTTTTGTAATCTGTGACAAATACAGAAGTCACATTAACAGCCAATTTGTCTGTGACTGTTAAATGGCATTGCGTGTGTACAACAACATTTTTTTTTCTTTTGAAAGAGAGGATGTATTGTTCTTTGCAGATGACATTTGACACATACTGTTAATTTAGTTGTGAGGCATTGGACAGCATCAATATTATTCTCTATAAAGATAATGGTATTACAAAATCCCAATCCAATCTTTTAAAGAATAAAAAATTCCATCATACATTTTCATGGATCTATCAAGCCTTCCACCACGACTGCATCTCCAATCTAAATAGACATTTCCTATTCTGAGCACAATCCCTCTCCATCCTGTCTCTCTGTACTCTGTCGGAGATGTCAAGAGAAAGATAGTGAGTGGCACAACGTTGGCATCTCCAGAGCGCACCGTGTCAATTTCTCCTGGCCCGCCACCTTTGTAAAATATCTCAGACAGTGTGGCTTTTACCCTAGTCTGGGCCGTGTGAGTCAAAAAGAAATAAAGGCAGGTTGGACGTCTGCCAGCCACTGTTCCGCTGCTCGTGGCTCCTTGCACAAACATTTACGGGACACTGTCAGACTCCTGGGCAGAGAGAACTAAAGACTGGTTTCCGTCACTGTAAGTGTGGTTTAAGACCAAGACCAAAACACAAAAGCATTGATGTCAGTGCACAGGTGGGTGGAAAAAAATTTCATTTTTTGGAAGTTTATTTTGTCATCTTGATAAAAGTGGAGTGAAGCCGCCACGGAAAAGGCTCTTGTTCTGGGCCTTGGCTTTGAGTGCAGCGTAGGAGCTGGTCAGTAGAGTGCAGAGTGAAGGGCTATAGAAATTTCTTCATTAAACATGGATCGATGTAGTGCAGAACTGTAAAAGCAGGCCATAGCCTTTGAATTGCACTCATGGCATTGCAGAAATCAGAGGAAAGAGCAGATGACTATTTTGGTCAATACTACAACAGGATTTTTTTGTATCTTTCAGTATACAAAATAACCTTGTTGAACTATTGGTCAATATTTTCAAATTATTGAAAAATGCATTGGAACTGAACCAGTGGGGGCGGGTCCCAGCTCAAAAGTGGCCAAAATGACGTGCGCTGACATGCTTGCAATACCACCCCGGGCCGATGGGGGTGGACCCAGAAGTAGAATTAGCCAATGCTAACATATAGCATTGGCAGACCTCTCGAAAACGTCTTTACAGGATGGACCAAAAGTTGGCTCTTGGCCCAAAGCTCCGTTCCACAGGTGTGTCTACGCTGAGGGGGTTGAATTTTTTTGGTCCACTCTAGTTTACTTGCTGTGAATTTTTGAAGTCTCTCGTTCAAATGAATGGAGCTGCGCCGGCTGACGCATGCGCAGATGCGTTTTATCACAATTTTCTTGTGGGCGGGACCACTCATGGCCATTTTGGATAGCTCCAGTAGAGCACATTTTTGGCCCATTAGTTAGAACGGCGGAGATAGGCGTGACTCTGTCCGTTAATATATACAGTCTATGAACTGAACACACTATTTTGGGATTTGGAACATGAACCAAAGGAATCTAGCTTACCAAATATTGTACATGTGGCCATTGTATAATTAGAGCAGCTATTACATGAATCATTGTTCAGTCTGGCTGAAGCACCTGCAGTGCAAACATACTTCTCAAACTACACAGAGACTAGTTATGATATTAAAAGAGAACTTTTCAAAGTTAGACCCTTTTCCTAAATAAGAAAAAATACCAACATATCAGTCATTGTAGCCTTTTTTATTTCTCCTTTCAAATCTGTTTTTATTGAATGTGACACCATAAGACACTATTCTTCTCATTTTAAACTGCGTGCAAATGACCTTCCACAAATTTCAATGCTTCACATACTGCAAGGATTACAAGTTATATAGTTTTCTGAACTTGAATGACGGACATTTTCTGAAACATCCAAAACAGCACCTGTGCATACATATTTTCTAGCTGATAAAATGTGGGCATGCTTAGTGATAAAAGGAAAGGTAACAGACAAAACACAAATGCCATGTACATCCCACCCCTATACCCTAGTGTGGAGGAGTAAAATAAATATATGCTGGATGTCGGCAGTGAACTCAGGCGTGAGCGGTAGGGGAGGTCTGTATCTTTGTCATGGAGGTAAAAATGAAGGATAATTAATTGCAAAGCTTGTATGGTCATATGTAAATGACCATAAGAATAAGAATAAGAAAACTTTATTGTCCACCAAGGTGGAAAATTGCCTTTGGTCATCACCTTAAAATACATAAAAGACACACATCCAGCACAATATCATGTGGCACTACATTCACAGAACAATTGGAAGAACAAACCAACAAGGCCACCTCCGGCCTAAAGACAAGAGTCAAGCTCAGGACTGCTAAAAGCTTAAGAGTGTTTACCGCTTTCACTGCTCTGGACACAAAGGATTTTTTAAAAATGTTTTTCTTAGCTGATATCACTCGATATCTCCGTCCTGACGGCAGAAGTTCAAACTTTGGGTTTAGCGGATGGGAAGCATCTTTAATGATGAGCTCAGCCTTCTTTCCCAAGCGCTCCTTGAACAAACACTGGAGAGATCTTTGTGGCTGCCCAATGCCATATGCCATCGATCCTGCCTATATTGACAAAATGAGCAATCAGATATTTGAGAGAGACTCAAAGTGAAGGTACTACATTTTAGAATGGAGACATATAACCTTGCTTGGTGAAGGGAATGAAAAGATTTTTTAAAGCGATGGCCTTAGTTTTGAGAGGTATGCGGGTGCTCTTTGCAATGGGAGGATCAAGGGAAAACCAGGTAGCAAACAAAAACAATGACAAAGGACTGCTCTTTGTCCTCTAATTACCTCCCAAAGAGTGTGTGAAATAACAAGGACAACGTTGCGCAAATGAAGCATAGAGGAAGAGTAGTACTTAAAGGGTGTATGAATGGCTTTATACTTTTTTTCAATTTTGACAATTTCGGAGAAGAATAAGAGTTTTACATTTAAAAAAAATCCAGCATTAGACATTCTAATTCATTTCTAAGGATATTATTCTACAGAATGTTGCCCATATTACACCAATGCGAGTATTTACATGATAGCATGATCTACATGGCGGAAATACAAATATACATTTAAAAACAGTCAATCTGGGATAACATTTGGAAACATTTCACACACATCTAATATACCCGACTGTCTTTGTATATAAATAATGTGTTGTCTAAAGTTTCAGCTCTTTTATCGTTCATTTATAGTTTTTATAGTTTAGCAGTAAGGTATCATGAAGCAGTTCTATATTGCAGTTAATGGTGCACCATTTTTCTGCTGGAAGATTTGAAAAGATCTGCATGATTTAGTAAAAAATTTATGACGGGACTCAAAAAGGTTTAAATTTTCCATTTAAAAAGCAAGAAAAGGGTAAACAAAAGTTCCACAGAATCCCCAGCTAACCAGATTTTCCTCCTTCCATGATAATTAAAAAGAGTGAGGTGAAATGGCACACTGCACTTGTGTCGCACTACACCTCAACACACAAAACACCACCTCCTCATAATAAATATTCATGATGACGTGACATTTTACTGATAATTTGCAATGTGGTGGCTGCCTCTGGCCTGGATGCAATGTGCGCAACAGTCAAAAACTCCCAACTCGCCCCCATCTGGGAGTCAACATATGTTTGAAGTGGAATTGTTGAAATAAAGTGCCAATTATAGCTCTAATTGGGAGTAACAAAGCTGCCTGCCTGTTGTGTTGGCTCCGGTGTTGACGGTCTATCTCTAACGCCTCTAATGAGTTGGGTTAATTGAGAATGAGGAGAGCGATTTGAGAGTCTGGCGCAGTTTGTGGAGCTTAGACCTCAGGGGAACAAGGAAGTACCGGGCCATTGTCAAGCACATGTATGTAAAACAGGTAATCGATGAATCAAAATCAGACCTGACCTCATGACTGCATGCTATTTTACAAGCAAGTTTGCCACAAAGACACGGCTGCTGTGTGAAAATATTAAGCTGGGGAAGGAATAAGAAGCCTTTCCCAATAAAGAAGTAAAGGGCCATCACATTAATCAGTTATTATGAAGAAGATGACAAAGTCTGGGATCGCGTCTTTAATTCAGACAGAAGACATGTTTTATTGTCAATGGTAGAGACAGCACGAACAAAACACACACAGAATGCAAGTGTATTATACAGAGCGGAGGCATGGAGACCTCCAATCAGCAGCTTCCACGGTGCCATGTAGCTTGGCCTTCAGATAGACAAAACAAGGGAAAAGTACAGGCTTCTGCACATTGATAGAATGATGAGTTTAACTTTAACAAAAGTTGCTTCAAAGTGTTATGAAATCTCACAATTATATCACATACTGTAACAGTGTCTTTATCATACAGAGTTGACCTATCTGCCAATTTCCTCAGTTCATAAGAAAGTTACAGTTAAGTAACAGTACAGTTTTGCTCCTGCAGCTTTACCATAATATAACAATTCATAAGTAATACAATGGTACAATGTTTGAATACATGCATTTATAAAGCACTTGACCATTTTTAAAGCACTTTAAAAATGGTCAGTATAGTATGGTAATGTTTTATTTCAATTTTATTTTGTAAACAGGAACAGGTTTGTCTGACCTTGATTTGCGACGCACAATTGTCGGTTTGCCAACAGCAGAGCATAAAACAAAACAATTTAGAACACATTTGATTCACAGCAATAAAACACCTAAAAGTCCATAAATCTCCATAAATGTCCAGTCCTTCATTAATTCAGATCCTTTTAAGTCCAAAGCAGAGACTACTCTTCCTGCGGTCCATTTCAGATATAAAAAAAACATAACATGTGATACAAATTCTAAACATTATATATGCATCATCTTATATGAAATAATCCTGTCAGATATGGCACTGTGATCAGCAGGGTCAAATATAAGTACAATCATACGACTTGGACTTGTGAGCTTGCATGACTCGTACTTAGAAGTCGTTTTAATACGGCACCGACTCGGATACATCATTCATTAAAAGCAGCAGCATATGGGTTTCCCGGATGAGACGGTTATTTGATGAATGATAAAGTAAACATTCTCAGTTTCATCTTCAAGTTTCCATCAAAGAGGTCGCCTTGCTTGAAATCCTCGCAAATCCGTCTTCTAGATTACCCATGACATGAGGTTGGCACCTTCTGACAGTGAGACATCTTTTTTGAGAGCAGTAATCCGTCCCAATGTCCCGACTTTATCCGTGTCACTTAATTTATAGGAGCAGTGAGAGCTAAAAACAGGAGGGAAAATGAAAACTTGGCGAGACAGAATGTGCTAATATGAAAGTGGACAGGTAAACACATATCAGACGGGTCTCTTTTTAGACCCAGAGTGACCGTAAAATCGTTAATCACAATAACAACACACAAACTGTATGTTGTGTTTCAACAAAAGCATTTCTCCATAGACTACCACTTCCTGCAATCTTTTTATTTATACTTAATGAGAATTTGCACCATGTCCTCAAGGCGCTGAGTCAATATCTGGTCTAAGAAAAAAAGAAAAATGCTGAAATCTGACCTGCACATAGAGTAGCTAATTATCTTCATCTAAGTTCAACAACAGAGAGACGCCGTGCCATGGGGGAAATCACCGCCTGTACCGTCGGCCAACTCATCTCACCAAAGAAAACGGGCCATTGCATTTAACATAGTAAGCCAAAAACAAATCAGAAAGCATATATTTGTTCTGAAAACTTGTCTTTTTTATGGTCGAAAGCCAAAAGTAAAGTTTGTGAGGAGAATAAGTGAGAGAGGACAGATGTTTAACGGCACATTAGACCGACATTAGACCTGTAGAGGAAAACAAGGAGCGAACAAAAAAGTGCAGATGTAATTATCTTTCCTCTAAGGACCTAAATGATAAAAGAAGATTATGATGATGCAGGGAGGTTTGTGTGAAGGTTTTCCCATGGAGCCACTTTACATTACACTTCTAAAGGCCTGTACAGATGGTTAACTGCAGCATTTTGGAGTAGTTAAGAAATCCATTGGGTTTACGCAAGTCTCTATTCTCAAGATGCTCTTTGAATAGTGTGGACTTTAACCGGGAAAGGTCATCACCTGCTTGTTGCTAACTCTCCATTGACATTCACATTATTCATTTAAAAGGAAAGTTAAAATACAAAGCTAATAATGTCCTAAATTCATTGAGTCAAGAAAACGTCACTCTTCCTAACATGTTTTTTGTTTAACCATTTTATATAATATAACATACACGCAACGGGCACCGTTCATGTACCCAACCCCATGATGATGTCTTGGGGCAAAAGGGCCCAACATCCTTTTGGAATAACGTAGGTCAAAATAGAGTCCATCGCACCAAACACACTCTCGCATTTAGGGTTTAATTTAGTACACACACAAGGAAGTTAAAGTGATTGGCAGAAATGTGTCCACAGTCTCTAGAACTTTTAATCTATCTCTTGTACCTTAGCAGGCTTATCCACCCATTTTACCTTTTGGAGCCAGTGGTCGTTTGTACTGTGATCCATTTGGGGGGTTGGGGGAAAAAATCCTGTTTTCAAGCAGTTTGTGAAAAAAATGTCACTTTATATTTGATTGATACAGTTTTTTTAAAATCTTATATAGATTTTAAAAAACTGTATCAATCAAATATAAAGTGACATTTTTACCTTTGTGGTTGCTTAAAAGGTAATGAACAACAACTTAATGAAAAAATATGTTTCATGCAGACCAGGCGTTATATTGAGACTGTCTACATAATGGGAATACATTGTTCACAAAGCATCTCTATATACAGTGGGGTGTTTCATGTGTGGTCAAAAACATCTTTGACTGTTGAATATAATTCAACCTTTGTTAATGTGATCACCAAACTTCCATTTCCTTCCCTACATGTGCGTGTATTTTTTCTTTTCTTGAACAGAACTCCCACTCTTTTGTAGCTATACAAATGGGTTGCAACATTTCACTTCTCTGATTAAATCATAGACTTTCATAAAAGCTAAGCAAACGCAAACAAAAAATATTGCTTTACTGTTGGAAATTATCTGTGTAGTCAAAACAAGTTTGTCCCATAACCCATATTTTATTTCATTGACAGGGAGGCAGTAAACACAATCTACAATCTAACCGTTAACTGCAGACAAGTTTTTTTGAAAATCTCATTGTGAATGCAATAAAGGCTTGAATAAGTCCTGGACGGATAATGTCCTTTAGGCAGGGTACAAATGAGTCGAGTTCACCACTGTTGCAGCCCTGCATCTTTCCTGCTCTGAGAGGTAGCAGAGGGGCCAGGCCTACAGAGGAAAATCAATGTGCAAAAGTAGAAGCAAAAAATGTAATTGAAAAAGCAATAATGATGTGGTGTAAAATGAAGCAGTCTATATTTAATTTGTCTGATGAGTCCGAGGGGAGGGTTCTGAAAGGTACCGCTGACGGTTAAGTGCAATAGCCAACTCATCAATAATCAAAATAGGTCACAACTATGTGAAGCGTGTCCAGCAGTAGCTTTACTTCATCAATTCAATTCAATTAATTTCATCCTTGTATAGCCCTAAATCACAACCTTAGTTATCTCAGAGGACTTAACAAAACTGTTGACATTGCTAAAACAGATTTGAGAATCAAACAGTTCAAAAGATTAGAGAACATCTAGGTATTGGTCCATAGGGGGGAGTTGACCAATGTCCATAAGTGTGGTTGAATGTTGAGTGTCCTATCACCACAGTCCTTTTTGTTATACCCTCTAACAGTCTAACAGACCCTCCTGCCTTGGCAAAGAAAAACTCTAAAAACTCCAGAAAAGCCAGGCTGAGCTATCGCCCTGTCTCCCAGGTCGACATTCTGTTGCTCAGGTGTCACCATGTGGTACAGGAACAGAGGGAAAAGCTCTGCAAAGAGTCATTAAGACAGGAGAGAAGATCATAGGGACACAGCAACTGTCTTCACTGGGCACAGTCAGAAAAGATCAGAGAGGATTGTGGGGGACTGCAACCACCAAGCTCATGTTCTGCTCAAAGAGTTTATGGTCTGAGACACAGGAGAGTGGACAGTTTTGAAGACAAAAAACAAGGTGCTTCCTTCTCCCACTGTGAGATATGATTGCAAATATTATTCTTATTATTATATTTATCAATACAGTTGAAACTTGACCCATTGCTACTTGCACAGAATCTCTTATATTTGTGTGTGGACTCTGCATAAAATGGCAAATAAACTAATTTTTTTTAAGAAATACATACATTTTTGACAACAATAGCAATTACATTTTATTTGATTTAATTGAGCAATAGTCTTGATCAAACTGCTGCCTCCGAGACCCGGCATCGGATAAAGCGTACAACAATGGATGAAAGACAATCTGTTGTTTTGGCGGAAGCAGTGCCAAAACAACAGCACAGCATCTGATAACTCTACGTCTTGAGCGTGACAACTATGTGCCCTGCTCCTCGGTCTATTCAAATCTTCCCCAATGTCTGTCCAACTCTTGCTTTTTCATTGTTGTAAACCTGGCATTTTTATATGGCATCTCAGTATCCCATCGTCACATGCCAGATTGTAGGGCTTTCTATGCTCTTACTATCTCTAGTAAGCAAGGGAAAATAAGAAAATAAGTCACTGTACAATGCCCCCAGTATTCAGAAGCGTTTATCTGCAGACAGCCCTCAGCATGTTAACAGGGCAACACGACAAAAAGGGAGTGTAAATCTAAACATATTTGAAGCAGGCGGAGAATGGGTCCTTTGTTCACAGGGAAAGTGCATGTCAGAGAAGCAGGCATTTGTAGAAGCTGCATGAAAACAGCACTAGGAGGTGGAAGGTATAGGTGGGGAAAATGTATATTAGGGTTTGGGGCTACGCAACAGGTTACAGCGTAACACCGTGGACTACCGAGACATCCCTACAAATCCACTATGTACTGTATGTGGTTTTACTTAACATAAAAACAGATATCTAAAACATGAATGAACAAATGAAAATAAAATTTCTCAACCTCTATTTATGATTGCCCTTTATTCATTAAGTATTTAAAAGGATCAGCAAAAGCAGGAAATCAGGCAAAGTACTGTGTCCTGAACAGAGGGCCAGTCCAAATCCACAGGGTCAATTTGGAATATGTGTCCGTTATCTCAGCTTTAAAAACAGTGGTACATAAACACACAGTTCAGAGATCACACTCTTCAAACCCTTTACAAAACATTACCAAGGTATATGGTAAAAGGTACTATGTTAATATGTATTCTTTTTCGGCAGTTCCTGATAGAAAGTAAAAGAAAGAAGATGAGTGCAGTAAAACTGTTAAAACTGGTTGCAAAGGTTCTTCAAAAGAATGATGGCCTCGCCCTAATGTTTTCTTGCAAACTGGATAGATAACACATATTGACAATCAGGACATTGGACTAAAGACCTTAATGTGGGCGAAGAATGCCATGCCACAAAGAGATGCCATTCTTCCAGGCTCAGGTTTTGTGATCACCACCAGTGTGGTTTTTATACATTAGTCCCACCAGCATGTCTCATTTGTAGACTGACTCTGCCGGAGGTACTTTAAGACTGGTGAGCTGGGTTGACATATAAAAAATGATAAAGTATGTTGTTGCAGCCTGCTCTAGGCTCCAATAAAATTGAGAGATTTGGTAAATGTCAAAACTGTACAAAACTCCTTCAAGGCTATGTGAAAACACTAAGATGCTACACAACACAAAACGCTACATATAAATTGAGGCCTTTAGTGTTCATTTAGAACTCTCTGAGAGGGTCTATAAAAATGGTTTCAGTTTTACAAGAGATGGATGCAATAAGAGGAAGTCAGCACTCTAGCCTCCCACTCTTCTATCTGAAACCCACGGCTCAACACAGTGCAACGATCCCAAGTGTTTGCTTGCATGCCCTGAATATGTACTTACAATGAGGCAGAGGATTTAATACATATAAATAAGATGGGCTTTGGCGAGATTACTTTAGCAGGTACGGAAATATTTCTGCATATGCAAGTGGAAATGCGTTGCCATTTCCCCTGTCGAAGTGCGAGTAGGAGGCAGATGGATGTTGGAAGGGCCCACGCGCCGAGGTGCAGGACAAATTGGCAGCGTTTGGTCTTCACTTCTCTTTAATTAGACAGCGCTGGAGAGAGCTGGAAAGCTACCTGCCCACATACCTGCCCGCACAACCCGCACATCCACAGTGCCCGTTGATCATGCACAGAACAGAACAAAAAATGTGGAACGACAGAGATTTTGAAAAGAGTAAGGCGCACACACACCGCCCACATAGACTACACACTTTTCTTGTCAGGGGGAGATTTGGGCTAGAAAGAGCATTATAAGTTGGACTAGAGGAGTATAGGAAAAGCTTTGAAGAGGTAGTGACAAAGTAATAAAGTAGTGTCAGGTATAGGAGCACAGGGACTCGTCTTATGATAATAAATCTTGTCCTGAGACTACATTGCGGGGAATTTATGTGGACACCTGGTTGGAGTGACTGGATCCAAAATGTAAAAAGGAAGAATGTGTTTAAGTAACTCAACATAAAAAGCATAGAAATAAATAAAGCCAAATTCTCAAGATGTTTCAGCGAAGGATTTACTATAATTTAAACTGTTAAAACTTTTGGTTTTACTATCTTACGAGTGGAGCAGCTTTTACATAGTCTTAGCTTTGACCATCAGACCATACAGTAGATTAGTTGATACTTGTTTTCCCATAGAGATACATTAGCCAAAATGTTTCTCAGAATTATTTTTTATTAGCCTTTCGATATGAAAAAAATCCATTGGCCAACACATGAACGGTGTAAATGGGCGGCACGGTGGCTGAGTGGATAGCACTCTCGCCTCTCAGCAAGAAGGTCCTGGGTTCGAATCCCGGTTGGACCAGGGCCTTTCTGAGTGGAGTTTGCATGTTCTCCCCGTGTCTGTGTAGGTTTCCTCCGGGTACTCCGGTTTCCCCTACCACTAAAAAATATGTACAATAGGTCTGGTATGTGCCTCCTGTACTGGCACCCCCACCCAACGATTGTAAACCGCTTTGAGACTCCGATGTGCAGTGAAAAGGCGGTATATAAATAATAATAGCAATAGCAGCAAGTAAATCCCAAAAATGCCTTGTGGGGTTCCCAAACCATTACTGGTCACTTAGCCATTCTATATATAAAGTATACATTATAATATATTGCATAGTAGGGGGGCGACAGTGGCTCAATTGGTAGAGCATAGAGCGCACCGAAGCCCCCACAGAAAGACCAAGGCTGTGTCACCGTTGACGGAGCAGCCATCTTCCCCTGGACCCACCACCTGCTCAATGAGGGACTGTTGCAATGAGCATTGGGTGGCAGCTCTCATTGCCACATAGTGGGAATGCGTATGTCCCATAAGGAGAAGATTTTGAATATAAGCAGTTGGAGGTTTTCTTCCCCACTCTGGGGTTTTAATGATAGGGATGTCCTGATCACTAGGCAACCAGTATGTGCCATCGGCCCCTCCGACCACTGCCAACTATTCACACACTCTAGGTAATGTGGGTGAAGTGTCTTGCCTAAGGACACAATGGCAGTTTGACACTCCAAATCTGCTCAGTTTCATGTTTAGTCCTCAAATACCAGATTCGTCGTGTTAACTGTAGTTCTGCTGCTGCCTCCTCTCCTAAATCAACATCAAAAACTGCTTTTGTGCTGTCCTCGTTTTCTGATGAGAAATACTTCCATACTTTTGACATGTTTTAACTAGTAGCCACATAAATGCCATTACTGAGCTTTAAAGGTGCACTGCGTTAGCCTGGTTGTACCACACCTTAGTACAAATTACATTTCATACTGGTCTGGAGGTGCTCCATTGAGCTCAGTGAACAGGTGGGAGGGGTTAACTCCTTTTGCAGATTGAAACGATTGGATCTGAGTTTACCGTGACGTATGTAATGCGCCCGAGTGAGTTGTTAGCATTAGCATTTAGCCTAGCCATCTCCTTTGCTGCTAACGGAGCCCGTGGGGAGTAGCGCCACAATCTTGACCAGCGATTACATTTGCTAAACATTTCTCTTGCTCCTGCTTCAATTTCTTGATAGAACCAGACCGGAATACTTTACTATCGCATTCTTCGCCACTGCCAAACTACAACCGGCTCGTTCGGCGCAAACTCTTGACGTCACCGGCACGACCTACAACATCCGCCTTCCGCGCTCTCTGAGTAGCCGGTCGAAATACGACCGATTGTAATCGCTAACACAGGGACCAGACCCAGACGTTACATGCAGTGAAATGATGATTGAGCGGAGTGTACGGATGGCCAGGCTAGCACTGCGTAGGTTTTACTCCATCTAGAGTTGAGATCATATATATTGCAAGTTCTACCACCAACACCTTCGAGGTCCATATGTCGTGTTTGACAGTGGTCCCCAACACCCGTCATTCAACCAGACCAAAAAAAAATTAATTCTTTAGTTTGATAAATGACACAAATATTCCGTTTATATACTATTCTGGAGATTATTCTGCGATGATTCTGTGTGTTTTGCATCTTTGAGGCTTGACTCTGAATATGTTTTGTTGAAACTTGTGACATAGTAGTTGTATTCAGAGTGGGCCAGAACATCCTGAGACCTGTGTTGCATATTATGCCACGTTCTCATTAATGTCAGTGTGAAGAAAATTACTGTCAGTGTGAAAAAAGTTACGTATGGTTCACATGTGCACATGTTGTGTACAAACTACAGCAAAATGCCTCCTGATGTTTTAACTCTGCCTTTCGGTGCGTGTGGTTTGCGATGTGGACACTTTGCTGTTTTGATAGATACTTTATAGATCCCCCATATGAGAAAGTCAGGTGTCCAGTAGCTGCGAAAATAAAAAATAAAATGTATCATTCTAAAAAGCTAACTATCTCTGCTCTGGACCAGTGCAAAACCACGAACACTGTACAGCAGCAACATCTCAGATAGAAAGAAGCAAGACAACTAAAAATTGTAACGCTGGTTTCTAGATTTTTGCATATTTCTTCTTTTAAAAGATTGTTGTACGGGTAGTTCTTTTACAAAACTGTGGTCCTCCATGGTTCCTACTAGGAGTGTGACGATATATCGAAAAATCTATATATCGCCACACTCCTAGTAGGAACCATGGAGGACCACAGTTATGTAAAAAAAAAAACTTTCTCCCGCAATTTCTTATTGATATGCATTTCCCAAATATCACTTTTGAAAAAAAAGAAAATTGTATCAATACTTAATATATGACTACATTACACATGTCCATTCCATTTATTATAAAATAAAGTGTATTTTTTCACTTAACATTTTTCTATTTTATGTATGCCATATATTGGCATATGGTATATTGCTGACCAATATATCGATAATCGTCATATAGTGATATTATCATATCGTGATATAATCGTTATCGTAAGCTTTGTATCGCGTATCGTATCGTATTGTGAGGGGTACGTAACTAGGGGTGGGAACCCTTAGGTTCCCACCCCTAGTTCCTACTTCAGAGTTGTGAGGGCACAGTGAAAGCAACTTTATTAGTAGCACCTGTGAAACAAAAACATGATTCTTGTGTCCTTTTTGTTCCTTTATGAACCTATGTCTTTCAAGATGGCGCATTGACATGGACAGTCCTCAGCTCTCATGGACATTTATAAATTCTATGTCTATGACAACAATTCAAAAACATGGTGGAGGTAAATATTTCCTAAGAAAGGTCTAAGTTTTTGGTTAACATGTTTTTTTTTTTACTGTAAGCAACTGCTTCTTCACAACAACAACTGTAAAGATTGGGTGAGTGGACCGGGCAGTTTAGCCAATCCCCAATGAGTCAAAAACTGTGAAATATCAGCCTGATCCTGATCTCAAGATTGTATCAAAAGGAAAGTTGGGATGTTCAGAAAAAGTCAAATAGTGTGCCTAATATCCTTCAGAGTGTGCCATTTCCTTGAAGGACAAAAGCGTTTGTATCAGCACCTTTAGTGGGCTTTAAAAAGATAAGCAGTTCCTGAGATGGTGTGCTCTTCTCTAATCACCAGTGAACAAGTACATGAAAAGAAAGCACAACATACTGCAGATAAAAGCTTGTAGGTGGGCAGTAGCTACAGAAGGTGCGGTCGATTTGAAGACTTTCCCATTTGGGGGTTAATGAGCTTCTCACCAGAGTAATACTTGCTTCACTCGCACATAAAATTAATCAAGTGCACAGCTGCCAGTCACTTAAGAGCCAATTCTAAGTCTCCATTAAGACCTGGCAATCAACAGCTAATCATTTAGTTTTACAGACTGACAAAGAGGCAATACGCACACACTACAACAGTTGCAATGAATATAAAAAGGCATATTCCAACAATATCTTTACATAATAACATAGAATAAACAACAAATCATATGTAATAGCTGCATGCTAGATATATTAGATAGATACTTTATCGATCCCCGTAGGAGAAATTCAGGTGTCCAGAAGCAGCAAAAATAAAATATAAAATTGATCATTCTAAGAAGCTGACAACAACAAAAGCTAAGAGTGTAAATACTCTCTTGGGTACAATCTCAACACTATAGGTACAACCAGGCTTAAAAGTCAGACATTTAAAAGAAATATTTGAATAGACACTGCATAACTTAGAACATAAAGTTAAAAAAAAAATTAAACAATGAATGCTGTTTCAAGCTAAAAGAAATACAAAAAAAACAAAACACACAGAACCACCAGCTCTGTTGGAAGTGTGAAATATCCAACATAATGCAAGATTTGGGCAAGCAATTTCTCTGAGGAATGGGAAATTTAAATATAGTTGATAGCAAAATGTTAAACACAATAAGTAATATAACAAAACTATTCATTATTTATCAAAAACAACAAACAAATAAAGGAAGGGATAAGTACCTTAGTTCTAACTTTTTTATGGTGGAGATGCAATCACAGCATCATGTAATTTTAATTATCTCTAAATGAGGCACTGTTGTAAGAACACTCTTGTTTAATTCAGAACAAATTGCATTGAAGATGACATTTCAACTTTTCCTTTGAAATCCTTTTACAGAATTGTATTTATAGTATGTAACCCAATTAGTCTAATTGCCTTTCCCAGTGCCAGCTTTGCTCAATGTTGCATTATGTGACAATTATGAACTTGACCTTTCAAAAGAACTGTGCTTTCGTTAAAACAGAAAACATTGCAAAAATTGTAATCTCTTTTAACTCACAGAATACTACATTGTCTTTCTTCATCTGAGCACACAGTTTTCACTTGGCTTTGTTTTTGTTGAGGATTTTTGTAACCTCCATCCATTACACCTGCTCTGTCGACTGTATAAGAATCATTAACATAATTCCCAACACGGCTATCTGGCTAATACAGGCGCCGCGCGGTCCACAGAAACAACACATATCAAGCCCAGATTTATTCGGGGAGCAGTGCCGCTGCTGCCCAAGGCACCAATCAACATGCCTACACTGCCTAATCTGAATCCATTCACTGTCACATTCTGCAGCCTCCTGTTCCAAGAGACACAGACCTATTCACTTTTTAACATCAGAGCACCAGAAAGATAATGTATGGAGATAAGCACTTTACAATTCATTAGGCGGGCTCCCGGGAACAAACGCACACAACCAGGACACTGCAATGTGTTACTGCTAATGTTGTGTTGTCTCCTCAGTGGTGAAGTGCAGCAGAAAAACACCAGACTCCTGTGGCACGGGAGCTTTTATGTAAATATTTAGGGATGTCAGTTCACACTCCTGCATGTTAAGTGTGGCACAATGACAGACTCAAGGCTTTAGAGTTGGAATTTGGCACTGTTATCACATTTTTGCACAGACTTAATTTCACATCTAAATTGTTTGGGACAGCTCAGGGGGTCCTTGTTTCAGGGAGATAGTGGCCTATAATCTCTTCATGGTCCTGTTTTGCCTGGTCCCCTGGTCTTCCTTGAGTGACTTCTTGCTGCTTGGACAAGGCACAACAAAGGGTTCACTTGGCTGGACTTAATGCTACCAAAAAGATGGAAGCCCCCTCACTTGCTGTAGTGTAGTATCAACCGGTGGTGCAGTATTGTGGACCCGTTTAAGACAGTGTTTATTTTTTAATTTTTTTTGAGTTAAACAGATTACTTGTAAACACCAGATTACGTTTTTATTTGTTTTAGTTTTCTGTAATGCATTTTCTTGGTAAATTGATTTTATTTTTCCTTTTCCTGAGTTTTATTAAATTAAATGTTTAAAAACCTCTTGCCTGGGCAAAAATCTCGTTGGATTAAGATTACAGCAAAATATTTTGATGCAATGCCCATGTTGGACATTTGCTTAATGAACCTAGATAGAGCTGTTCCATTGTATTTGTTCAGTTAAAAAGTTATGTGAATGCAACACCACAACTGCGGGCAGTGTTCAAAACTCTCCGATTTAAATGCGTATCTGGGGATTTTAAGAGGAAACGTGCTGCAGGAGAAAGATGATGCAGGGATCTGACTTTACCTTCTGTGGGGTTGATCGCCTCTGGCAAGTGTTCCCACGGGACAGTCCAAGAGGGGCACGGATGTGGAAAGAACATGGCCTCGATACCATTTTCCTATGGGAGGAACACGCATACAAATGCAAACATTAAGGGTGCGTCAGAGATAGAGGATTAAGTTGAGCTTTGACCGCTTGTAAAACTAAAAAAAGTTTGACTGAGGCTCTAAATGAATAATGAGTTTGAGATTTCCAATGTGGGTGTTCTGGGAAGTGGTCATTTGCAGTTTCCATCTACAAAAACCACAGACCAGGGTTTTTTTTTTAAGTGTGTGAATATGAAGCAGAAAAAGGGGGAGCAGAAGTGATATAATCAGAACAGCTAAACAGATCAATAAATTAGAGCAATAAATACAAAAAATATTTGTGAGAAAAATTGAAAAAATGGCAGGTAGAGGTAAAAGGTAAAGGTGCACTTTATTAATTCCCGTAGGACAATTCATCCTCTGCATTTGACCCATCCTGATGCCACTAAGGCTTCTGTCAGGAGCAGTGGACGCCGAAGTACGTCAAGTCTTGTAAGTCTTGTAGATTCAGGAGCTCATTTTAATACTCTTTATTAAAATGTTTTAATAAATATAGAAACATTTGGATGAAAATAAACTGTACATAATTCAACGGTAGCCTAAAAAGAGAATTAACTAAAAATAAATGTACAGAATTATTGTTCAATATCTAATGGATGATGCAGCAATGTTCTGATGGCTACATGCTCCAGGGCAGGGAATAATAGCGATAACTGAAAGGCACACCGCGGACTTTGTGACCTAAAGAGTTGACACATATGAGTTATTTTATATGAATACTTGGGCCAATATACAGCGCTTGACACTTGCAATGCTCCGAGCGGGGCTGCCCTCTTGAAATACCGCCCATGTAAGTTTCGAGCAGACGGACCGTCTGCCACCAGGTCACGTGACTTGGAAGAAAGACTTGCTTTATGGCTACAGGCGCTGATATACTCATGGAGCTAAGGCTTTTGCTACTCATTTTTCACCTGCTCGACTCCTGGTCATGGCTGAGGCAAGGAAAAATTTTAAACCTTCGGAGGAGGCTAAAAAGAGGAAACGCGAAAGGGATCGTGCTGTAAGCTGCATGTCTGTATGAGCGCTGCTCTTCACCTGGTTCCTGGATGTCATCGACTGCAAAGATGTCATTCCACGCAGCACGAGCTAGACGCAGAACTCCCTCATCCAGGATATAGAAGTCCATGTGTGGTAGATTACTAATGCAGCGGTCTGGAGGCTGACCACAGCAGAGTCTCTCAATATCTGTAGGCATGTCTCTACAGTTTGAACACACACACCAGTGCATGCTGTCTGAATACACACTCAAAAGACACCGGCTGACTGTTTGTTGACTTTTGCGACAGTGCTGAGTTGCTTGTGGCCACTAGGGGCGCTAAACGTGAAAGTTGCAGGTCTAGCGCCCCTAGTGGCCAAGAGTTACACGGTGTGCCTTTAAACAAACAATTTCTAATCTTATTGTATCACATGAGGGACCAACATTCAAACTGCAAAGCCTCGTTCCCGGTTGATCTTGATGCAATTCACAACATGACATTAGACACACATTTACAGTACAATGGTTGACACAAAACAGCTGCAACTCAGACATAGTGCTGGCGACATGCAGCCATCCTTATAATCCTTTCAGGCGGAGAGAGAATGGTGGCTATTGTTTGCACCCAGTCCTCCCGGTGTTAATGTGTGATTTCACCCTGAGTCAAAACTGTCATTTTCTGCACGCCTGTGCCTAGCAACACTTCTATTGGCAACATGCTACTAAAGAAAAAAAACTCCTAAAGCCTGACCACCCAGCCTCACAGCCCACTCAAATCTCAGTGTCCTGTTCCTAAAACTTGATACAATTTCATAAAGTCAGTCATGAGGAAACAATCTTCTACACATTGTATCAAACTGTTCAATAAATATATACGCTGACGATGACACAGTTGTTTATTCATCTAATTGTCCAGAATCCGTTCAAGCTTTATGAACTGATGCATAAAGCTTTTGACTTTACATCAGTTCAAAAGTGGCTTCATAACAATAGATGAATTCTCAATATGAAGAAATCCTGTTGTATACTTTTTGGAACACAACGCAAACTTCTTGATTCCCCTCACCCCCATATCCAATTTAGTGATGGGTCAAAGATGCATAAAGCTGAATCCTATAAATATCTTGGTCTGTGGCTGGACCCATAGCAGCCTTTCAAAACCCATATTTATTACATCATAAAAAGAGCATACACCACCTCCGTTTTGTGCATCCAGCTGTTTCACCCAGGCAGTAAAAAAATAATAACACATCTAGTTCTACCCATCATAGATTATGCTGATAAGATTCATACCTCAAACCTTTAAATACACTTTTCAACAGTCTCTGTAGATTCATTCTCAAACGTCCATATCAAACTCAACACAACTGGTTACCAACCAACAACAGGCGTCATTTTCACTGGATGCAGTTCCTTTTCAAATGTATTAACTGTCCCTTATAATTAGAACAGTTTTTTCCCCATTTCACCAACCTATTCACTTAGAAGCACTAACCACCTCACCATTTCTGTTCCAATAATCCACAAAGAAGTCAGAAGCAGATCATTTCTATTCCAGGCGCCATCTGATTGGAACAGACCCACATCCATAAGATCCTTAACCTCCTTTGACTTATTTAAAATTGGAATTATCTTACACCTGCTTGCTCATGATACTAGCTGTGTTTTGTAAAACCTGTACTGTGTTGTAAGTTGTATTATCCTGCAGCTGTATGTATGGGCTGTATCTGAGTGAGCAAACCTTTGTGTGTGAAATGTGTAAATGTAAATTGTATTGTATTATATGCATTGTGTTTGTTTTATAAGTAAGTAAGTAACTAATCTTTATATGGCTCCTTTTTGCAGAGTAACAAACCGCTTTACAATTGTTGTGGGCATTTGTCACTCCTCACAGAGTTGGGAGCGAGGTCACCTACAGGAGGCGCATGCCAGACCTATTGTGCATGTTTTTAGTGGTAGGGGAAACTGGAGCACCTGGAGGAAACCTATGCAGACACTGGAAGAACATGCAAACTCCACTCAGAAAGGCCCTTTTCCGACCGGGATTAAAACCCAGGACCTTCTTGCTGAGAAGTGAGAGGGCTATCCACTTTTGAAAATGAAATACAGCATCTCAAATAAACAAGCCTAAGTGGAACATTAGGTGGCTTAAGTGTAAGGGTGTGGCCCTGAAAAATAGACTATTACAGTGATATACATATAACACTTTAACAATTAATATGTAAAATATTGTTCAATAAATCAGTCAATCTCTATGGGGTAAGGTTACTGTCAATAAAGACGTGCATGTCTAAAAAAAATGCGTGCATATTTATTGGTATTTGTGCATAAAAATATTTTATTAATTCATGATTAAGATAATACAAACTAAAAAGACATGGAATTTCGTAATTAAGAAAAAATAAAAAAAATATAAAACTATGTGTGATTTTGTTTTTGTTAATGCGATTTTTTTTGTGTGCTTGCATTTTCTTTTTGAGAATACGAATTTCAGCAGTGTGCAAACTGTCAATATTACGTCACTGCTCACAGACATTAACAATCAAGCCTGCGCAGAGTTGATCATGGCAGAAGGCAACAACATTAACAATTTGGCTCAAAATCAAGTATATAACTATATTTGATCATTTTGGTCGTAAATAAATATGTAAGAAATATTAATTCCATAAAATGTGTTCATAAGATGTTTCTTGTCCCTCTCTAGAAACGTTTTTTTTAGGCAGTGTTTAGTTAAGGCTAGCTTCAATGCTAGTTTTACAGCTTACGATTTAATTTTAAAACCAACATTTTTACATTCTTAGCATTTACATTTTATGAAGCCTTTGCCCCGAATCAATGTGATTAATGAGTTGATTCCAGCCCCAATCCTCCAGATTATTCATAGTTCGCGCTGTTACTGCCCCTGAGCAATATGAAGAACACCTCCGTGCTATACTCATCCTTGGTTGTTAGACGTAGCAGACCCTGTCCCTGTGGACCTCAATCTTATATTTGTGAGTACATTTGACACATTACTTTTACTCACTAGTTCAGAAACGCTAGTTAGTCTGTTGTTATTTTCTGTAGAATAAAACAATATAAGGATAAGAAAATAAAACTAGCATAAGAAACAGCTTATGAACACATTTATGGAATTAATATTTCTTACACATTCATTTACGACCAAAATGATAAAATATAGTTATATACCTGATTTTGAGCCACTATATTTATGTTGTGTCCATCTGCCATGTTTAGTTTTGGGGCAATGAAGTTGATCAACTCTGCGCAGGCTCGATTGTTAATGTCTGTGAGCAGTGACTACAGTGCCTTGCGAAAGTATTCGGCCCCCTTGAACCTTTCAACATTTTGCCACATTTCAGGCTTCAAACATAAAGATAAAAAAAATAATTTTTTTTTCAAGAATCAACAACAAGTGGGACACAATCGTGAAGTGGAACAAAATGTATTGGATAATTTAAACTTTTTTAACAAATAAAAAACTGAAAAGTGGGGCTTGCAATATTATTCGGCCCCCTTGCGCTAATACTTTGTAGCGCCACCTTTTGCTGCAATTACAGCTGCAAGTCGCTTGGGGTATGTCTCTATCAGTTTTGCACATCGAGAGACTGGAATTCTTGCCCATTCTTCCTTGCAAAACAGCTCGAGCTCAGTGAGGTTGGATGGAGAGCGTTTGTGAACAGCAGTGTCCAGCTCTTTCCACAGATTCTCGATTGGATTCAGGTCTGGACTTTGACTTGGCCATTCTAACACCTGGATACGTCTATTTGTGAACCATTCCATTGTAGATTTGGCTTTATGTTTTGGATCATTGTACTGTTGGAAGATAAATCTCTGTCCCAGTCTCAGGTCTTTTGCAGACTCCAACAGGTTTTCTTCCAGAATGGTCCTGTATTTGGCTCCATCCATCTTCCCATCAATTTTAGCCATTTTCCCTCTCCCTGCTGAAGAAAAGCAGGCCCAAACCATGATGCTGCCACCACCATGTTTGACAGTGGGGATGGTGTGTTCAGGGTGATGAGCTGTGTTGCTTTTACACCAAACATATCGTTTTGCATTGTGGCCAAAAAGTTCGATTTTGGTTTCATCTGACCAGAGCACCTTCTTCCACATGTTTGGTGTGTCTCCCAGGTGGCTTGTGGCAAACTTAAAACAAGACTTTTTATGGATATCTTTGAGAAATGGCTTTCTTCTTGCCACTCTTCCATAAAGGCCAGATTTGTGCAGTGCACGACTGATTGTTGTCCTATGGACAGACTCTCCCACCTCAGCTGTAGTGATCTGCAGTTCATCCAGAGTGATCATGGGCCTCTTGGCTGCATCTCTGATCAGTCTTCTCCTTGTTTGAGATGAAAGTTTGGAGGGACGGCCGGGTCTTGGTAGATTTTCAGTGGTCTGATACTCCTTCCATTTCAATATAATTGCTTGCACAGTGCTTCTTGAGATGTTTAAAGCTTGGGAAATCTTTTTGTATCCAAATCCGGCTTTAAACTTCTCCACAACAGTATCTCGGACCTGCCTGGTGTGTCCCTTTGTCTTCATGGTTCTCTCTGCGCTTTAAACAGAACCCTGACGGGGAATTTACACAGTAGGCGTAAACAGCGCGTACGCGTTTACTGCGCGCTCTCTGCGCGTAACATTATTTTGGAGTATCTACACAGGCCGTGCGCGCAGGTCCGCGTCTTCTGATGCTCTCCCTGTGTAGTCTATGGAGCAGTGTAGAGGACAGTACGAGCCAGAGGACTGATGTAGAGCAACACAAATCACATGCATGTGTTTGTCTCCATGGTCTCTGTGCGCTGGTTTGGCCAGACGTGAGACTTTATGAAAGAAAAAAAAAACGATGTCCAGAATCACTGTAAAACCTGCTGCTCCTCCTGCTGATGTTTAGGGTGTATTCAGACCTGCACATTTGCTCCACTTTAAACGGACCAGGATTCGTTTGGAACTCTGATCCGAATCTTTTATGCAGGTCTGAATACACACACACGAATCCTGATCCGGACCAAAGAACCGAACCGAGACCCACTTTTTGAGGTGGTCTCGGTCCGCTTCCAAACGAATTCTGGTCCAAGTCGAATAAGGTCTGAATACATCCGGTGTCGATCCGACACAACTCCAAGATACGTGCGCATTTTTTGGGCTTAACAAGCCGCAGACAGAAACTGTGAGGAATTAGCCACGCAGCGGCTAACTATGCTGCTAACTATGCTGCTAACTATGCTGCTAACTATGCTGCTAACGCTGCTAACAACACTGAGCCGTGTGCAGACTGGAGCAGTGAGGAGACGCTGTGCAACAGGCTTATGGAGTTAGAACTGTTCACAGTATACATTGATGTTAATGGCAGCATCTTCAAACCATTTGCATTATTAAAAGCCTGACACTGTTTGACTCACGTCTCAAAGAGCAATATTCCGCATCATGTAGTGAATTGTGTTCTTTGGTTCCTACCTGATCCTCAGCGTCTGTTTGTCCCGTGGTTATTATAGATCCATGGTTTATCCACATGCTGCTGTCAGTAAGTTGTGGAACAGGGTTATTATCATAGATCCATGTGTGGGACAGGGCACGGAGCGCACAGACAGAGTCTCCTTTGGCTTTCTCCTCACGCATTCTCCAACACTGTTCCAATATTTAAAACAACGTGTTTCGCCTGTGTCATATGAGCTGCCGCTGTTGATGTTGAAGGTGGTTTTGCTCTAAAAAGAGCAAACAGAGGCAGAGCAGACATGCTGCACATACGAGCCCTCCGTTTTCCTCCGGTTCCGCGTCTATCCTCCGTGAGCTCTCTCTGTCCAATAGGAGCGCCGATCATCACACGTGTCAATATGTTTATATAAAAAAGTTCACTTGCAAAAAGGACAGTCTGAATACGAACCGGAGCAAAAGAAAAAAGTTTGGTCTGCTTTTGATTCGGATCAAGCAAGCGGAGCAAAGGACTTTTCAGGTCTGAATACACCCACAAGTGCTGTGTGTGTGCAGATGTGATCTAGAGCCAAGGACCGCTAGAAAAATCATGTTTTACATGAGATTTCAATGGGAGACGCGTTGGTGCGCGCACAAAATTAGAAATCCATCCTAAATTAGAGCGCAGCTTCGCGTCATACGTCCGTCATACGCGCGTATAACGCTAGAAGTGTAAATATCATCATAGGTTAACATGGAAAAAAGTTACGCGCGTCTGCTGCGCGTATAACGCGTACGTGCTGTAACGCGTGATGTGTAAATTAGCAGTGAGACTATCAAAGAGCAGGTGCATTTATACGGAGACTTGATTACACACAGGTGCATTCTATTTATCATCAGTCATTTAGGACAACATTGAATCATTCAAAGATCCTCACTGAACTTCTGGACTGAGTTTGCTGCACTGAAAGTAAAGGGGCTGAATAATATTGCACGCCCCACTTTTCAGTTTTTTATTTGTTAAAAAAGTTTAAATTGTCCAATAAATTTTGTTCCACTTCACGATTGTGTCCCACTTGTTGTTGATTCATGACAAAAAATTACAATTTTATATCTTTATGTTTGAAGCCTGAAATGTGGCGAAATGTTGAAAGGTTCAAGGGGGCCGAATACTTTCGCAAGGCACTGTAATATTGACAGTTTGCTCACTGCTGAAATTCGTATTCTCAAAGAAGAAAATGCAAGCACAAAAAAAAAAAAAATGGCATTCACAAAAACAAAATCACACAGTTATATATTTTGTTATTCTTAATTACAAAATTCCATGTCCTTTTAGTTTGTATTATCTTAATCATGAATTAATAAAATATTTGTATGCACAAATACCAATAAATATGCACGCATTTTTTTTAGACATGCACGTCTTTATTGACAGTAACCTTACCCCATAAATCTCTTTCTTAAATTACTGTTGATTCATTTAATCAAAAGAACATACCTTTGGGTAAGCTAAAGAGTGAGTTAACTAAAAGAAAGGCAAAGCTTTTCCTACTAGTGACAATGACAGCCAGAAGCCAAAACAATATCGCAGTTCTACACTGGCAGGCACATCAACTGAAAACTGAAGCATGAAATTATGGATAATGGTTAACGAGCAGCTCCAGCCTCTAAACACTTTATCTCCACTTCAGCAGAACACAATTTGCATTCAGCATGAACATGTTTAAACAAAGTGTGTGAAGTTGACATGGTTTGATAAAAAAAGTGAATACATACTTTAAGTTTGGCCAAAGTGGGCCTCGGGCCCCCGATAAACTGCAGCTGTTGGTTGGTCTCCTCACACTCCAGCGGGCTGGACAGGCTGTGCTGCGCAGAGGCCTCTGATGGGCACGAAGGGCCGGTCCAAGACGTGGAAAAGGTTATCCCACAGGCTGTAGCTGCGAGCTGCACCCCAGGAACCTCCTGCACACGCCGGTACCAGAGCAGCAGGCGAGGCAGGCGGTCCAAAATGTGCTCAGCATGAGTTTTAAGAGAACACTATCAAAGGCAAAGCAAGGACAGAAAATTAGAAGACTAACTTACTTTAACTTTAAAGGACAACTCACCCTCAAATCCACTTTTTTTTGCTGATAAACGATTTAAATGAGTGTCCAATAGTGTTGTCTACATATCCTGGTCATAATTTGGTCACTTTGGTGCAAATTAGTTGAAAGTTAAACTTTCTGCCTAAAACCGTCTGTGAGGCGCCATCTGCTGGCGACCTGTATTACTACATTTGAATTTTGAATCTGGCGCCAACACTGCCACAGAAGTTGGACCTGACGTCTGCAAGTTGGACCTGACGTCAGCAGCCCCCCGCCCAGAGCAATGTAAACGGCCCAGTCTCGTTCACGCCCCCTTCAGTCCTCCAGGCTACGCCCATTTAGAGGAAGATTTGAACAGGAAATGTGAGTGACGTAAGCTCCGGGGAGCGGGGGTGAGAACCACTTTAATGAAGAAATTAAGGATCAGGTGAGTCAGCTCCTGAACAGAGTTCAGTTCTGTGGCAAGCATCAGAATCAAAACATTCTAGTGAGATTGAGGTACTAAACCAGGGCCACTTAAGTTGCCTAGGGTTGACAAAACCTTGTAAAACCTTTTTGACTGAGTCTGGGCAGTTCTGAGCTTTAAAATAACAACAACAAAAATCCTTATCTGAGAATTTCTAGTTTATGATTCTAATGGCTACTCTGGCTTAAGCAGAGGGCCGCGATTGACCCACGGGCCTGACCTTGCATATGCCTGGTTTACACAGAGAGCTAACAACTGGCAAACACTTGAGTCGTAGGACTGACAGGACTCAGGGGCCACGGCTTAAGTGGAGGGGTTGTCTCTGACTGCATCTGCCCTGGACAGAGATGGCCGTTCAGGAGACATGCTACACTGAGTGTGAAACTAGAAACCACCGAGGCACAACTGACGACTAAAAGCCTGTGAGAACTTTTTATTTTCATAATGCTGACCATTGGAAGCAGTGAAAGCTGAAACAACGTGACAAATGAATGAATCACTAAAAAGACATCCACTTGTATTAGAAACTGCAGTATGGGAGACGCTTTCAGACTATACAGGAGTTTTTGATAAGTTACAAAAGCAATCATTCTTCCAGAGAAAAGATTGTGAATCTGAATGGAATCCCTCCCCATGGCTGTTATCACCTTTTACCAGGTACACAGACCACCAGAGGAAGTGGGAGCTGTGCCAAGTGTATGCTGTGCAGCTCTTTAACTACATTCAGCCAGGATACATGAGGGACCAGCAGTGAGGCTAACCTTGACCTCACTCACACAATCAGAAACTGAACTTGTAAGATTCCAAATAGAATCTGGACACTATGAGTCAGCACTGAATCCATGCAATAGGGATAGGTTAACAATTATCGGTTTCCTCAATGGTCTGATTGTTTGTATCATTATAAATTGAACTTTGGAAATAAACTAATGAACTGAGAACAAAGTCAAATGTATCTGTTGAACTTGGTTTTCTTATCAGGAAAAAGGTTGACAACCTTTTTGTGTACCGTAATATAAGCTTGACAAAATATATCTAGCCGTGATCTTTATGATCACATAATGAACATTTTGGCAGGATGCTTACCAAATATTGATGGATGCAGGGTAGAAGGACCACATCAGTCAAAGTGAAGTACAACCCTTCAGCAAAGACATGCTCCAGAGGCGGCAGCTCCGTCGTTTTCACCCTCCTGATGTCAGAGCACTCCCTTGTGGCGAGACCAGGATCTGCATCCACTGACAACTTTGCAAGGGCAGCATCAAGCTCTAGTCTGTCATTAGATTGTGCAAGGTTAGTGTCCATTTCAACAATAGGTATTGTTGTTACTCCATTTTGTTTTTGTTGCTTGAGTTTCTGTCTTCTGATTTTGTCATCATTGTGAACTTTTACAGGTTCAGATAAATGTTGTTCAAGGCAGAGGATGGCGAGAGGGAGCAGAGATTCCACTTTGGAGGGACTTTGTAAATGTTCTTCAACAGAAGATGGGATGCCCAGTTCACAAAGACGTGTCCACTTACTAACCTGCAAATAAGTACACAAAATGATAGAATAAACTATGTAGTTTATCAAGTTCATTGATACAAGTATATTGGTATACTTGATACGCACGTGCTTTGTGTCAGTCTGTGAAAGGTATGTAAATAAAATATTGCTTGGTTATTTACTGACCTGGAGTCAGGACCCTAATCAGTGCTTAATCAAGCAATTTGAAAAAAAATATTACAATGTTGCTTATAGTGATGCATGAGATGTATTCCATCTGTTCTCTAATAAACAAACATGCAACAGGCTCAGTTGGTAGAGCATTGGTCTTGTGGTGGGCTCGAACCCACGACCTTAAGGCTCTAAGGGCTAATTCACGACTCCCACTGATGACTGCTGTCATTGTGTCCTTGGGTAAGACACATAACCCCACATTGCCTGAAGCCCCTGCTGAATAATCAAGGTTCCTGTGGACTCACCACCTGCAGGAGGATCAGGGAGGGGCTGGTGCTCTGTGTACTGGGTGCACTCTGACTGCCACCCCCCGACCCAGAAATGGATTAAGGGGAAGAAAATGGATGGATGGATGGACATGAGTGCCAGAATTCTATGTATTCAGATCACAGTACTCTGACTAGACTATATACAGAAGAGCATGGTTTTAAAAAGGCATTTAGTATTCATGAAGTATTTTCCCCAACAATGTCCATAACTGGATTGACAGATGTAATCATGTTATTCTAACGATATGATTAAATGCTCCATATATTTTATTTGTATTGCACATTTCATGCAAATGGTGGGACATTGCACCAGGAAGTACAATATCACATTAGTCCAGTGCTCTGGTCTCTAGACTGGTTTCGTGTGTCTCAGAGATTAGGATCTAAAAAAGCTCTTCTTGTGTACAAGTCTCTCCATGGCCTCACACCAAAGTGTGACATGTTAGTGCCATTTGAACCAACTCAGGACTGGCCTCCTGCTGATGCTCAGAGTCAGATGTATGCAGATAGAACAGTCTTCCTGAAAATGTGAGACAGGCATCTACTCTGACAGTTAAACAGTTCTGTTTAGCTGGGCATACAACTGAATGTATGCCCAGGGTAATGTATATTCACTCTTTTCAATGCCTTGTGTGATTGCATCTATCTTGTTTTGTGAAACACTTGTTTCCTTGTGTATATGACCTATGCTATACACATAAACTTGCTTGCTTTTATCAGCATAGTGAAAGTGTGAAATTACCTCAGCACAGGCTTTCAGACAAGTCTTTTTGAAGCCCAGTAAAGCAAGCACATCATTTCTCGTGGGGTTGTCCTCCAGCGTCCTGTTGATGATGTGTCGAAGCACTACAGCCAGCCCAGCTCTGCACAGCCTTCCACTCTCATCCAGGACACAGGGCAGCCGACAGCCCCTCACCAGTGGGGGTAGGCTCTCCCTACCAACCTGGGACACCTCCAAAGACTTGGGTAAGTGATCTATGGTCGGTGATGCACTTGACTTGGCAGGTGACACCAGGAAAACCTTAAAGGATTTGCACTCGCAGTAAGATAAGAGGAAGAGGACTACAGACGTGTGCAACGGGACACGATGCTCTCCAGACTCATGACAAACCTCCAGGTACAGAATAGCATGCTGGTCCTGAGACTTCATTTTCTAAAATTACAACTATTACTTACAACTGGTTCAGTTTACACAAGACAGATCCACGTTTAATTTGACCCACGTTGTTATTATCCTTGCAAAAACTTCCTGGGAGCCTCTTCTCCTCAACCAAATGCAACCATAGCCCCACAGTGCCATCTATCGACTGAAGTTGAATGAAATAAAATGAAATAAAAAAACTAAAAAAATGAACAAATAAGGAATAGACTTTGTTTTGTAACACAACTAAACGCAATGAATCATCACAATGTAGCATGAAAGGCATGTGGTTATACCAAATGTATATAACAGGAATAACAGTTATTCTACAGAGGACCATGGACCACTGTGCGCTCTTCACCTTCAGTACATTCCGGAAACATTTCATGGTTGCACAATCTTCACCGACAAGGAAAAGCCGTGGGCACTTGCCGCTTATTTTGTTAAGGGAAGAGTTTAAACGTGTATCTTGGTAAGGAATAAGATTGCCCTTTTACGGATTAATCTTTGAGGTGAGTCGTTATCAAAACGGTTCGTCTGAATTTGATAATTCCTTTTACGGGAGACGATTCCGCTGTCAGGACCGCTGAAGTTACCGGGATACCATTGTGTTAATGTATGGCTTTTGTGTGTGTTTGATAATTATTACTTATTTAAGAAAATGTAGGTTTCTAATAATAAATGGGTGTTATTATACTATTATAATCAATGCATAGTTCTATCAAAATACACAATTTCAAATGTATACAGTTTTAAACTGTAATTTTTTACATGTAGGTTAAGTCTTTATAATTAGTTTAAAATGCCTAAAGATAATTTCATATGGTCTAGTTTGTAATTTTATTTAGTACCTATACTTAATTAAGTATCTTTTGATTTTTAAATGTACTATCTATTTGTGATACCTTTATCATAAACATATTAATACAATCGTTATTGTTTAGCATTATAGATTTGAGAAATCACATTTTCAATAATCCTTCTGGGGTGAAAACGTTTGTTAAAATCATGTGTTGCTATGTCATTGTATTGTTTATTTTCATTGCAGCCTGAAGTAATGGCTGGACCAGTCAGTCTGGAATTGGACCCAATTTTCTTGAAAGGTCTGAGTTACCTTCACTCAAAAAGTAAAGACTCAACTGAGAAACTCAGAGCACTGCTAGATGATGCCTTTGCAAGAGGAAGTGACGCATCATACCGCACAACACATAAAGTAATTAAAACATAGTAAATACTCTATAGTATGTTTTATGGTTCACTTTTTAAAATATATTCTGTTCCCACTTTCAATGATTTCAAATCATGTCATTTTTTGTATTGTGTTTATACAGGACATGGAGATCTCCAAAGGGTCCATTTCAAAGCTCATCCTGAATAAACAGGATTCTAAGTCCTCATCCAGCTCTTCATCATCCAGCAGTAGCAGTGGAAACAGCAAATCAACTTCAGAAAAGATTAAAAAGGAGGTTGAGAAGAGGTCCTCTGAGAAGGTAATGTAACGCAAACTTGAGCATATTGTAATTCTCACTTGAATTTTGTGTATCTTTTTTCTTTTTTTTTTTATAGCTGAGAATTGACTTGTCAGATGTGGAGCCACCAAAAAAACCAAGACTTGAGAAACAGGAGAACCGTTCTTCACCTATCACTGTGCAAACCAGCAAGGACCTTGTGTCAAATATCAGTGACTATGATGAAACGAATGCAGATGATTTTGCCATGGAAATGGGGCTAGCCTGTGTTGTATGCAGGTAATGTTCTGCATCTTAAAAATCAAATTTTCCTAAAATGTCGATTATGGGTGTTTTTGTTTGTTTTCTTCAAGACAAATGACTGTGACTATGGGTAACCAGCTGGTGGAGTGCCAGGAATGCCACAATTTGTATCACCAGGACTGTCACAAGCCCCAAGTGACAGACAAAGAAGTGAACGACCCACGGCTTGTGTGGTACTGTGCCAGATGCACAAGACAGATGAAGCGAATGGTAAGTAGCCATATTCTGTAAGCATAAATGCTTAATCTTATCTGCTCTTGTGTTGTTACTTGTTTTATTCTAACTATTCTAGGCACAGAAACCTCCACAGAAGCCATCTCCAGTCTCTGCATCATCAGTACCTGTTGTGAAGGAGACTTTGGTTAAAAAGACAGAGCTCAAGTCCAAACCAGACACATCCAGCACTTTCCATGCAAGCACATTTCAAGCATTCAAAAGGACTGAGGTCAAGGTATGTTTTGTGAACATAACCATTAGGTAGAGAGAATGGTGTAACAAAGAGCTTATAGCTGGACGTTGGATTGAGAACAAACTTATACTTGTTCATGAGTATGTTCGGAGCAACTACTATACTGCGGCTCAGATCAATCAACTACGGTTTGCTCTTTATGCCGCTTTGAGACACTCTCAGCGTGCAGCCCTCTATAAACAATAAATTTAGCTCTGGTGAAGTTCATTAACCAACGTAACCACACTAGAAACAAAACTGAACAGTGGCGATGAGGCATTTGTGCACGTGACCTACTGATACATTTTAAATCGCTGCTTAGCTCAAACCTTGATTTATTTTGTGTCTTTTTTTTCTTTCACTTTTATGCAGGCCTCAACTACTTCAGCAAACCCCACCAGCAGCAGTGGCTCCTCCTCAGGCAGTGGGCTTACAGGCTGGGCTGCGTTCGGTGCCAAGACCAACTCTTCTCTCCCAACTAGCTCTAAACTGGGTTCTTCAAGCTCAAGCAGCAGCAAGACTCAAACCACTGCCCCCGGGCAGAAAACTGCTGGATTGTCTGGACTAGCAAGTGCGAAGTCAGGCCTTGGAGGAGCCAAGATCACCAGCAGCGGTAACGGAAACGGTTCGAGCCAGGTCCAGCTTAAACCCCCTCCTCCTCTGACTCTGGGTAAGCAACCAATAAACCGATCATCCAGTGGAGAGAGCCAGGGGAAAGCAAGCTCAGGAGCAGGATCTCCAGGAGCATCTCAGGCAGCTGCAGGTGGGAACGGGGGCAACGGAGGTGGAAATGGGAACAATGGAAATGGTTCAAAGGCAGCATCTGGAGCCACCTCCCAGGAATCCCAGCTCAGTGCCATGAAACGCCTCCAATTGGTAAAGAAGAAAGCGGCGCAGAAAAAAATTAAGAAATAAATATTAACTGTCAGAGTAAGCAATGTGGATTCAGTGCCGGAGATATGTGTGCGTAATTACTCATCATGTACCTGGAGAAGACCTCCTTATACTTGAATTTATGTTAAGTCCTGCCAGACTCTGTGTGCCTCTTTTTGTCCTAACTACTGCTAACCATGGGAAGTCAGTCCCTTTATATTACAGACACATTAAAAAAGGTAAACATATTTATGTCTTTTTTTTATTCGTAAAAACCTTTTAAATAAAATTACTTCATTTCACATTGAACATTGGAATTTAAATATAAATAACTTTCCATATAGATTTTACTTCATTCATAACATCACATTTAAATATTTTCTTTCCTTCAATAAATCTACATCAACACTGAAGTACAAAAGTGCTCTGTATAGTGCCCTTTTCTCACCACATTCTCAATTATAAACTGCAAACATGTAATTAATCATTAGCTGTCTTATTAATGAAACACTTTTGGTATATTTGACTTAGTTGGACCGTATGCAACTTCAATAAACACATATGTCTGCTTGTGAAGGCCAGAGAGCTGTGGGCTTCCAGGCTTCTACATCCTTCTCAAGCATAGGACATCTTTCCCAGGTAGTTGGCAGGAACATAGCCTTTCTGTCCGTTGGACTCAGCCAGCCACCACTCTTTGTTTCCACCCAGGTCACAGAACTGGAGGATCCGCACATGCTGGTACTCCTGAAGACTTAGTTCTTGGTCACAGCGGGCTTGAAACGCATATACAGCATAAAACTGGAAAGAGGGATGAAAATTATAAATTAAAACATTCTACAGAAGTAATGTGTTACATACTATTTGTTACTCCTCAAATAGTATGTGTTACATATTTTTCTACTCTACTTCCTCTGCCCTCTATTGTACTTTTTGATAGAGTATAATAATATGTATGTGTCAAATATAGTTACTTGTCAGAGAAGGAATATAATTGTATACTTTCCTCTCAAAAAAATCTATATACACTCGCAATCATTTGCTTACCTGTTGCGAGTCATCAATAATATCGTCCCCATCTACAGAGACCCCCTGGTCCTCCAAGCTGTCCGACTCCCCCAGTAGACCAGATAACATGGAGCTGCTGTCAGTGGTGTTAAGGTTGAAGCTGCGCAGACTGCTGCTGCCGCTGCCTGACACAAACAGGCTTATGTTATCAAAGTCCTCGTCCAACATGACCACTGGCTGTTGGGTTGACTGCTGATCCCAGGTTAGCTGTCCTGACCGCTGAGAGTCTCTCAGTGGGTTGTATGGTTTCAGAAAGGTGGAGTACATGTACCCCTGAGCATCTGAAGAATACAGAAGAGAGAATGGTGTGTAAGTAATTATTATGTGTCTATGTAGCGCATATCACAGACAATGGTCACTAAGCACAATAGTCTTTATAAAAAAAGGATATTCAAAACTAACATGTGGCCACTTCTGTAATTAGTTATTACAAACTATGACTAATGTAATGGCAGCATTGTGTGTGATTTTAACCAGATTATCCATTAAAAAAGGAAAGAAAATGATTTCAATATTTGTCTAAAATGAGGCCATGTGTATGATTAGAATAATCATCCATCTGTTACAAATGGAAAACAAAAACTTCCTGAGAATACCTATAATCCCAGAGGAACAGACAAATCTGTGAATAATCCACAGCGTACAAATTTTTTGTGTATGTATAACTCATAAAAGAAGTTGTTATTGCAGCATATGGGGCGTGCAGGCAGCGTCTCTGTCCTTGTTATGAATACCGAGGGGAGATGCTTTGTACTCCAAGCAACTGTTGGTTCCAAACAAGGTGTTGGGATCTCAGCTGCAGCAGAGATGTGGAGGAGATAGGAACGCTCTAGTGCGCGTCCTGTAGTGAGGCAACCATCTCCAGAGGAGGCAGCACATGACAGCCGCCTCTGGGAATGATGCTTTGCTGACTCTTGTAAAGTTTACAATGTTTATACACACTCTGAACAACAACACAATCAGCTGACTTCTGCAGCATAGTTTTAGAGTTGATAGCTTCATCAACCTTCGTGACACAGTGATACACAAGGGAAGGTATATTACTGGGTCAGCTCACTTTAAAATGATCCCAAATGGCTATTGTTCAATTCACCGTGATTAGTGGTATTTACATGAAACAAAAACTGGCACAACAGTGAATGTCATCTCAACAAAAATCAATCATGTTCTTGTTGCTACAATCAGTGGGAACTAGTGCATTTTGACAGACTTACCTCCTGAGTGAACAAGCCAACGACTGCTACTGCCAAAAGGGTCGGAGTCCTCAAGCAGAGCCACCAGCTCTCCTTCCAGCAGGCTGAGGTCCTGCTCTTGGCACCCATTACACTTTCTCTTCAGCTGGTAGATACGCTCCCGAGGGTACTCCGCCAAGAGCCAGGCCCGCTGCTCCTCGGTCTGATGTTGCACCTCAGGCATCTGACAAACACAGCACAATATCGATTAAGAATGTTGCATATGGACAGCAGCAAGGCATGAAGCCACATATACAAGTGGAACTCGGGGAAGTTCAAATCTATTCTCAAAATTCAACTGAAAATGGGTAACCAATATATGATACAAACTCATTATATACAAAGTGTTGCATGTCAAGCCTTTTATGTGTAATCATTTTGATGATGATGGCTTATAGGTCATTTTCAAAATATTCTAATTTTCTGAGATTGTTTTTTTTATAGCTGCGAGTCAATTATCAACTAATACGTAAAGTATTGATTTCTCCTTTAAATGTAATGTCATATATTAGTTACACATAATGTTTAGTTTAAGTTTTTTAGTTTTCCGGATTTCACCTGTACATCTAATCTGAGATAATTGTAAAATGTAAAGGGATTTTCCTGGTTGAATAAGGATAAATAAAAATAACTAAATTAAATATGCTCTATTTATCCTAAACTTGCAGACATATATAATCAATCATTTATTAATAACATTTTTTTTTTTTGTATTTATCATCATATAAAAGATATGATATTATGTATGAAATATTTATTTAACATAAATAAGAACTGACATATCTGTTATTTTAGTGGGAAAATCATTGACCTTAGACATTGCTCCCTTTGTCAATTGTATTATTTCACACTATTCCCTGAGTACTATTCAGAGGTAAACCTGTACGTGAACTTTATAATCATTCAACTGACTCTGGGACCTGGAAGATTCAGAAACATCCAAATTATAGATGACTTCATTACCGTAATCTTTCTGTCTCGTTGTCTTTCAAAGCTGACTTTACGTTCCATCAGTTTCTGTGTGTTATCCTTCACAAAAGACATGTTGCCCAGCTCCTCCATGATGCTGTTTTGAACTTCTGCCATATTGGATAAAGGAACCTGGATACATGTAAAAAAAAAAAAAAAATACAATCAATTTTTATTATTTACAGTCACTTTCACACATGAAATACTTGGGTCAATGTTCTTACCGGTAGTTGATTCAAAGATGGAGCTGGAAGTAAAAGCTTTGCCATAAGATGTCTCAACAAGGCCACTAAATGAAGCACGCAGTTGGTGAGGATGGTGTGTGCAGCCATATTGAACCTCTGCAGTTCCTCCACTAACATGGCATTGAGGGCCTCGTAGTCTCTCCTGGCAGGGCCCTGGTCGTCTGGAACTGTTGATGGCACGCTGGGTGAGGGGGACGCTGAAGAAGATGATGCTGTCTGGGAGGAAGAGCGTTCCAAGCGGCTGCAGTAGTCCAGCAGCTTGTCATACCTCTTCTGGATGAGCTTCTGTGGAGCTGTGAACATGCCCTGGAGAGAGGACAGTGGACCAAGCACCAGCTGCTCCACACTGTCTTTCTGCTCAGTCACAATGGAATGACAAGATATAAGTGTTAGTAAGTAATTTTTAGGATAGTTTGATTGTTGGCAAGGCAAGGAAAGTTTATTTGTATTGCACAATTCATACACAAGGCAATTCAAAGTGCTGAACAGAATAAAAAAAACTCACACAAAGCATTAAAATCCTAAATAATCACAGATAAAATCCCTCATATGCACAGCTAAACAGAACTGCGTTTAACTTGGATTTGAACAGTGTCAGAGAAGAAGCCTGTCTCACATCTTTAAGAAGACAGTTCCAGATTTTAGCTGCATGAATCTGAAAAGCATCCTGCCCATGTTTAGTTCTAACTCTGGGCTCTAGCCGGAGTCCCTTCCTCCTCAGAGTTTGGGTTGGTTCATGTGGGATTTACATGTCACTTATGTATTTTGGTGCGATGCTATGGAGAGACTAACAAGCAGAGCTGATTTATAGTCTATTCTCTGAGCCACAGGAAGCTAGTGGCGGCAGGTGGTAGAATGGATGGCACTCTCGCCTCTCAGCAAGAAGGTCCTGGGTTCGAATCCCGGTTGGACCAGGGCCTTTCTGAGTGGAGTTTGCATGTTCTCCCCGTGTCTGCGTAGGTTTCCTCCGGGTGCTCTGGTTTCCCCTTCCACTAAAAATATGTACAATACGTCTGGCATGCGCCTCCTGTACTGGCGACCCCGCTCCCATCTCTGCGTGGAGTGAGAGATTAATGCCCAAAAATAACAATTATAAACGGCTTTGAGACTCTGATCTGGAGTGAAAAGGCGGTATATAAATAAAGATTACTTACTAACTAGTGCAGAGACCTGAGAACTAGATTAATGTGGTAGTTGTATTCATATTATTTAATTTTTATACACTTTTTATTAGGTATTTTTTCCTCAGATTTGCTGCTTCTCGTAACCAAAATGTAGTTATCTTTTATAACAGGCATGCAAACATACTGAAAACAAATACAAAATGCAATCTTTGGTTAAACTTAGCCCATTTTTAGGCGCCAAAGTAGCTGGATTGCTAACACAGTAACATACATGCTCATTGGCCTACATTTTCCATAAAAAAAACATAACATATTTTTGTATATATTTTTAATTGATTTTTGAAGTTCTCATGCCTTGTAACGTTTCAAAGCGTCACATTTTGTTCGTTTACGTCAAATGTCTGGTAATAACCTGGCGTCTTAAGGGTTAATAGCGTCGGCATCTGGTTAGCATAAACAGCTAACAGCTAAAAAGAGCTTCCTAAATCATGCCAGACTGATTTGATGCAGTCTTGTCCAAACATTTTCTACAGATTGTTGTGTTCAAGTGTTAGAGTCAGGTAAGTGTCTCAATCACGTCTAACAATAATAATAATAATATTCTATCAGTTTTTTCCTTAGCCTAAACGACAGAGTTGGCCATTTTTCTAATAGTACTTTTTATCGTTAAACTTTTCTCTTTTGTTACATTTTTTTTCCTCATTTGATTTATATTACATCAGCACACAACTAAAACTGCATTTATTTTGCTTACACAGTGTACTTTGTGCATTGTTGTCTGCACTTTCATTGGTTTAAAATAACGTTGAATCAGGTGGACACAGTGTCCTTATGCGTTCAATACATTTTCTATTTTTGAAGGGAAATGGAAAATCGAAAAAAGGTTATTTTGCATTTTCAGGCACACAACATTATACAAAAATGACATTTTTTTTCATTGCTTAGAAGATATATATATATATAATAATAACCAGATTTGGGAACTAGAAAATGCAATAAATAACCTTTTTTTTTATTATGTATTTAATGGGAAACTGTAGGTATTCCATTTCCCTTCAAAAATAGAAAATGTATTGAACGCAAAAGTACACGGACCAGGAACAAACTAGATTCAGGTAAGAGAACCGCAGTGCTAAGATTAGGTTCATAGGCACACAATAGCATTATTGTTCTTGAAACAGGATAGTTTGGAAAGTGGCACACTGAAGGTCAAGATGTATTCACTGTAAATTAAAAAAATACTTACAAAGTGCTTGTATGGGTCATTTCCATTATGATGATAAAGGCCATTTTTGTCATTTTTGTTGAATTCTTTGATAATATTTTCCATGTCATGGGCATTTTGGACAGCCACAGATAGCATTTCCTTTAAACAAATATCAAACTTTTACTGGTCAAATTATGAGAGTAATATTGTAGTGAAAATCTCTACAAGTATTCATTTATACATGCAGAGATTTGGTACAAACCTGGGTTTCTTGCATGTAGCACTGAATGTTTTTGACCATCTGCCTGACTGCTTTCTCTAGGCTCCTGAAGAGCTTCTCTTCTCGGTCAAAAACTTCATCTCGCACCTACAAGACAGTTATATTGTTAAATGGACTGGAGATTAGATTTGTTTTTTATTTATGGTAGTATAAACACCCCCATCCCCTTCTTGTTTTTGTACCTGGGGCTCAACTCCTGTGAGAATCTTGAGAAATCCCGCAAATCTGTCCCCTTTCTTCCGTATAGAGTGGATGTTGAATTTGTGCAACTTTCCTCGCAATGTGCCTTCATCTTCCAGACGTTTATATTTCATCACTGGATGACGTGTAAATATTAACAGTATGAGAGTTGTTAACAGTAATATCTAATGATCAACAAGCATATTGCATATTGTAAGAAAACAGATTGAACTTTTATCCATAAATTCATATTATGGTTTTTAAATTCATTCTACATGTACAGTATTTCATCGCATTACTCATTTCAAGTTTTGACGGCTTTGGCTGCCCTGCCTCTGAAAGAGCAATGTAGAGTTCATTGCTCTGATTCCATATAGTTCGATTGACATGGTTTGGTAGTGAGGTAAATCGACAGTATTTACCTATGTCCTTACGTCTCTTGAATTCATTAATGTTAAGGTTAATTATTCTGGCAGCAGTGAAGGCCTCTTGCACCGGCTGGTGGTCTGGGTGGTTCTCTGGTGTGGTCTGCCATAGCTCTCCAAGGAGCAATGGGTACTTCATGATTCTTTGTACCGGCTTGATGAGTAGAGAGCCCATGTTTAACAAGTTGGGCTTACCTCTGTAGATGTGCACATCAGGTAAATCTTGTAACATCTTACATCAATACATTGAAAGTATTAATACTTACTCTTTTTCATAAATGCACCTGCAAGGACATTGAAAGAAACAATATTGTTATTGCGTAATAGTTTAGGGGCAACAAGTCCTTTTGAGAAAGCTTGAGCTTACTTCAGTGCTAATACACATGCAGTCAAATGTTTCTTTACGTCTTCCTCTTGCTCATAGGCTTTCAAGGACATGTTGGCATCATCATGATGGTAGCAGTATATTTTGTACACATCTTCTATAGCTGCCTTGGCCTGGATAAATACTTCGCCTAGAATATTAAAACAGTATTGTGACATACAAAAGACATTTGTTGAAATAGATATAGAGTGTTGTTACCAATGATGACTGCCTCTGGATCTGGGTCGGATATTGCTTCCTGCAGTCTTTGGTACAAAGCTGCAGATACTTCACACACTGTCTCCATGTTAGTGAAGAGACGATCTACATCTAAAACCTGCACAAACATACAGATATTCTCTGTAAAGAGCAGTGTATATATATATATAAATCAAAACTGCAGATGACATATGTATATATATATATATATATATATTGTCATCTACAGTTTTGGTTTCAAATTATTTGAGGTTGGTAGAAAATCTGTTTTTGGTGAAACCAAGAAGACTGACATTTGAAAGCTCAATTAGGTTCAGAAGTTGTATGTCTGAGCTAATAAAATGGTCAAAAGTTTGGATGTGGAGTAGTTTGGTTGGTAAAGTTGATGCAAATCTGCAACCCCTGCCTGGGAGGGTTAATATGAATCTGCAAAACTTTCTGTCCTCGATGTGCAACGCTTGTAGAGTCATACCCCAAAACTCTTGCTGCTGTGATATTTGCTAAAGGGTGGTATCACCTCATGTTACATGAATACCTAATCTTGGATCATTTGTTATTTTGTTGTTGTCTATGAAAGAAAAAACAAAATCCAAAATAAAATCTTTATTACTAGTACATTTTGCAAACCACCTTGTACCCTGACTGCATATTGCTATAGTTAATAGTGCATTGAATCCTGTTGACTTTTAATGGAGGTAAATGCTAAAAGGATGAGTCTGATGTCTACCTGCATGTTCCTCAGTGGCTGCACCACCTCCCTGATGCACAGCTCAAGGTCGGTCAGGAAGTCCTTCTCCGTCTGCACCAGCTCCTGGATGACTTTTGATCTTCGCTTCATCTTCCTCGCTCGCACCTCTTCAGGGTCAAGTGCTGGAGACGTGGGTGTGGATTGGTCCAAGGGGGTCAGCTTCCCTGTGTTACAAATGTAAGATTTGCCTTTTCTGTTTAATTTATTAAAACATGCAGGTGTTAAGCCAAGCATACCATTAGGATCGAATAGAATGATCTGGTTAGTTTAAATATCTATGCAGTGAAGTTGGTAAAATTATAGATTTATCCACACATTTTATTACAAAATAAAATTTACATCCCTCTCTTTAAAAAAAAAAAATCATAGTTTAGCATTATTTCTCATTACAAACCAAAAACTAATCCAGTTTATGTGGGTCAAGTGCCAAGGAAAGAACAGACAGTGTTGACGTCCCCCACAGCATTAATTTGGAGCCAAATAAAACTATTGGCAACTAAAGCCAATCAAGAGTGCCACTGGTCTGTCTTGCTTGCGCTACATGCAAGACAAAGTTAAATTTGAGGAAAGAAGGCACAAGGTTGATCATCCAATCCAATCCAATCCACTTTATTTATATAGCACATTTAAACAACAGTTACGTTTCCAAAGTGCTGCACAAAAAAGTATAAAATAAATAACAACTTATCCTTAGCTTCACCAAGTATAAAAGAATTAAAAAAATATATAAAACAGATTAAAACCATAAATAGAAATAAAATAAAAACACAGAGGACCACACAACTCACACAGTGTTAAAAGCCAAAGAGTAAAAGTGGGTCTTAAGATGAGACTTAAAACACTCTACTGTGGGGGCCGTCCGGACATGGAGGGGAAGAGCGTTCCAGAGCTTAGGGCCGACCACAGAGAAGGCTCTGTCCCCCCGGGTTTTAAGTCTCGCGTTAGGGACCACGAGCTGGAGCTGGCTCTCGGGCCTCAGGGCGCGCGCAGGAGTGTAAATTTGGATGAGGTCCGAGATGTAATCAGGGGCCTGTCCATGCAAAGATTTAAAAACAAACAGTAACATTTTAAAATCAATTCTAAAATGAACAGGGATCCAGAGCAAAGACGTGAGTACAGGGATGATGTGTTCGCGCTTTCTGGCCCCCGTTAAAAGTCGTGCTGCTGCGTTCTGGACCAACTGCAACCGGGAGAGGGTTTTCTGATTGACACCAGCATAAAGTGCGTTGCAGTAGTCCAGACGACTGGAAATAAAAGCATGCACAACCTGTTCTAACAAGTTAAAAGATAAGAATGGCTTCACTTTTGATAAAAGCCGAAGATGATAAAAACACTATTTTAAAACGCCATTAACTTGTTTGTCAAATTTAAAATCACTGTCTATAGTCATGCCAAGGCTGGTGACTTTGGAACGCACATAATTTCCTAGTGGTCCCAAGTCAGTAAGGGCCGGTCCAAATGTTAAAATTTCCGTTTTTCCCTCATTCATTACTAAACAATTCTGGGCTAACCAAGCCTTGACGTCACATAGACAGTTGAGCAGGGGCGTCAGGGGGGCATGGCCTCTCGAAATTGGCATATAAATTTGGCAGTCATCTGCATAAAAGTGATAGGACACTCCGTGTCTGTTAAAAATCTCCCCAAGTGGGAGGAGATAGAGTGCAAAAAGGATAGGTCCCAAGATAGATCCTTGAGGGACACCACAATAAAGTGAGGCAGAAGAAGATGTGGCATCCCCCAGCCTGACTGAGAAAGACCTCTCCGACAGGTAGGACCTGAACCACTCCAAAGCAGTCCCCCTGACGCCCACACAATCTCTCAGGCGGTCTAAAAGAATTGTGTGGTCAACAGTGTCAAAAGCAGCAGTAAGATCTAAAAGCACTAAAATGGTGGAGCCTCCAGAATCAGTCAATAAAAGCAAATCATTAAAAACCTTTAAAAGTGCAGATTCAGTACTGTGCAAAGCTTTATATCCAGACTGAAATGGGTCTAAAGTGCTTTTTTCATTTAAAAAAGGTTGCAGTTGTGCCAAAACACATTCCTCCAATATTTTTGAAACAAAGGGTAGTTTTGAAATGGGGCGATAATTTGATAAAACCATGGGATCAAGACCTGCTTTTTTTATCAAAGGCTCAACAACAGCGCTTTTACAAAAGGAAGGCACATTGCCAGTTAGCAAGCTGCTGTTGATGATGTCCCTCACAGAAGAGCCAGTAGTGCCCCAAACCTCTTTAAAAAAGCGAGGAGGGACTGGGTCCGTGGGACAGGACGAAGGTTTGAGTTTGCTCACCATCTCAGTCAACACAGACATGGACACTGACACAAACTGACTAAAAACGGCAGAACATCGAGTAGCCATGTTAAAACTCAATGATGAAGGAGTTAGATTGGCTCGAATAGAAGCAACCTTGTCATTAAAAAAGGAGACAAATCGTTCACACGTTTCATTAGTTATCTCCAGTGAAGTGGCTGGATTCGGATTAAAAACAGAACTAATAGTTTTAGGGGTCCATTTGTTAGGGGTCAAAAAAGATTAAACAGGATAAAAATGTTGTTGAATGCTAACCACATTTCCTTAAACCATAGTTCCTTGTGCTAGCCGGGGGAACTGTACATTATACATGCACAGTCCATGGTCAAGTTGATGTTATCAGTTGTTTGCTGTAGAACAGGAACCTCTTCAGAAACAGTTCTGATGAATGTATTTCCTATTATTCAATACTGAAAAATAAAAATAAACACTTTAACAGATACAGATGATGTTTCACTCCAGTATTATATCATCAAACTGGAGTGAAAAAAGGATATGTAACTGTTTATTAAGGATTTGTCCCAGAAAAGGCATTTTTAGATGTTGTTTTCCAATAAATCCTTCTATTGGAGTCGTAAATACATCATTAAAGTCCTAATTAGTGTTTTATTTGTTCCAATAGGAATTTACAACAACACCACTTTTTACTCCCTCATTGTGAGTAATGTAATCAAAATGACTAATACAACTATTATGATACAAAAAAGGTAACAGATTTTTTCTGGTTACAGGACTAAAAACCAGCTTGTTACCTGAAAAGCCATTATTATTTGTAAGTCGTGTTGCCACTCTGTCTAATCTTCAGAGCATGATTTACTTCCTGCTTTAGAGAGAAAGTGATGGAGGGAGGTGACGCAGCGCCGCAAGGCCTGTGTCAAGTTACAGAACTAATGGTGGAGGTGATGTAATGCTACACTGGGCTCAGGCATTCCATCTGTTGCTGCTGGGAGTGGACCAGGTTAGAGAACAGACAGGATGTGCACACTGTTCAAGTGCACGTCATCTATTCAGGAAAGTGATGAATGAATTCATGCGTTCATTGTTGTAAAAGTGCATTATAAAAGGGCCCAATTGTGTCTTGCCTATAGAATCTATTAATGATTATATTCACTTCACTATAACACTTTGAAAAAAGTTTACTCTTTGTATTTAGTAATTCATTTTTTACTTTAAACACTCACACAAGTCCTAAGAGCCACCTTGTAATGACATTTTTTTGATAAGGGTGCTCAAGAGTAAGGATTCAGGTTACAAAACACCACAAAACTCTCTATAAAGCACTTTTGATACATTAGGTCCTTGAGGTTTGTCTACAGGTTAGTTTTTCATCCTCATCTGAGTTATGGGATGTGTCAAATACTGTTGTTTGCACTTTAATATGATAATATTGAAGTTCAGGAAATGTTTCTGAAGCTAGTTATGCAAGTTAAATTTTAACCATTTTGTAAACAAACACTGGAGAAGAGTTTACAGGGCTCATTTGGTAACAACAAACTGCCTATTCTTCATAGTGAACTACAGATTCGACAGAGGCCAAATGCATGTGGAAACTAGTGATAGAACCAAGCTCTGTTTTGACCTGTTTGTTTCAGAGTTATAGTTAGCTTTAATCAATTCAATTCAACTGTATTTTTGTATAGCCCTAAATCATAACAGTAGTTATCTTGGACTTTACAAAACGGTCGATTCCCCAACACAGATAATCGGTTTGAACCCAGGAAATGCAATGAGAATAAAACACATGGGGCCATTGGTACATTGGGGCAGATGACCAATGTCCATAAATGTTGTTGAATGTAGAATGTCCTGGATCATCACCACTGTCCATAGACCCTCCTTTAATAAAAAATACTGCCAGCTCAGCAGATGAACTACATTATTGGGTGTGATTGGACAGCAGAAATATGAATAAGGATCAGTGTCACCCTTCAACAGTGTCAAGTGTCTATGTGGGTTTACAATGTGAATAGACCCTAGATTCTGTGACAGCCTCCACCCGTGAGAAAAACACCGGCATGGGGATACTAAGTTTGCATTTATTTTCTGAAAGGTCTTTATTTTTGTTTTCACTAAGTACTAATTGGTTATGTTCTCAAATTAGATCACAAGCTATCACAGTATCTTGATTCTTCAAATATATTTACTACAGTATATGGTACAGTATGGAACAGTGATGTAATCACTTCATGATAACTAATTGTTATATGACGTTCTCTTGAGGGTTGGGGGGGGGGGGGTGAGATGGGGGTGATATGGGGACCCAAATGATTTTCTTTGCAGGTGGAACCATTTCACATAAAACAACATGTCGTCTAGTATGGGAAATGTAGAGATGTAATTATTATGCTCTAGCATTTTTTTCCGTTTTTGTAACAATTGATTAACACATTGAATTTAGAGCAAACTTGTTATTTATCCCTATATTTAGTTGGCAGCACACATCTAGTTCCCATGAAAGTAGATCTACAGCTTTTCACTTTTCAACTAAAGGTTCCAACAGACTTCCCCCAAACACAATACAAGGCATAGTGTAGTGTCATGTATCACTAGTGAGGCAAAATGACACGCTGGACTGTTAGACAGCAAATATAGAGTCAGTGTAATTACTCAACACACATTTTAAATATAAAGGAGTAAAACATTTGTATAACTGAGATCTCACTATAGGTTCTTTAGATTTAACGATAAAATACAAATGAACATTATGGTGAGTAATCATGTGAGGTTGCTATGGAAGCGTGGATGGCTTGAACAACCTGTCTGACAGGCAGATGAGCTCTACAAAACACATCACATGCTTCCTCTTGGGACTGAAGTCATTGCTATGTCAATATTTGCAATGGTAATACCCCTGTAAATATGTAATAGTGTTTGTCGGGGCTGCAGTCAAACAGGGCGGGAAATTGGTTTACTCAAAACATCTCTCTGTTTTTGACAATTATGGTGAAGGTTGATGTGCTAAAGTGGTGAAAGGATTCTTGATACAAGTAAACAATGAGGTTCTGATAAAGGCCATTTATTTGAGAGATCCTATCAATGCTGGCTTTAGTTCAAGAAGTAACAGAACGTAATTATTTTATGTTATGCTGTGTCATTTTTTTACTATAAGAAAATACCAATGGAAAAGAGAAGCAAGTTACACAGGAAATTCTGCATACTTGTGTCTTGATTGCATTGTCCATTATTGATAAGTGTCATTTTGCCTGAAGAGTAGCATTCCTTGTAGCTGACTGCTTTCTATGGACAGGTGATTCCAGTTTCACACACTTAAGGGCAAATGTAGGATGACTGTCAGCAAATAAAAGTGAGGCAACTAGGAAGTCATAGAACATATATTTCACTGATATTGTGTGTTTTCATTTGAGGTTAATTTTCTGCAAAAAAATAAGCATTACATCTTGTACTATCTTCCCTGATGGCTGTCTTGTTTTCGAACTGGCCTGCACACTTACAGCCACTCCTGAGTCTGAGTTTGAAGCACAGTTTGCATATGTGGCTTTATCCCAGTGGGAGTATCTCCTCCTCAATGCATAGTAACACAACAGGTGCTTAGTTGAACTAGCTCTTTTGCCACCTAATGTGTATTAGTCCCATTATCAGAGACTGATTGGACATGCATACATTTTCACTTCACATTTCACACATTTTTGTTTGTAATGTAAATCATTGAATCCTTTGAGGCTGCCATAGTTTAATTCCGCAACTATGTCATTACCTTTAAGTTTTGCGCTGTATTCCGTCTTGTCTGATTGACTCCTCCTCACAAGTGTCCCCAGGTTGATGTCACTTTTGTCATCCGCTACAATAGTGTCTGTCTTTCTCCTCTCCAGATAACGCCATAATACCGGACGGTTCCTCCTTTTAATTGTTTTGTCTTTTTCTTTCTCTTTTTCACATCCAGAGGCCTCGTTCTCTTTGGGCTCCATGGTGAAGCCTCCTCTGCCCTGAACCAGTCAAGTCCAGTCAAAGGGGAGGACGAAGAGAGGACAGTACTGTGGGAACTACAACAGGTGCATGGTGCTAGTGTGTGTAGGTAGCTCCACCCACTGTCTCTACCTGACAGGGAGGTGGGGAGCTGCCTCCACACCGGGATATTCCATCCAGACTTATATTCTCTGAGAGAGACTAAACGGCAGAGGTATTAGCAAAGCCAGTACAAAACCCCAAGGCCTCCTTGTATCCAAGGGATTGATTTCATTCTTGTTATGGGTGGCAAAAAGTCACTTTCATTCGAAGTGAGAACTTGATTCTATTGGTAAATGTTGTTTGTGGCAATGTCCTGTGGTAGGACATGTATGGGAGTAGTCGCTCTATAGAGAGGACATGCTTTTTTGCCAACCAACACAAAACTATACCTTTTAAACAAGTGATTCATAATCTGTACCTTTTTTGGGATAATTTTCAGGTTAACTGCACATATTTTAGTATACATTTGAAAGTAATTAACATTTAAAAGCACAATGCTACATATTTTCAATCAAAAAAGTTGAAACCCGTGAATATGTTTCAAATTCAAGTGTGAAGGAAGATGTAAAGATGTTGAAAATGTATTTAGTTAAAAAAGAAGTTTCAGTAAGATTTGATTTTTTGTTTTTCAGTTTTCATTTGTCATGTTCAAACATTTAAAATATAATAAATATGACAATAAACCACTACATTAAATAGCTGGCTTACCAAAAATCAAAGCTTTCAGGCGACCAAGGAAAACACTAAAATGCTTTTAATAAACCACTCTTTATGACTTTGTCGATAGCCGTGCACATGTGTCATTTGTTTGAGTAGATAATAAACCTATACAATAGGGATAACACAGAGCTGAGTGTTTGTTTATGGCACAGTGGACAGAGGACTTTGATCTGACTTATGAGCTCTTGTATAGCTCCAACTTAACTGTATTAGTAATAGTGACAAAGTTTGTAAAGAACCTCCTGAGCACAGAGGTGGTTGTTGCTTTGTTTCATTCTGAGTACATGTAGTGCGTGTGCCACAACGAGAACGCAAAAGCCAGACAAATTTGACAAACTTTATTTTTAAACAAAAACAACAAACGCAACCCCCCCATGGAGCTTCTCCAATAAAATGCATACTAATGAGATAAGTCAGTGATAAAATAAAGGTTCTTCTGATCAGTTGTTGTGGTGGAGGGCCTGGTTCTGGACAGAGTTCCTCTGGACGATGTGACGTTTTATGTGGATAGTAAGTGTTGATTTGTGAGCAAATGTTTTGTCACAAATCGAACAACTGTAAGGTTTCTCTCCTGTGTGAACTCTTTCGTGACTATCTAAATTACTCTTTTGGGCAAATGTTTTGTCACAAAATGAACAGCTGTAAGGGCGATCTCCAGTGTGACGGCGCATATGTAAATTGAGAGATCCTAAGTGAGAAAACATTTTGTCACATAGAGTGCAGCTATAAGGTTTCTCTCCTGTGTGAACTCTTTCATGACGCTCCAAATTACATTTTTGAGTGAATGTTTTTTTACAAATTAAACAGATGAAAGGTCTCTCTCCAGTGTGTATTCTCATGTGTACGTTGAGATTCTTATGAATAGAAAATGTTTTTTTACAGGTCAAACAACTGTAAGGTTTCTCTCCTGTGTGAATTCTCATGTGTTCGTCGAGAGTCGTCTTTCTTGTAAATGGTTTTTTACAAACTGAACAATCGTAAGTTTTTCCAGTCTGAACTGGGAAAAGACACGCATTGTGTGCAGCTGTACTTGTATCTTGCACAGGCACTTGGTTGTAGTGGTCTCCATCAGCCTTTGTCTCCATCTGTGCAGTAGAGCTGCTGGCTGGTTGATCCCAGTCTTCATCATCTTCAGTTTCAGAAGAGTTGTCCCTTTGCTCTTCTGTCTCGGAGTAAATGTGCAAATGTCCATGTGTGTCCAAGCTCGTGTCTGCTGCTCCACAGTGCTGTTCCTCTGTTTCCTCTTCGTCCTCACTTAGTGTTTGTTGAAGCAGAGAGGACTGCTCTTCACTCTTAACACACACAGAAGTAAACCCTGGGGGCTGCTCTTCCTCCTGTTTAAGGCACTTTTCAGGCAGTGGACTTTCTGGGATTTCCTCCTTAAGTCTGGGCTCTGTGTCTGATCCATTGGGGCTAATCTGGAGCCCTTCTTTTCCGTGGAGCAGGGCTTTGGGCCTCATCAGTGACTCCAGTAGCTGCTGGTTCCTCACCTTCTCCTCTCTGGAGCGACACACTTCCTCCTCATACTCCACTATTAGCCTCTCCACCAGAACAAAGATATCCTCTGCCGCCGCTGCCAGCCTCTCATTCACCGCAGCTCGCAGCCAACCTCTCCTCTCACTCATGTTACAAACTCCACTTAGTTTAGTTCCACCAACAACAAACAGTTTTAGCTTTAGCGGATGAGCTAAGGCTGAAATGCCGCGTCTTACTTCCGCAGTCTGACTTCCGCAGTCTGACTTCCGGTCTCGCTCCAGGATCCGGACAAGTGACGAAGATGAGACTTCTCCTCTCACGCTGCTCGGTTAGCATTATCCGGAATTATTTTTGTTCCTTTCCCGTTTCTAGCCACAAACAGGTCACACAAGCAGCTGCCCACCACCAACTCTATTTACGACAAAACATGCATTATCTCACAGAAGAACGAGGGCGCCCCAATGCACCCGACTACCGGATTTATTTTAGTAAGTTACAATGACAAAATACAATTCTCTCGTGTCTGCATTTTTATGTCATGTGAATTTAAGCTTGGCAGTGTCGAGCTAGGTTAGCCACGTGACCTTGAATACAGCTGCTTGCATGCCATGGATCTATTTGCATGCACGCCTATTGTAAAAAGTAACAACTACACCTAGGTTTGCCAGCCCAAATCCAACGCTTCCTCTAAAGGCAAAGTTTCACATTCTGGTTCAACAAGTGCGTCCAAAGATGTATGTATTCAATATGTACATAAACAATTTTGACATAATTGCCTTATGTAATCTAACATAGTTTACACATGATTCTTCCAATTATTAAAAGGCATAGCTAACTGTGGGCTGAGATATATGCAAGATTAGGTGACTTTTGAATAGTTTGCATATATATCCAAACATTTGTGTTAGATATATACAACAGCTGAATCTTTGACAAATACAGCTCACTATAATTGTATAAAAATATGTAGTATAGTGTAGTGTGGATAAACATAACCTTTGTTAAACAGAAACTTCAGATGGAAGGTACATTTCTCCATTCCATGACATCCCACTTTCTCCAGAAAACAATTTGGTAATTTTTCATGCATAATTATAATACAATTACTTAAAGCTTTAAATATGTTTTATCTATTTCCTTCAAGGATGACGTACCAGCAAAGAGGACAAAGACGAATGACTCTGAGGTGGGCCAAATCTTCTGAATCCCTTGAAATCTGTCAATATAGTCCTCAGTTAACCTCTCTCTTTAGGTGCTTTATAACATGGTTGTGGAAGTACCTCGATGGTCTAATGCCAAGATGGAGGTAAAAAAAAAAAGTGCAAATGGCTTTTTTTGACTATATGTTAAATTTCATGTCTTCTTTATGTTTAAGGCTTAGAAAGTTCTTTTTCACACTGTTGTCTTATTAGAAGAACCTTTCAGTCTTAAGGCATTGTTGTAAATATAGTATGACTTAAAATATATCTATTATATATTTTTTCAGATTGCAACAAAAGAACCTCTAAATCCAATCAAACAGGATGTAAAAAAAGGAAAACTCCGATATGTGGCAAATATCTTTCCTCATAAAGGCTATATTTGGAACTATGGAGCTCTTCCACAGGTGGGTATTACATGTATGTATCTTTGTGTTAAGTGGACTTGTTATCTGCTGAGCTGGTCCCATAGGTTTTCTCCTGAGTTCATATCTTACCACCCAAGGGCTCAATGTCAAAACACCTTTAATTCCTGCTGCAATAAGATGATTTAATTCACAGAATAATTTTGTCCATGTTTGTATTGCAATTTCCGGCAAAGGAACAATGAAGTTTTTATCTTGTCTTCATAAGGGAAATCAAATTTATTCAAAACAGCTCTAGACCCACTAGTGCCCTGTCCTGTGTAAATGCTCCCTCACCCATGAAAGACAATGAGGTCTTGCATTGCCTTGGTGTGGTTGGTAGTCTTGCACACAGACCACACGAATGTAAGCAGTTTGATTTAAATGGTCTGATATACTTGTATACAATTTTTAATACAATTCTGATACTTTCCCCATCTTTTTTATATATCAAAGTTTTTATGTAATTTATATTTACTTTCTTCTGTATGCATCTGTTTACCTGCCTCATAGACCTGGGAGGACCCTAACCACATAGACACAAACACACAGTGTTGTGGTGATAATGACCCGATAGACGTTTGCGAAATAGGCTCTCTGGTGAGATTTAATTCTTGTTTGAAATGTTGTGGAAATTAATATTTTTAAAATGGAAATTTATGTTGTAGGTGTGCTATCCTGGTCAAGTTATCAGAGTGAAAGTGCTGGGTATCTTGGCCATGATAGATGAAGGAGAAACGGACTGGAAGGTCATTGCCATTAATGCTGAAGACCCAGATGCTCAAAACCTGAATTGTGAGTGAAATGTTGCCCAAATTATATAATCTCTTGAAAAATATTGACACAACGCTGTGCGGTGGTGCAGTGGTTAGCGCCTGTGTTTCACATCAAGATGATCCCTGGTTCAATTCCACCTTCAGGCACCTGGAGTTTGCCTGTTTTCTTGCTGTGTCTGTGTAGGTTTCCCTCGAGTTATCCAGATGTTCCTGCGTGAATGCAATGAGTGAGTGCATCAGTGGTGCTGGTCGTGGCCAGTGTGTTTGATGTCCCGCTTCTGCCATTATTGTGTGTAGAGTGAATGGGAATTACTGGTACACCTAAACTGTAAAGCGCTTTGTGTGACCTTGGTTTATAAAATGCCCTACATTAAAAAGATGACTTGCTTACATCATATAAAGGTGGTCTGGCTCTTGGACTATCAGGGACGTCCCATAACTTATATTACAAATTTATATTAATTAAGTTTATGTCAATTGCACTTTTCTTTTTTTTTGGGTTATTGTAGCCATAGAGGATGTACGCAAGAGCCGACCAGGTCACTTGGAAGCTACAATTGAATGGTTCAAGAAATACAAAGTTCCAGATGGGAAGCCTGAGAACAAGTTTGGATTTGGAGGCCAGTTTAAAGAAAAGGTAATACAAATATGATTGTAGAAGGGGGATATATTTTTTTTTTTTAATACTTCCTTTTCTAAATGTTTGTTTTTAATAGGAGTTTGCAGTTGATATTATTAGGTCCACCCATGAGCACTGGAGGGCACTAGTGCACAAGCAATCAGCTGCTGGGGACATTGACTGGTTTGTTACATACTTCACATAAGTCATTTTAACCTTTTTACTTTTACCATGTTCACCTTTTATTCATGTTTTAGCAAAAACGTGTCATGCTGTGATAGTCCTTTTAAATGCAGTGATGAGAAAGCAAATGCTGTGGTCCAGTCGGTAAAGAAACAGGATTCTCCAAAGATTATATACATTCACTAACTACACTAACATGACCGATTTCATTATTTGTGATCATAGGCCCCTGCTTTTGGTGTCGCTGTTCCAGTCTCCCCAGATGGTGAGTTTAATTTGTACATGGCTAGTCATTGAAAAAGGAAAAGTGAAATTATATATTGATTGTTAATATTCAAGTTTAGCACTTGGTAGCAAAGTAAGGTTTTAAGAGGTTTTAAGAATAGAATCATACAACTGAAGTAGCACTGCCAAAAGGTTTCAGTGTTGCAATTTCCCTTTTCTAACACAGGATGCAACATTTTTAATAGACAAGGAAATAGAACACTTTGTGTTTGTTATGCAATTTAAATTGACACTGACTCTTTCCTTGCAGTACACAAGTGGCATTTTGTCTAGAAGGCCGAGACCAAATGAAACCAACCAACTGTATCAAAATGAGTATCAGGTATTCGTCAAAAAGCGCTATATATGGTTGTTTGGAAGAGGCAAAATATTACCAGTATTTTTATTGCTCTCATCACCTATCATATTGAAAAGCAAAATGTTTCGTGGTGTTGAACAGCAAATTTTATGTTCACACAATTCTGTACTTTGTTTTACCTGCCTGAATTTGTGCTTTTATAATTATTTTGGGGAAAATAATAATAAAAAAAAGTTTACAATTGTTGTCATTTAATGTAGAGATTTTTAGGGAGTAAAGAGTCGTACATGGTTTCAAATAAATATACATTTTATTTAAAAAAAAACACCCACATCTCGGCAATATCAGGAATGATATAATAAACAGCTTTCAAATAAACTGCATTCAGTACATTACAATACTTACAGTATGTATATACCCATCTTAAATGTCATTTTTGTAGCATACCAATCATCGGGAGCAAACAAAGACCAAAATGTTGAGGCATGATGTTGCTCTTTTAGTGTCTTAACTGCACAAAGCCTGTATCAATTGTATTAACCTTAGCCTTAAAACTCATTCAAGTAATGCTGAATCACTCAGAATCACTCTGAAGCATTTTCAAGTATGGCTTTATACCCGCTCTGACTCTTCAATCCCATCTTGCTACTGTTGCTGGGTCCTGTACAATATCATTCAACATTACTACAATGTAGATTAAAAGAACAACACAACTGGATTATTCAAGAAAAATGTGAAACCACTAGGTTGTCAGGGTGCTAAACCGTAAACATTGTTATTTACATAAACCTTCAGGAAATATGGGATCATGATGGTGCTTGCTTATGATGGTAGTGGGTTAATATCTTAACTGACAAACCCCTACTTTATCAACAAAAGTTTTTCTACAATACAAATTTGTATTTACATTGTGACATAATTTATTTTATTTAACATTTACAATGTGTTTAAATACAGGTTGAAGTCATTCATTAATACATATTTAGTTTCAAAATTATACAAATGAAGTGCTATATGTGAAACAAATTGAAAAAAGTGATACTATTAAACATTGGCTATACATCACTCACATGATTAACCCAATTAAAAGGAGGGACAAAGCACATTTAGTGGTCATACATTAATTTGGTTAAAAATATCAATATATGGAATTGCTACTTAGTCTTTCTTTATAGTTTCCCTTTGTAGGCTCTGCATCACTTTTTTAATTTAAGAATTGTCAAATATTTTTTCAAAAAAATTGCATTTTTAAATTCCTTATTTGGGATACGATGTGAGTCCCTGAATTAATAAAAAATGATACAGGCTTTATGACAATGGCCACACAATTACAATTAAATGTCCCTGATTGAATATTTTCTTCTCGAGTGCTTTCTATTTCTTATTAAAAAAGATACTTGTTTTGCACCTAAGGTCAACTAGAGGAAAACCAAAACAAAAAGCAACAGGTAGAAATCCTCCTATTGCCAAACTAGTTATGAGGTATTTGAAACATTTGTACTATACATTATTTAAAAGCCTCCTCAGTGGCTATGTGTGTCCTATATCATAAGTAGCACCTTACAGCATAAAACCCCCAAAATCAATAAAAAGGCCATTGTTAATAACAAAACTAACCACATTTATAAAAAAAAAGTAAAATTAATTTACTGTACAATTCTTACACTTTACAATACAATATATATTCCCAACAGCCCACCAGCTGCCCTCTGAATGACAACACTGAGCTTACCCTGTTTATGTTACTCAGCACTAAGCACCACAGACTGAAAACTACATGTAATATTCACGATACAGGTTTGTCGATAATCCTGTCCAAACATGTAAAACATTTCATTAAAAAAATCCTAGAAATAAAAAAATAAAAATGCACCATTATTCCGGCTCAATTTACAGTATAAATGTAGGAAAGTGTTGCATGAACCTGCACATACAATTAATACCAAAATGACCATACATGTTTTAAAAAGTGCTTTGATAAACACTGAATTAAATAATTTTCATGCTCATCATTTCAGACGAGTGATGGCATTATCAGTGTTGACAAGTTGAGTACTGTAACCATAGTGTGAAGGCATGATAGGTCAAATAAACAGCATGCATTTAGCACCAAGAGCATTACAAAATCAGTGTTGTTTTGTAAAGATTTTTAAATTCCAAAAATAAAGCCAAAAGCAAACGTTTTTCCAGTAGAAGATAGTAGGTTTTATGCAACCTATTATACCTGATCAAAAGCACCAAAAAGGATATAATCTTGCAAATGTTTAAGAAGAATAAATACATTCTCTTCAGTTTGTGATGTAGTCCCTCAATTGCAGGAGAGTCATCTAAACAATGCTTTTGAAAATGAGAAATTCCAGCTCACATCCAAGAGTCCTTTTCATTTCTGAAGACTGAAAAGCACTTATTGAGGGTCAAAACATCTTCACTTGTAAAATGCTGTGCTAATGACTTCCTTGAAATATTCTCTACCTTCCTTATCCGTCCATAAAGCTTAGTATAGAACAACATAAAAGGGCAATATTGCTCTCCAATGCAGCACCCAGATGCTAGAGGCATTGACGTATGCTAGCAGTTGGTATATGTAAGAACCTATGCTTACATAAACTGTCTGTAGGGTCCAGTAACCTTTGTGAAGGCATAAGGAGATGTACTGACATATGTATTGGTTGTTGTGGATACAGATCCTTCAAGCAGTGATTGAATGAAACGCTTATAAGGGGGTTCTCCAGGTTCAGTTGCCTCTGAATGCTCACGTTTTGCTCCCTTTTTGCTGCTTTTTGTTGGTGTCACTTCACCACCATTACGCTCAGCTTCTTCTTCTTTTTCCCGAGCTTTTTCTGCCATTTTAGCTTCCCATAGAGCCAAGCCATGCTTCGCCTCATTCAGGTTTTTATGCTGGTAGAACACTAAAGAGATGCGTGTTGGATGATTTCGGTCTGGGTTCTTAAGGGGTGTAGTGGCATGAAGCTCACGTTTAGCACACTCAATTAGTACTGAACCATGGCTAGGTGCAACTGCCACCCCTCCAATATCAGGATCAAGGAAGTTGTGTTCATTGTCTGACCATACTTCGGGTTTTTGAGGTGTCGTAGGTGTCTGCGGCAATCCAGCCTCTTGTTTGATTCCTGCTGCCAAAGCATTTGCATTGTGTACAGCTAATGATGGCGATGGCATTTGGCAGTCTGCATTTACCTGGCTAGGAAACATATGTGAACTTGACATCTCTGTTTTGACATGACTTAGCAATGGATCTTGACCTGATGGTATCATTTGAGGGTTAGGCGTGAGGTATGGACTTGCGTAACCATGAAATTGATTGGCTAGACCATCATGGGCTGAGGGTGCTCTTGGGTGAGGGTCCATGTAGTGAGCATTGGTTCCATTAGGACCATATGGAGGATAAGGGGATCTCATTGGATGAACAGGTCCCATGCCACAAGGGTTGTACCCATTGACCTGTAAACCTGGCTCTCCATATCTTGGTGGATAGTTGTAGTGCTGAGGTACTGCATATTGCGGAGGAACCCCATATTGCTGCTCCAAAGGTGACGGTCTTTGTTGATACATATCTAAATGTTTTGGGTTCGAACCATAGTATGGAGGGTAGCCACCAGGAATGCTACTTTTGTGTTGATAACCCGGGTATGGATTACTTGACCCGTTCATGTAAGAGCTTTGTAAATGGTGCGGGGAGGGGTAAGAGCTTGCTGATGTTGGCTGAGGAGGATACATGTTGCCATGTTTGGAAGTGCTTTGAAAGGGTTCTGGGTGATTAGGGTATCTCTGAAAGTTGTTTGGATTTGCAGTGCCAGGAAAAGGAGGAATGGCCTTTGAGGGCTGGTGCTGTGGGTGATGTTGCTGGTAATGAGTATTTCCAGGATTGTGGTGTGGCAGACCTGAATCCATACATGCTCCCATTACTCCTGGTACATTCCCTAGATGACAGATAAACAAAAATTAACCCTTGCAAAAACATACAATGATATCACAGCAAAAATTATGTCAAAAGTCATACCTCCTTTTAAAGCAGTGTTCTCATTATGTTCATTTTTTGTTTTGACATGAAGGGCTTTCTCAGCTTTTTCGCTTTCGAGTAGAGCATTCTTCTGAGCAGCTGCTTTTTTGGCTTCCAGCTTTTTTTGTCGGCAGGACTTAGCCGGTTCTGCCAGCATGCGCACCTGCCGACGGAAAGCATGGAGGATCTGGATAGCTCCAGTCTTGACCTTTTCCTGCTGACCTTCCTCACTGCCAAATTCATCCGTTCTGGAAGCCTTGTAAAGAGGCAAGACATGGAGCTGCTCGTCTTCTGGGATTTTTCCAATGTCACGGTTATCCTCCCTGGTTAGTGTGCATACCTAACAAAGCAAGAGTTGGACATACATCAGTCATCAGTAAATATTGAAATATTAAATATTTTCTTTGAAGAAGAAGAAACACTCACCACAGTGCTGCCACCCTGCATATTGTGGAGGTCTCGGTGAGCATGAGCACAAAAATCCATACAAGCTGTGACTCCAGAGAAGGGTCGTCCTGCTTTGAGTCCAAGTCGACAATCTGTTGCTCTGTGTTCATGTTCAACCTGTTCACGGATACATGATTTTTCTTCAAAAAAAATATATATAGTTTCTTTTTTTGACGAAACTAAGCATTTGAACTAAACTGCTTGTATCAGTAATTAGTACACAACCAATTTTAAAGTTGTTGATATTTATAAGAATTGATTGTCTTACCTGGTTACTGTATGCTTCTGGTGCCATAGTTTTATACAATGGACCTAGTAATGTTGCCAGATTTTGAAAGTTATTTTCCAGCCTTTCTTCCTGTAAGAAATGTTGAAATCTTACTAAAAACAACCTTGTGTATGTTTATTTACATTCTTATAGTAGTCTGTAATACCTCTCTCACGTCATCCCCAAGTAATTTAAATTTTCTCGGGATCTTGCTCCGAGCAAATTTGCAGCCATTGTAGTACATGCTCCAGGAACAGCCAAATGAGAAAGAGGCTCCACTAAACTCAGGGTCAAAACCTTGACATGCACAAGTTCTCCTGAAATTAAATGTTAGAGTATTATATATCAATACACTTTGCTGATAATAATTAACTGCTTCTACTTACTCTTCGTTTAGAGCACAGCGTCTTTGTGTGTGAGCACCATATTTGGTCAGTGTTTGACTTAATTCATTGTAGAGAGAATCTGCAAGACTTCGTGTTATACCTTCCCATACTAGCAGTGCTACAATAATGCAGGATGATTCACAGCGATGGCCATTTCGCTCACGCACTAAAACTAATAATTTCTCTTCATCACTGGATCTTCGGATCACCTGTCAATAAATATTGCAGTTAGTATTCTTCTTCTCAGTTTGAATTGCATACATTACAACTCACCCATTTAGCAATTGGACAACCCTGTGTACTTTTTCCTTCTTTGCCAGTATAGATCACCTTTTCAATTCTTATTGCTCTCCCTGTTAGACCAGACCTTCCAAGTAGAAAATGAAAATGGTATGAATACTGATTAGTTAGGGTCAGCGTCACAGTAGTGAGTTACCTTTTCTCCATCAGTTGTCTGATTCCTTGTACACTGGGAGCAGAACCCAAGTGAGTGTAGTATGGACCTTCATCCTTTTCACTGATTTGTTCTAAATACCAAAAACAAATGGCAATCAGACTGAATATTATTTGAGGATGCAATTCAGTTGCATGTAGTTAGTTGAAAGTATATTTCACACTAATAAGTAATAAAAAGAGGTGAAATTACTCACCAACACAGTGGCAGGACGCAATGTCATATTGCGTTTTGAGGGGTGTGTCAAGTAAATTTTTTATGGGAGTATCAAGCAGCTTCATGGGTGAATCCATGAAACATTGTAAAAGATTTTCTTTTTTGGGAGTGGAATCCAGAGGTTTTTTTAAATGTAGTGCTGGTGAGTTTGACATCACTGTTTCCTCTTTTATTAGATCTGTATTAGTTGATAAGATTGTGACTGGTCCTGAAGATTCAACCTTGACTTTATTTGAATTGATGACAATGGGCTTTTTTTCAAACACTGGTGAGAGCTGGTACTGTTTTAGACTTTGCTCCATGGAGGCTAGGATACTTCCCTGTCTCTTGCTTTGGTCACACAAGAATTCTTGGGGCTCCTGTTTGACTTGAGCCTCTCTTACTGGCATCTGATGCTGGCTGTAGCCTGGAAAATCAAATTGATCAGGATGCTCTTCCTTTATGGTTTTAATACCATATTTCAAATCAACAGGGCTTTGAGGAAGGTGAGGAGGACCATGACGCTCTTGTTTTTGTAATAGATGCATTCGCAGTGCTGCATGCTTTTGAAAATCTCCAGGAGAAAGTTGCTGAGAACTTTTTGTCTGCATAGGTGCAGTTGGAAGGGAGTTGTCAACGTGGTTAGTTGTTTGGATAGTGGATTGCTGTTGTGGAAGTTGTTTGAGGTCCAAGTTTGGAGAATACAGCTGTTGCCGAAATTGCTCATCAACATTATTGAGATTGTTGTGGAAGGCTAGAGGTTGGTGGCCTGGTTGTGGCTGACTATGAGGCCTGTAGATGGGAGATTTAAGCTGCTGTTCATCACACTGTGGAGGTTGTGATAGTGGCCTCTGAGGATGCATGTGTTGCTGTTCCCTTGAGTGCTGTGAGGACTGTGTGTTGCCCTGGTAGGTCCTCTCTCTTGTTTGAAAGTTCTGATCCAGGAGAGGTGTTTTCGATTGGGACCGGTGCCAATCACTGCTGGCATTTTTTTGTTGGATCGAAGTACAGTGTACTTGTGCTAGTAAAGAGTCCTGGTTTTGTGACCTGATGTTTAACCCTTGACTGCTGTCCATAAACGCCCCATGAGTTTCCAATCTTTGTATGGGTTTCTGAACTTGTGGACTGGATGTCCTCTGCTGAGACTCAGTGTTGCGATTTCTACACAAACTATTTTCCTGTGATTGGGCAGGGATAGAATTTGTGTACTGTTGCTGCAAAGGCTTATCTGTCCATTTATGTGGTTGAGAATTAAACATACTTGTTTGCAGAGATGTGATTTCACCTCCATTACCTAATCTAGCATGTATTGGGGCCAGCCGTGCCATACCATCAGTTGCACTGATACCAATATTTTGTTGATATCTTTGTGGTTCAGCTCCATATAGTAAAGCCCCATGATCGACCTTTTCATAATATTTTTCTGGACCATTTGAATGTTGGTGGAAAACATTTGCAGTGTTTGTATCAAGACCTAACTGGCCTTGAGGGTAACCTGGAGGTCGTCTTTGTGACTGCTGGTGTTGATCTTCATAACTATTGGAGAAACCATTCATATCATATCCAACAGGCATTTGGGATAATGCATGCAATCCTGAGTTCAAATGTCTTTGAGGGCCTGCACTTGGGGGTCGATTTACATTTGTACCATTGATGGAATTTATTTCTGGTTTATTTGTTTGAGGTGCAATTGATACCTGCTCAGGAAAATACTGAGACAATGTTTTTTCCAAAAGATCTCCTGGAGTTCCTTCTATGGTAGACGGGGATGATGCAGCACCATTTGAAATCATTTGCTTATTTTTTAAATGACCAAATACATCTCCATTGGATAAGTTACAGTTTATCTTTTCCACATTCATTGGGTTCTGTGGGACATTGCACTGAAAGTCTGTTGCTTTAGTGAAGTCTGAAAAGCCATCAGGTAAATTGGAAGGATCTACTTTGAGTTTTTTTGAGTGGTGAACCAGAAATGACTGGTCTGACGGCACATGCTTCATTTGCCCATTTCTTATCTCTCCATTAATTTGGTGGGATGCTGGATCCAAAAATTCTTCCACTGTAGCAGGAATGGAGCTTTCACGGTGCCTCTTCATTAAGTTTGTGACTGGGCTAGAATTGAAATGGCTCCAGTTTGTATCGTTGCTTGTATGCAGAGAATGGCCCTCTGAAGAAGGGCATCCATTCTGGAGTTTCTGGGGGTTGTTCGAAGAGATGACATATCTCAGAGTTTCTTCATGTCTGGCCTGTTCTGTTTCCATCTGGGCTGCTTACAGTCCATCCACGGGCCAGCCCTGGGTCCGCCCTGCACAAGAGAACAAACTTTGGATTAATTATGTGGACATCACACATCTTAAATTATATATTAAGGTAGGCTGTATTGATGTGATGTCACAACATTCCAAAGAGCCTATAGTTTACAAATGTGTTGAAGCGTGATTCGTCATAGATACAAGATACAAGAATTTATTTGCCATTTTCTGTAAAACCACGTAGGAAATACTGTGCAAGACTACCTCAGAGTGTACCAGAGCTCTTGCCACGGCGCCATGTGACAAAATTCAGACATAAGAAAAATAAATGGCAGGTTTCTGAATATGCATCGAATAAATTACTCTGAGATAAAATTTCTTTCGCACTTTGCTTCATACCCAAAGAGTTTTATTGGAACCTACCCTCCAGCTGAAATAGAATACTAGAACATGAGAGCATCTGCCATAAATAATGATCAGATATCATCATCATAATCAAACTTTATTACAGACTTGTGGTCCAGGATAAGACACATTTAATAGATAGAACCAATAATTACCTATGAGTCAATCATTTAAAGCTCAAATTGGATTGCATTATGTAAAATTATGAAAACATATTTGTCAATTGTTTGCACATTGCTTATACTTGCTTCATTATCATGCTAAAGTAAGAGATTTATTTATTTTTTCTAAGTATTGAGTTATTGTTCTCATACTCTCATTCAAACTGTTCTGTAACTTGTAATGCAACACAGAAATGCCCTCACTGTGGGACAAATAGAGGATCTCAGAATCTTAAAAATAGTTTTCTGTGGTACATTTGCGGTGCATATTCTGTGGTTTTAATGGGTGCAGTTTTGATGTGTTAAACAGATGTGAGACTTTATGCCGGCTGTTTTACTTGCTCACACACACAGAGACAAGGTTGATAGAAAGCGTTTGTATGTCTGAGTATGAAATGATCTTCATTTCAAATGCAGACATTGCAGATATGTTTTGTTGTCCACACTAATTCTTCTTTCAGCAGTTTAAGTAAGTAATCAATCTTTATTTATATAGCGCCTTTCACAGACTCAAAGCGCTTTACCAACGTTTTTTTTTGTTCAGATGGGCGAGTCATGGCAACGGGGCAAGACAGATGTTGATCTCACACCTTGCCACAAACATAACACGTATCACCATTGCTTAATGATGTCAGTTAACAAATAAATGTTGAGTCCTACAATATTATTATGGCTCACAATAGCTTATTTCACTCAATATGTGCTAAATCTAAAACAGTTGAAATTATCAGTACTATTTCATGCATTTGTTGATTCAATTGCAATACAAAGCTGGAAAAGGAATGGAATGCGAGTCACTGTTTTTGAAGAGTGGTGATTTTGTTTTGTCTGTTTTTGCAAAACAATTGAATTACAAATTGTGCATTATTATTGAGCAACTATTTGCTCTAAATCTGAACATCAAAGCTTAACTTGTGCTGCTATACCCTCAAATGAAAGCCAATACGCCTATTACTATACTACTGCCATACTCTTGGCCTGGAAAGGCAATAAGTTCCTGGGCAGTATCACCCCAAACCATAAACTACTGAATCTTATTACAGTGTATCTAAACTGATGAAGTATTGCACAAGAGACTTTGAATTAACAATGAAACATTATTTAGACTAAGGATCAATAGAAGCTAAGCGAAATACTTTGGTCCTATGGTTATATCCATGTTTGTGCCTCAGACTCCTGCCGTGGTTTAGAGCCTCGCTCTCTCTGGTCAGCCTCTGCTGTCATCACACCACTGAGCATCCAGCTGCCAGGAGCAGGTGAAACAGCAGCGTCACAAGGACAAAAAGACACAGATTAGTGAAGTGCACAGTGAGACTAGCTCTTTTCATAGTTTGAACTGGGTTTCTGAATAGTGAAGTTCAAATAAGACCAATTGCTGACATCATGTAGCTAGAAAACACTTGCAATCATTATCATAATTTGTCAAACTGCAAGTAATGGCACATTTCCGTCATTGACTAATGACTGGAATAAGGTATTTGTGAGAAAAGATAAAAGATACTTTGTGATAATTTGTGTGTTATTATTATTTCTGTATTTATACAGTGAATCTAGTATTTATACTAGTTGTACTAACTCTAGATGTTAGTACAACATAACATTCAAATATAACTTACAAAATTATACTTTTTAAACATAGAGAAAAGCAAAAATTGCATTGTAATTACAATGTTGATCAGAAAGAAGTACCATTGGATATGTGGTCCTAATGGAGAATCGCCATATTTGAAAATATGTGATAGTTTGGGCTATAGAATGAATTTCTGACCACAGAGGTAAGATAAGACAAGATGTAGTGATATTGGAAAAGTCCAATAATTTCAGAATTATGAGTTGTGAACAGCAAATTTATAATTTTGTAAAACATGTGCTTTATGGGTTGTTTAAGCATGCATGATATCTCTGCAAGGTTATATTCTCAAAACATATAATTTGAATGTATTAATATTTATGAATAAAATTGCAGTAAGAATAATATATTTATAGGCTAGTATGTCTACTCTTTCGTTATGTCTATCCATCAGCCTGTGAATCTGTTACAACAATGTTGGGGGAGAACAGGGGGTATGAAGCGTTTGAGTCTACCGCGGCTCCCTTCCACATCAGACACTCCGGGTTTTACTTCACACAGACTAAAGCTGCTTGTCACAGTTGAATACACCCACACTGCCAACAAAAATCTTTCCTGAACCAGAACAAAGCCAGGGATCCCAGCTGAGTCCGTGCCTGCTACTCGCACAACTCTATAAACATGTGCCGGTAACGTCCAAGCTGGTCATGACATATTACCTTTTCTTTGTTGCCCACAGGAAGGGTTTTTTTTTACTCCGGAAGTAGAGCGCTAAACAAAAGCAGAGGCCGTGTCTGAGTGCCTTAAGTATGTGCATGTGCTCTGAACTCTTTGATCTGTTATAGATCAACATGGCTCCTTTTAGACATTTTAATAAACTTTGGGTTAATCTTCCTGTAATAATGCTGCATGTTCTAACGTCTGCCATTCATACACTTCTTCCCAAACTGGATCTGATAAATGCTGGTTTTGTAGAACTATTTTCTGGTCCTGTCTGTAGTTGCTCTACAAGGCATAGTTATCTTTGGGAAACTCAAATATTTTTGTGAATGTTCTTGAAACATCGATCTTATTAAAGTAAGAATTCTTGGGTTTCAGCTTCCTGTTATAGTTATCTATAGTATCAGGTCTCATTTATCAATTTATGATCAACTATAAGTTGTATTACATTATTTTTTGTTTAGCCATAAATCATCAGTGGTATCAGAGGACTATACAAAATTCACAATTTACAACAAATTAGAAAGTAAAACATTTAGAACACAGAAAATGCATGAGAAATACAAAGGAGCCGTTGTTCTATTGGGCAGCGGTAAGACCAATGTCCATAGATGTCCATAATGGATGGATCATCATTGTCCTTAGACAATCCTGCATAAACAGTAACTAGTCATATTGTTGTAATCCTGCACTGCTTACAGTGAATGATTGGGCTGTACTGTTTGTCACTGTGTCTTGCATAACTTTCTCAGGGACTTAGAAAATATCTAACATTAAATGATCTCAATAAAGAAATGTTTATTCTACTCTTATGTCTTAGCAGTGAGCTCCATGCAGTGAAATATGAGCATATCGCAATAGTGGACAAGGCATGACTTGGCAGGAGCATGCGACATTCAGCACCAATGACAGCTGCTTTTATACTGTCTCTGTGCATTTGGTTAAAAATCCTGTAAATATGCGATTTTTAATCAGATTCGACAATAACAAAGCTAAAATAATGTGACTCAAGAACATCTTATCATAGGCGAGTAATTACACTTTTGTGTTTTTGTTCAGATACATGCATTTTTATTTAATCTTCAATAACTACAGCTCTGACCTCTGACCTTATGACCGTCACTTTATGCTACTGTCACTTTACTGCACTCTACCGCACTCTTAAGGGTCTATTGTGGGCACTTGTATATAGTAAACTGAAGACATTTATGTAGATTTTTATTTATGGATGCCTTCTTGTTTTTATTCTGATTTAACTTGTTTGTACCGAGAGCCAAAGCAATTTCCTAGTTACTCACATGGCAATAAAAAGGATTCTGATTCTGATTCTGATTGAATGGGGAGTCTTAAAACTTCTTCACGGAATGCTTAAATCTGTGTGTTTCTTCAAAAAACATTGGATGACTAGAATTAGTTAAAAAACATTCAATTGATGTGAATAATCAAACAACTTGTTACAGTCCTACATTTTAGATAGCCAGAAAACAACAAGTGCTCATTTCCTTTCTATTTTTAGGTGTTTTATTGCACCAGTTGTAGTAAATATTTGCACTGTGCTGCTTGTTCACTCTAAATGAGCACTCCCAAATATCACAAAAAAATACTGACCTAGTTATGACTGTACACTGACTAATAGATGAAGTCTTGTCATGACACCAGTCAGGAGCTCGGGAATCCAACACCAGTCAAATGGCAGCCTGCTGTAAATATGAAGTTAGAACTGCTTCTCCACAAACCCCATGACCCTGACCTACGTTTCACAACTGCATTCCAACCAGCACTGTAAGCAACACAGACAACTGCCACTCAGAGCTACAGCCGTGCATTTCATTTAGAAGCTTTTTTTGGCTCCAAAACAAGACAAAACAATCACCATAAACATAGTGTTATTATTCATTATGTCTGCATTTCCTATTAGCATGATTTATTGCTTCTTCTCCATCATCATCATGTAATAATACATACTCTCTTGCCTTATCTGGGGCCAGGACTCTCCTGAAAGAGAGATTCTGAAATCTCGGTGGGACTTTCCCAATTAAATAAAGGTCAATAAATAAATAAATATTTACAGGTGAAACAGTATAATTGAACGATGTTCTAATTTTTCCTTTGTCCTGAGGGTTTTTCGTTCAATTGTATCAAGTATGGGCACGGTCACATAGGTTTTTTTTGCATCTCCTCATTACATGCTAAAAAAACCTCATGGCTATTTTTTTTCATGAGTTGTAACATATGACACTCTTCTCTGCTGTCAAATGTCTGATGTCTGATGTCTATTGTTTCCAGTGTTATTTCAATAAAATTAGATACATTGTCAATGCATAGGTGCATTTTGTTCTTGTTTGGCATCATGTGCGTCCCACATTCTAGTTTTATTTCATATAGAGAAACATAAACCATGAGTTGAAACACTTCTTTTGACATCTTGAGCCTAATAATAATGATAAAAATATATACAAGGCTTTGTTTTTTTTATTCAACATGGTCTCTACTAATACAATTTACAAACAAAAACAGACTTAAATGCACAAAATGTGTCTTTCTTTTTAAATTACAGGTCTATCTTATATAATACATCCATAGTGTCACCAGATAAAATATGTGCAAGTTTGTATTTTTTTTTTTTTTTTTATTTACCTTGATTTTTCCAGAAATACATTTTCCAAAGAGGTCCTGGCAAAGAGGTCAGCACAAAATGTTATTGGCATCACACGAGTCTCTCATTTGCCAGTTTCTTTGGTGAAATTCATCTTTAAAGATGAATCAGTTACAGCACAAATGATTCCTGGCGAAAAAAGATATTTGCCAGAAATCATTCAGCATCAGAAATGGAGATCTAAAATGTACTGTCTACGATTGTGTGGGATTACTTGTTAAACAAACTACTGAATTACAAAAAAAAGTGTTTTCTTTCTATGGAAGTACATAATGATTCATAAAAATAATGCAAAGTAGAAGCACTTCAATTGACTGTATCCACACACTTGTATCCGCGCAAATAATGCATGGCTTGTACCAAATCCACTCCACTGATCTATGATTCATTAAAATATAGAAGTCTAGCCCCCAAGGCACATCTTCAAATAATTTGTTGACTCCAAACACCCATGTGACTTTCGCTAATATCATCTGATATTACTCCCATTATTTCTTTAAGTTTGTTTTCACCCAAAATGCAAGAGAAAAAACTGATTGAAAGTACCTGGCCATTTTACATTGAAAGTAACTATGGCGAAGTGACAGCAGAGTCCTGATCTACTGTGAGATACAGCAACCAGTATAACAGAAAAAATATTAAGAACTGTGGTAACATTGTGCAATCCGACTCTATATTTTGTTGAGAATAGTGCTTGTTTCCTGTTACTGCAAACATGTGACACAAGAAATTTAGTTAGAAAACATGACCTATTACTACTATCCCTCACTCCTCCCCTTTACTATTCTTAACCAAACAGTATACAAACTCTCAAAATGTTCTCTTTAAAGTAAATTGTATTTGGTACCTACTTCTCTTGTCAAAGTATAAATCGATCACAGGGAATGACACATTTCTGTTTGTAATTTTGTTCGTGAGTGAAACCTCCCCCTACAAAAGATGAAGGGAGCTGTGTGATCTGCATTGTTCTTTATGTCTAATGCAAGACAGATGTGAGAGGTTCAAGGAGGATCCCAGTGCTCCCCTTCTGCAACTCTGCCATGTTACTTGTCACTCTTTGTTCTGCCTTTTGGTGTGATTTTCATGTCTCTCTTAATTTACATTTACAAATTTATTATATTGATGATACACTGTTTGTTTTTTTGACAGTGAAAGCAGTTGATTGCTGTCGTAGTATATTTTCAACACTAGTAAAGTCTCTTTTTGTCCAGGATGGCCAAATTCATCAATGTAAAAAATTCATAAGTGATAGAAAACATAGTATTTAGAGAAAGCAAATATTACATTTCCAGTTTTGTGTAGTCTGAATCAACCACACCTCTGCACAAACAGGTTTAACAAGCGAGAGGTCAAACACTGGGATGTCATGTATCCAGTCATCCGGATCCAACTGTTGTCTACTATCAAGTTTACAGCATAAAGAAAAAACATGTATTAGTAATTCCTTTTGGTAGATGATTCAGTCTTCATGTATGAGCATGTTCTATATGTATTGTAGTTTTTTCTCCCTTTTGTCATAAGGCAATCATTGGAGCTCATTATGATTAATCATGTTATTATATTTTCTCCTTAAGACAAAGCAGCGCCCTGTATCCCTGGAAAGCGCAAGATTCCAACCACTGTTACATTATTCCAGCAGAACTGGATAGAAGCTCCAATAGCGTTTATCACACACAAATAGCCCGCTCTTAACTGCATCTCCTGTGTTTCCTCTTCCACAACTGTCAATATTTCTCTCCAGTTCAAAGTTAATTTATTTTGGGTGGGTTGTAGCCATGGTAACCATCTTCATGGCACTCCACAGCCCATCTGGTCTAAACATTAGCCGTGTGCACAGAAAGCTCTTTGCACACGTGCTGTATGCATCGATTCCACACAATCAATATCAGCACATTTTCAGAGACCCTTTTTTCCACAAGCAATCATCAACTATACAACCTCCACCAAGCACTTATAAACACAGTAATTGTTGTTTTTTTATAATGAAAAACTACAAGAGTTAATCTAAAAGTCAAAACGATGCAGTAGCAATGATACCAAAACATGTACTAGCCAAGTTGTAGTAATTGTTGTCACAGCAGTTAGCCACTACAGAAGCAGTAACAGAAGAGGCAGAGCCCTGTTGTCAGTTGTTTAATTTCCAATACTGAAGTGGATTACTTTTATGTTCTTTACAAATATGTAGAATTCCCAAACCCATAACGAACAACATTTTGTTCCTTTTAAGTGTTCTGACTTAGTTTGGCCTGTGTCGTAAATCAAGAACTTTACAAGGAAGTCATTTCAATTAATTACTGAAACGAAATTTTTCTGGTTGAAAATTTAATTGTATTTTGCACATATATAGTTTTGCACTTGCTCATTGGTTTCTTAGCCTGACCTAAGCCACTGTTGCTAAGCTGCTTCTCCCCCACTGAGAGAGATCCACTTTCATTGAATGAAATCACAAGTCCTTTTGAGCCAGGCATGTATTCAGTGAGTTAAGGCATTGTATAAGCTCCTGTTCCCAACACTATGATGCTTGAACTTAAATAAATGCAACCATCCTTCCAAACATAAATAAAGTTCCACTGAAGTCTGGACTTACGATCATACAATTGGGTCTGCAGGTATTTGAAAAAACAATAATTTAAGCCTTTTAAAATGTGCATTGTTGCCAGTTTAAATTCCACATTTGTTCTACACTTACTACGGCAGAACAGCTACCTCAAATTTTAACATTACTTCAGAGTAAATTTGCCTGACTGTCAATATTCTGTATTATTTGCTGCTGTATCAGTAACCTGATATTGAATGTGGAGGGTTGTAGTGTCTCTGGTAGTGAGTGATGTCATTCAAAGCCATCGGTCAGGGTTATGTCTCTACATGGCATAGGGGACCAGCTGTCGCTCTTTGTGCTTCGTGTGTAGACAACAGGGGTCTATGAGGCCTATCCTTTTCAGTGACAGCTCCTTGCAGCATAACGCACAAATCTGACAGCCATTTTAGAAGTGGGCCAACAGCCATCAGCAGCAGTTGTTTTGCTGTGAACCCTGGTGAGGCTGCACTGTGAAGAAGCTAGGGAGATTATCTGTCTATTAAAAATGATAATCTCTTTCCAGATATTCTGTGAGATAAAGCATTTGTAGATGACTACATGCTTTGTTACAACTTGGAAAACATGCTGCTATGTTTGTTTCTGTCTTTTTATGGAACGTTAATGCAAGACATTTGTTTTGCTTAGAACTGCCTGCTTAATTTAATATGAATATGAAAAATCCTGTAGATATCACAGTGGGATAGATATCTTGTATGTTCACATCAGTCATCACATCTGTATCAAGAATGGGTAAAACAAATATTTTTTTTAAATTACAAACGCCATGCATGCGCTCACTGTTTCTTGGAGCCTCAGTGACATTTCATTCTAGTACATCTTTAGTATAGCATTTAATGTAATAACGTTATTCATTTTCATAAAACCTGTTTCTGTTCCTATTTGTGTTGAGTCAAAGAGGAACAATTAAAAGGTTAGAAATTGTTTTACAGACACATTTTTCCAGTTGTATAGAGACCCCACAATAAATGGCATTCAAGCTGGCTATTAACAACCATTCTTATATCTCGCAATACTACATGTTACATTTCTCGTATCTCGTCTGCATAAACAGCATACATTTTCTCTGGCCGATGGTTCACGAGTCAGTCGAGGGCCATCGGGCGGGGAGGCAAGAGGAAAGATGCTTCTCGCTTTGGGGATGGTTACATAACAAGCTTCCGCTGGCTCGCTTGCGTGGCGCGGAATGCCAGGACGGTGTTTGTAAACAGAGCGGCCATGTGCGTACGCGCATTGGAGGAGGCCTTTGAGTACTACGTGTGCGTCACCCCCGAGGTAAAGGCTGACACTGATACAGAGTCGACAGCATTTGCGCTACCTTCCCGCCTGTGCTGCTAACATCAGGGATCTCACTCCATAATTAGGTTGTGTCGCCGTCCGGCGCAACTCGGGTCATGTCAGGGAATCTCATAGCCGCTCCTGCTGACTAAAGAGCCGAGCATCTCTGTGTTGGCGTCATACAAACTGTTTTTGTGTGTATCTGCATATGTGTGACCAAATGTATAGGTAGAATATTTGGTAGAATATTTGTATTATATATTATAACATGGGGAGGCAGCGTTTGAGATTTATGGAGCTAAAATCTGGAACAATCTTCCTGAGGATGTGAGGCTAGCATCTACTCTGGCAATTTTCAAATCAGGGCTAAAAACTGTTCTTTTTAGCTGTGCATACGGCTGAAGGATTTTATTGATACATACTCTTTTTTTTTAATGCATTGTGGTTATTTATTATTTTAATCCCGTGTGTGCTTTTAATATTTTAAGGTTTTTTTCATTACTTGTGATTTTATTCTGTTTTTAATGTATTTATTGTTTGTACATGTAGTTTTTGATGTTTCTGATTTGTCTGATATTATGTGGGTTGTGAGGCACTTTGAGTGGCCTTGTGTTGGAAAGGCGCCATACAAATAAAGTTGATTGATTGATTGATATTTTGTGTTTTCAACATGCGCCAAATAAGGCAATGGTGCAACCAATCAAGAGCTATGGTTCTAGCAGCGGGTTTTTGTATGATTAATAAAAGAAAGTTTCTGCAGACTGTCTTACTTACATGGTGAAATGTGACCAATGTTTTGGAATATGAAAAATAAAACGGCAAGACTTGCCTACCATATCTTTGTTTGAGTGCACCATACTGAGTTTTTATTGTACCAAATGTCAAGCATCTCAGACACATACATATTGGAATGTCTTTTGTTGTGCACAAACCGCCTCCTGCAGCACTCTGCAGGAGTCTGGATCGCAATCAATATTAAAAAATCAATAATGGCTCTGAATACCTCGCCATTTTGTCTCATATACAGCACTTACTTGTGGCTTGTGCAAATCAGGTATAGTGCAATGTAAAATGTCACTTGTCGCTGCAGTGGTCACACAGAGGCCTCTGGAATATGAGACCTGTGGGTTGCAGGTCGTAGGAGAGTTAAGGGTCAGGGCTGCATTGTGTTAGGACTACATTGTTGTGCAATGCTATGGCAACTGGACATTTGTTCCCTCCAAAAGCTGATATTGTCTCAAGACTGGGAGCAACTTAAAAGGAGACTTAGAACCATGACAGAAGAGCATTCCCAATGTGCTGTTTTATCAGTTAGGTGTAGATAGATCACAAGAGCTACGCGCATGTGATGGATCTATCGGCCCATCCCCCACACAACCCCCATAGGCTCATTACTGCTCTGCTCTGTCTCTCTGCATATAAAACAGAAGCAAGGCAAAATGATTTAGACACACTATACAATATTCAGATTCATTTTGAAACTTTCTGAACACTACATTTCTTGGTTTGTAGAATTATATGCACACATGTGAAGCATATTTTATGCTTTGCAAACATATAACGTGCTTATTTTAACCCTGTAATATGTTTGCACCATGTCTTTTGTTGTTGAGTTGGTTTTGGCTGTTTGGGTGATGGTTTTTTCATACTCTATTGTTCATAAGAGTATTCTAGACTATTATTTATCCAGATTTTAGTTTTTTGCTATAGAATTTAACGTCCCAGATGGCACAGTCAAAAAACATCTCCAAAAAGAAATCAGAAAACATTCTTGCTAAGCATTTACGCCAATGTTGACACACACACTTGCTAACCACGCACAGCTAATCATAACACAGCCAGCCCATTGCGTCACAGAGACCTGGCCTCTTGTTATTTTAGCTTCCTTTGGAGCGCTTCGTTTGGCCGACCAATTCGGCCAAAATTATTGGTGCTTGAGACACCAATAATTTTGCTTTTGTCACTTATGAAGCCTTCTTCTTGAGTCTTGTCACTACTTTATATTTGACCTAGCTGTTCCCAAAACAGTGACTTAGCAAATCCCCCACAAGACTCAAGTGAAGGAGAAGTACCAGTATGTGCCTGTCATTATTCTTGGTGCAAACAAACCTAACTATTAGTTGAGACTTTACCTTCAGGCTCAAGCATATAATGACACCAGTTAGCGCAATCCACATGCAATACACAACTAGCTTGTCAGATCCCTGGTATATTCTAATGACCCATTAAGATGTTAATGATTAAGCTATTGTCCCCACGAGAAAAACTAACAACACGTTAGTTAAACTATTAGGGAACATGAATAGTGTCCTGCTGCCCATATGCCAATGACTACTATAGATTTGTTTGAAAACTCTACCTTGTTATGCAAAAGTGATTAACTCAAGGATATCTAGTGCTATCATGAGCAAGAATTAGGTCAGTGTGCTGGGCCCTAATCTGTAGCTTTGCTTACAAACATAGTAGTGATACTCCTGGCTCAGTTCTTAGCACAAATAATACAATTTTCACATATTTTTGCTAAGTCCTCAAAATCAGGAATAATATAGCAATATAAAAAGCAAAAAATAAAAATAACTTCCAAATGTCTATATGCAACACATGTTTCTTGCTAAAGAATCAAATTTCCTGGGCATCTAGTTAATGGTGCACTGGTTTAGAGTTTCATTTATGCATGGGCTTTCTGACCTTCAGTAAGATTTTACACACACAGACCCCAGCACTGCCACAGTTCTTTACTATTGCCTGGGCTTCTCCTTGGGATTTGCCTTTGTGTCTGCTTGTCATTCAGTGGTGAAAGCAATGAAAGCTGATTCACGGAGATGCACAAAGCCACCAAGCTATTCCAGCCCTACTGCTGTGCGCACACTGTGCACTTTACTGCTCCAAGTGTCCGGCCCCGGGCTCCCCTTCAAAGTAGTCCATAATCTCACCACTAAACATGGTCAGGATACTGGATAGCACATGAAGAGTATGAAAATATCTTTCAAACTGTCCAATCCAAGAGGTGTACATGTTTAAACCAAACAAATACATATTGTCTTTCATCGTGCCATAAGATCATAAGAACCATTACTCAGTATTATTGTACATATGGTACAAGAATACCTGATAGTAATAGAAAAGAAGCACCATGTTGCAAAAAGAGAAATCAGCCATGTTGGAATGGTCTCTGTAATCTTCTCTTTATTATCTTGGCTCTTCCTTCCTTTGCTTGGCTCTTGCTTTTTGCCGGAGACGGAGCTCTACCTCAGCAAGAGGGTAAAACTCAACCTCAAACATACCTAAGATCACAGTGTGAACCAGCCAAGTCTTACATTAACCCACTGTGCCCAATCTCACCTGCTTTCCTGTCCCTCCACTTTGCAGAAAATCCAACAAAAACCGTCCAAATCTTTCTTCTCCTCTTCTCGTCCCCTTTAACAAATCCTAAAGGGCAGCCATCTTGCCTCCTTCTGTTCTTCTATGAAACAGACTATCCTCCACATCAATATTCATGGAAGCCAGGCTGACGTCGGCGTCCCACATCATCAGGAGACGCTTTTACTGTTGCTGTTCCTGCTCCGTCCAATACCATTGAGTGGTGTGGTGTGCAGAGCCAGAATGCTCTCGTAGGGGTGAGGAGGCTTGGCTTGGAGAAATAATCACAAAATCACTATCCTGCTGAGGTCTTCCCACACAAAGAGACAGGTTTTCTTTCCCTCCCTTCTCGGTTCCCCTCCTCTTTTTTTTCTTCTTAGGTCAGCCGCACACAATAGTGAACACTACTATAATGGCTCCCTTCAAGCACCGGACTGGATTGCATGGGACAGGAATCCACCCTCCCCCGCTGGATTTTTTTTTCTTTTTTAGCTCAAATTTTGCACACTCTTGTCTAAACTCTCTCCACCCCCTCTCTCTGTCTATCACTCTCTCTCTCTCTCTCTCTCATTCTCAGACAGGAAGCCAGAGTTTCTTGAGTATTTTCCCTCCTTTTTTCAAGACTTCCTCTTCTTCTTGAACACAAGTGCTGGTACTAGTCGTGGTAGTAAATTTTATTTTCCCCCACATGCCTGGATTAGTTGGACACTGCCTTATTTTGGCAGTCTCATTTTTAGACTGTGCGGTGTAAGACAACTCTTAGGCATGTGTACAGCCAGCATAGTGGAACTGCCAAGACCCACCTCCTGTTGACACTGCCCACGTGGGCTCTAGTGTACCACTTTACAGAAACAGCACTGTGGGAAATGAGCATGCTTTCTAGAATAAATACTCATAAAAAAAATTGGGCAAGATTACATATTATTTTATATATTTGAGTGCTGCATTTTATAAGATTACAATAAATTAGTCGGTGTGTTAAGAAAAATAAACATTGGTTTTGTTATTGTTATGGCAGCTTTCATAAGTTCTGATGTATGGATATATATTTATGTGTTGTAAATTTTATCTTAAACTTGCGCTATAGTGCTTTTGTGCAATTTTAATGTAATGACAATGACGTTTATTCTAATCTAATTCTCTAAATAGCATTTGAAACCAGTCTTGGATCTTGGTTTGGTTCGGTAAATGTTTGTGTCTCATACTTCTATTTTGTGCTAAAATGCCTTATGTGGTGTTATTTAAAGTCATTCATGTTCTCCTTGTTCTCATTCTCTCCGTTGTTTATGAGCATGGGGACAACTGAACCAAAACTATTACTCTAAAATGTTATACAGGGGGGTTATGTTACTAAAGTTAAAACCAATCTATACAACACACTAATTCCATTGTCATGAGTGTATTGAAAACTATACCCCGAGCTTTATCTAAGGACTCACTTGTCATAATTCCCATAATGTTCTTTCTTTACTTTGGAAACAGGTGGGCCTTGTCTTAAAACCCTTTTGATTTGGTAAAGGCTTAAATCCTGGGCCCCACCTTTCTGCTCAGCGCCCCTGCCTCACTGGACCGGCTGCGCTGACATTTGTTGACTCAATAGTTTGAAGCTCAGAGCAGAAAAGGAGATTTGTTTTTACACAGAGTGGGGGAGGGGATGTAGCTAGTCAAAGGGGAAAGAGCCACTGGAGCTGCAGCCGAGACAACCAAGCCTTTTTACACACACAGCCATCTTTCTCCGGGAAAATGCAAGCTTTATGACAAGTAATGCGAGACATTTGTTTTGGAATAAACATCATGAGTGTACACAACATTGAATTTATCAAAAAGATGTTCCCATAAAATCTGTAATGCATAGATTAATATGTGGACTCTTTTCAAAAGTAATTATTTGTATTGCTCCAATTGTTTGCCACAATTATTCTTTAAATGTGACGTAGGAGATTGGATGATAACATTCAGTTTGTGTGTGTTGTAGACATAGGAAACTGTGGTTAAAAGGGAAATTTTGAACATAATTGTTTCTTGTTGACTGTTTTTTTCAACACTTACAGCATTGTTGTGGACCAGAAATTGGTTTCGACTTTCACAAGTGTCTCAATACAAACCCAAGATAGTTAGGAGTACCTAACTATAAAATTACCTTCAAATGTAATCAAATCCATGTAACGAGTTCCTCGCTCTCAAAACATATCTGTTTTCACATCTGTGTATTTTTTGTCAGCACATTAGGGTCTGATTATTTTTTTTTAATATAGGAGGTAAACAAGACTCTTTCTGGACAAACACAATTTATGGAACAAAAACCTCCAGCACTAAAGAGGTATTAACTATCTCTGTAATCAATGTGAGAGAACACATTTGATCATTTGTGCCACAAAAGTTACACTACTAGTGTTGCAACTACAAACAGAATCAGAATTTTCTACTAAAAGTTTGTATACAATTTAAAATGAGAGTATGTGTTTCCCCCTTTTATTAGTAATAAACATCTGGATTTCTTTCTACACTGCTATTAGCAAGTAAATGGAACCTACAGGTTTGCTGTTTGTACCAGAGTGGTCTCTGGTGGGCCCCTCTCAAAGCCACTGTAAGTTGTAAATGACAGATTATCTTGTCATTGCTCACACCTCGTCACATTACAAAGGGGACAGCGGCATGTGCCGGCACCTCTACTGTAAACACTCAGCCCCGGCCCCATGCTGCTGCTACTGGAGATGTGACTGGTGGCCACACTTGTCACATGGCTGGTTTCACACCTAAAACGATGATGAGGGAAGGATCTGGCCTAATTGAGCCTGTTGATTTACTCCAAGCACAACACAAACAGGGGCCAGCGTTGGTAGGGGTGCAGGTCAAAGAGCAGCAGCTTAAGTCTATTTGGCAGGTTACATGTTTTATAGTCCTGCTTCCTGAAAAGTGCAATGAAGCAGGTCATAGCTCAAGGGTTCAGTGGCCACATTGTCTTTTCTGTTTAATACTTTGGAAATGGCTAACATCAGCCACAGAAATTATTTCTTCAATTAATCAATTAGCTGTTTAGAACACATATATGTGCTTTTTTAACTAATTTGAGTGAGTGAGTAAGTGAAGCCGCTGGTGGACATTCTAAAGCAGGCATGTCAAAGTCAAATACATCAGAGGGCCAAAAAAATAAATTTGCTGCAAGCCGAGGGCCGGACTGGTTCAATGTTTATTAACTCATTGCCTGCCAGCCTATTTCAGAACAGGTACTCCCATATTGCCAGCAGTTTCTGATGATTTTTATAGATTTTTCAAGACCCACAGAATATTGTGTACTATGACTATCTGAAATCCGAAACCAGATTCTGAAAGAATAGACTGTCTACTTTCATCAGCGAAAAGAATTTTGTTTCTAACTTGTAATCCCCAGTTGAGTAGAGGGAAGTTTTACTGAAATCACCAAAAAGCTGAGAAAAAAGAGGCACAACAAGTGCATCTAGCTGTTTTCAAACCATTCAGAGAGCGCTGCTGCCACCTGCTGGCTCGATTCAATATGCTCTCAAGCTTATCCCCAAACATATTAGATATAATAGACATCTGGGAACATGAAAATAGCGGAAAACGCAATTGACGTAATAGTGCGTCAATGGCAGGCAACGGGCCATGTAAAATTCATTCGCGGGCCGGATTTGACTTACATGTGGTGACTTCTGTAAATGTATAATATTATATATTTATGCATGATTGATTGATTTTTATTTTTTCAAAGCTTCCTTGTGTATGAACTGTGCTATCCAAATAAACATAACTTGCTCTGCCCCACCTTAAATAGAGCAGATACATATTAATCGATTACTGAAAAACTATTTGTTGCAATTAATCATTAAAGCTCTGTAGTGTTTTGGACATATAGGCAGTTAATAGCAGTGTAGTGTGCCACAAATTATCATAAATTATTTATTTCAACTTGGGTTTTATTTTGTTTATATGATGGATCATTGTATTTGATAGATTGGTGTAATTTTACATCACCGTAATTATGGAAACAGTTTTGTATATTGTCTTCATATGAGAGTTGTGGGTACAATAAAGTCCTGTTTGTATTTTAGTAGTGTGAATTGTCAGCCAGACATTAGCACTTCAGGTTATTTTATAAGCAACACTACACCGGGGGCAGTTTAAACACAAGCAGGCTCTTTACGTGAGGTAATAACTAAGTATCCTCTGCCCCAGCTAATACACAAGCTTCTCACGCCCCCCTCCCAACCCACGCTCCCATCGTTATCTTAAAATACAAGGGATAGTCGTTAGTGCGGGCTTTCATTGTCAAAAGTTCTTAACCTCAGTGGGAGCCTTGCAGTAGGTAAGTGCAGTAGGAGTCAGGAGGGAAAAAAGAAAAACATTGAAGTTTATTGGTGCTCAGTCCCACCATTTAAACAAAATTAGTAATTACTGAATTAAATTTTTGTTAAGACAAAGTCCATCCATCCATCCAATTATAGGTTTATCGTCCAATGCAAAAATAAACACAATAACAATACTTCTTAACTTGGGCTCTCCATGCAGTAAATATATTTTAATAAATTATGGACCAGAATGCTACTGAACTTCAGCTGGAGCTAGCTCTGGTTTATTTGTATATTCTATTAGCCAAATGGACGCAACGCATTCGAAACAAATGATTTGAGGAAGTGAAACGCAGTTGGAAACTTTACTCCACACTGACATCCGTTGGTAACATTTTAGTACTGCGGTGGAAGCAACAAAACAATATTTCCTTTGTTTTCCAAAAAATACATTTGCATTAAAATTTGTGTTATTGTTGATGTCCAGGATAAAATTTATTAAAATGATTGTGATGCAAAAATGGAAAAGGCTACTTGAGTGACATGATTAGTGCTTGTGCATCACAGAAGATTCTAGATTTAAATCCACCTTCAGGCCTTTGTGTGTGGACTTTGCATGTTCTCCTTGTGTCTGTGTAGGTTTCCTATGGGTGCTCCATATTCCCCTATCACTAAAACATGTCCAATAGGAATGAATGTAATATACAGTTCATGTTGGCACTCGGCTTCAATGCACCCATGTGTTTGGTGTCTCGCTTCTGTCATCACCGTGTGTGAGGGAATGGATAATACCGGTACATTAAAATTGTATAGTGCTACCTTGGTCTATGAAATGCGGTGTATAAATGAAAAAAAATTGTATTTGCCTAGAATAAAGAAATCAATGGGATAAATTTTAAGCTGTGCAGCTCTGCCACGCTACAAAGCACAAACTTTACCACTCCATTATACATTCTGAAACATTTGCTTAGTAAATCTATTTTAAAAATTAACTTTTTCAAAGCACTCAGGTAATACGATTTATGTGCTTTTAGTACACTTGAATCTTTAATGCTATGCTTGTTTCATAGTGATCCATTGTAGACTTTTACAAAATTTCATCCCAGTTTGCTGACGTAATTGCTCGTTTTTTTGTATATTGAGTGGAGTAACCTAAGACACACTGACAAGGAGAGACGGACACTTACTTGGACAGTGAATAAGAAGTTTTAACATGATATCTGGGGAAACCCTCCTAACATGACCAATGTGCAATGACAGCATCGATCTCGGTCTGACGCTGCTCCTGTGACGACCCTCTGCATGTGAGAGGCTCCTGATATTGTTCCCGCATTCAGGCTGCAGGTGCCCCCATCCTCCTCCCACTGCACCTCCCCCGGCTCCAGGCTGCTGCCATTAACCCTGGGAAGTCCTTTCACCAGCTGGGCCTCGGACGTCCTACTCCTACACTTGGCCTTTACCCCATCACATAGTCTGAGGTACCAGACATCTGTGTTGAGAGTTATAGACGAGTTAATGGAAAAGCAATGAATGCTACTGTATAGATTCTATATTTCTATTTTATATTGTTTATTGTGGCCATACAGTGGTATTCAAAAGATGGGACCCTTATGGTTTTTTACGATTTACCTTCATAAATCATTGGTTATTTGGATGAAGACATTTCAGTTAGATGTATCATATAGGAAACATTGATATTTGAAAAGTGAAATAAAGTCTTTATGTGCATAAATGTAGGCACCACAAAATTAAAATTAACTTTTGCTGAAAAAACATCCTCTAAATGCCTCTGTCATAGATTAACCACACAGAGACGGGATCGTGGTGCACCAGAGCTTCTGGAAGTTTATTCAGTTTCCTTCAGGTTTCAGTTGTTTCAGTTTTTTCAGACAGAACAAAGTCAGGAGATGGTTTATGTAGTAAATTGTTACGTCACAGATATGTCACACATCGAAAGACATACGTGTCGCATCAAGAGACAATCAGAACATATCAGAGTCATATCATGGATTCACAATGGGCCCTTGTGACTGTGAGGGCCAGATATTTTGTCTTGCGTTTGTCCATATGCATATATCCTTTGCATAAACCATGATGTTTAACGATCTTTGTTTTCAGGTCCTTTGAGTGTTGCTTTGAGGCGGCCATGTTGCTACTTTTCAGAGAAGATAGGGGAAATACCATGGATCTATTGTAAAATACTTAGAATTGGCCAACTTAAATATACTTTCACATGATTGGATTCACTTGTGTATGTGTATTTAACTGAAATTGATTAGCCAAACAACCAATGATTTATACATTTTTTAGCCATTGATACAGTATGAGTACTCTTTCAAGCCACTGTGAGATTTCATAACACTTTGAAGCAACTTTTGTTAAGGTTAAACTCATCATTCTATCAATGTGCAGAAGCCAGTACTTTTCCCTTGTTTTGTCTATCTGAAGGCCAAGCTACATGGCACCGTGGCAGCTGCTGATTGGAGGTCTCCATGCCTCCGCTCTGTATAATACACTTGCATTCTATTGTATCTGTGTTCGTGTTCGTGCTGTCTCTACCATCGACAATAAAACATGTCTTCTGTCTGAATTAAAGACGCGATCCCAGACTATGTCATCTTCTTCAGGTGGTGGAAGAATGCGGGCCTTGTCTGTAACATCTAGAGAACAGAAGACTTTTTTTTTTAAAGCCAAAACTGAGAAACCTCAAGAGAATGCATCTGGATCAGCACACTTGGACAATCTGCACAGCCCCTGATTCCAGTCAGGCTGTGAGCTGCTGAGACATGAACAATACCATCGTCCTCTTTTGCATGGACATGATTTGGAACAATTGGATTTCTGAATTTGGAAATAATTTGGACTGAATTGAATTGCTGAATCTGGACACTAAAGCTGAAACGTGTGATTGAAAGACACATCACAGAAGAATTCATGGCTCGACACAACAAATGCAGCCTGAAGAAAACAACACGGAGAAGTGGGAGAGACTGTTTTCAAAGCAATATCTGGAACCATCGACTGATGAAGTTTGGTATTTTACTGAAGATTGTTGACAAGTTTTATGAAAGATCTGAACATGTTTTGAGTTTTTGAAGTATTCCGAGTTCTGAGTTTTTTGAAGTACCGAGTGAAGTACCGAGTTTATGAGTTTTTGAAGTATTGAGTTATGATGTTATGTTGCTGTTTATCGATCCTGATGGTCACACGTGAATGTATGACCAGAGGGGGGAATGTGAGATTTCATAACACTTTGAAGCAACTTTTGTTAAAGTTAAACTCATCATTCTATCAATGTGCAGAAGCCAGTACTTTTCCCTTGTTTTGTCTATCTGAAGGCCAAGCTACAAGCACACCGTGGCAGCTGCTGATTGGAGGTCTCCATGCCTCCGCTCTGTATAATACACTTGCATTCTATTGTATCTGTGTTCGTGTTGTTCGTGCTGTCTCTACCATCGACAATAAAACATGTCTTCTGTCTGAATTAAAGACGCGATCCCAGACTATGTCAGTTGCACCTCAAAGAAATAAAGGAAGAAAATGTATGTATGTAGCAATTTTTTTACACAGTAACCAAAGTAAAAATAAGTAGGTATGCAAGACATTCCATTTACAAGGAGTGGAAAACTTAGGTCTTTATTGGTCCACAAGGGAAATTGCGTCACAGTAGCTTGCATAGTATTTTGAAAAAAAGTAAATAATAACTATTATTAGATAAATAATAAAAATTAGAATAATAATGAGAAAATATTAATGAGAATAGAATAATCTGGTGTCAGGAATGAACCAGACAGAGATGGATCGTGGTGCGCCAAACTCTGGAAGTTTATTTAAGTTTCTCTCAAGTTCCAGTGGTTTCAATTGTTTCTTTCTCTCAGACAGAATGGAGTCAGTACACAGTTTATATAGGCATTGTCACGTCACACATCGAAAGACATATGTGTCACACAGAGACAGTGCAAATCATAGTCAAAACATGGATGCACCATCAGAAGAGTCCTTGTATAGTCTTGCACGTAGGCCAAATCGCTATCTAATCCTAACACTGGATAGAAGTACTCAGGAATATACATATCTGTGAATATGTACAGATTTACATTATAAAATACAGAGAAAATAGGATAGTAAACTGATAGTAATCTGTTAATATACAATATATACAAGGACAAAGCAGATGTGTTATCTGACACAGCGGTGACTTGTTGCACAGCAGGATGGAGTGTGGCATGAACGTGTGCTTGTACCGCTCACTTTGGCAGCGGAGCTGTAGGAGCTCCTTTGCCCCTCTATAGTCCGGTGGAGTGGATGTGTGGGATTGTCCATGATGGAGATCAGTTTTTCCAGTGACCATCTGTCTCTCACTGTTGTAAATGTCTCCAGCTGACAGCCAATAACCTGTCCAGCTTTACGGATCACCTTGTCAATCCGGGAGAGGTCCCTTTTGGTGGTGCTGCTCCCCCTGCAGACCACAGCGTAGAAAAGGGCGCTGGAGACCACGGACTGGTAGAAGATCTCCAGCAGTTTCCTGGAGACCAAAAAACAGCCCGGCATTTTTGCCTCCTTGACGGTCCGGCCATTTCTTTAAAAAAAAAAAATTTTACGGTTATTTTTTACTGTATGCGGAAGCACATACTGTAGAGGCTAAAGATACATGCAGTTTCAGCAATTATAATTTAGTGCAATGATCTACATTGGCGACAGTAGCTCACCGTAAGACCTACTTCACGACTCCCACTGATGTCTGCCATCGTTGGGTCCTTGGGCAAGACACTTAACCCCACTTTGTCTGAAGACCCACTGGAAGATCTCGGCTCCTGTGGACTCACCACCTGCAGGAGGATCAGTGAGGGGCTGGTGCTAAGTGTACTGGGTGCAGCTCTGACTGCCACCCCCCCGACCCAGAAATGGATTAAGGGGAAGAAGATGGATGGATGGATCTACATTGAGATTAATAAACATGTGACTACAGAGTGAGGGATCTGGATATAGCACCATATTGTTTGTTACAAGGATGAGAATGGGACAATTCAAAGAAGTCTGAAATGTATAATGTTAGCCAATGGCTGTGTTTCTTCACAACATTTTGCTTTTGGGCACAACCAACATGAACTGTTAATGCAAGAGGAAAATGTACGTACCCCAGCTTTAATTTAGCGATTAGTGATTAGTGATTTAGTTTAGTTACGCTTTGGGAAGAGACACAAGGAAGACGCGGACTGTCTCTTGCAGCGGTGTATTTATTGCGTGAATTGGTTACGCAAAGACGCACACAACAAGCACAGTATGGTACTGTGCGTGTATATGGTCTAGGGTACATCCAGCAGCCGCTGGACTCTGCAACCGCTGTCCAAAGCGGCCGCAGCTGCTTGAAAAGGCTGCGGAGGATGTGGAATCCCGTTCGAGTTCATACCGCAATCAACAGCAAGTGCCCCGCGGTCATGCGCGCCCCCCTCGAACATTTCTTAACAGATTTACACATTTCTCAAAAATATCTTTTTGTATGAGGCTCACAGGCCGGCCCAAATATGGGCATTGCCCGGTATCCCTGATGGCCAGTCCACCCTTGCACGTGGAAAGATCTGAGCTTCCTCAGGAAATAGAGTCTGCTCATGCCCTTCTTTTTCACAGCATTGGAGTTCTCCGTCCAGTCCAGTCTGCTGTTCACGTGGACTCCCAGGTACTTGTAGCAGTCCACCATCGCCATTTTTTGCCCTGGATGGTGACGGGCTCTACTGGTGTCCTCTTCCTCTGAAGTCAACAGCCAGCTCTTTGGTCTTGACCACATTCAGGAGCAGATGGTTAGCTTCGGACCACTCAACAAAGTCTGAAATCAGTGTCCTGTACTCCAGCTCCTGTCCATCTCTGATACACCCCACCACCGCAGAGTCATCTGCAGGAGGCAGGACCCGGAGTTGTATTGGAAATCAGAGGTGTACAGAGTGAACAGGAACGGAGACAAGACAGTGCGCTGGGGGGCTCCTACATTGCTGACCACGGTATCAGACAGGATGGTCACTGACAAAATCACTGACTGAATACTGGTTTAATGACTAGTTTAATTGAAAAGATTCATAAAGGCTTAGGTCCAAGTTTCTGAGTGGAGTTTGCATGTTCTCCCTGTGTCTGCGTAGGTTTCCTCCGGGTACTCCGGTTTCCCCTACCACCAAAAATATGTACAATAGGTCTGGCATGCGCCTCCTGTTCGGCGACCCCGCTCCCATCTCTGTGTGGAGTGAGAGGACAAGTGCCCAAAAAAAAAAAATAACAATTGTAAACCGCTTTGTGACTCTGGTCTGTGAAAGGCGGTATATAAATAAAGCTTACTTACTTACTTACTTACTTAAGTATTCCACAAGAATATATCTATTAAAACCGCTCTATAGGGAGATCTTTTTTTGTAGTCATATGTAGTCAGCTTTGGCCGCTGGATTGATGTAGCGTGTAATAGTACCTGTCTGAAATTTAACTTCTGACTTTGTAGAAAGTAATATAAAACAATCTTATGAATTAAATCTCTCAATGTTGTGGAATTGAGCCGATATACAGTGCCTTGCGAAAGTATTCGGCCCCCTTGAACCTTTCAACATTTCAGGCTTCAAACATAAAAATATAAAAATTTTATTTTTTGTCATGAATCAAAAAGTGGGACACAATCGTGAAGTGGAACGAAATTTATTGGATAATTTAAACTTTTTTAACAAATAAAAAACTGAAAAGTGGGGCGTGCAATATTATTCGGCCCCTTTATTTTCAGTGCAGCAAACTCACTCCAGAAGTTCAGTGAGGATCTTTGAATGATCCAATGTTGTCCTAAATGACTGATGATGATAAATAGAATGCACCTGTGTGTAATCAAGTCTCCGTATGAATGCACCTGCTCTTTGATAGTCTCAGTGTTCTGTTTAAAGCGCAGAGAGAACCATGAAGACAAAGGAACACACCAGGCAGGTCCGAGATACTGTTGTGGAGAAGTTTAAAGCCGGATTTGGATACAAAAAGATTTCCCAAGCTTTAAACATCTCAAGGAGCACTGTGCAAGCAATTATATTGAAATGGAAGGAGTGTCAGACCACTGCAAATCTACCAAGACCCGGCCGTCCCTCCAAACTTTCATCTCAAACAAGGAGAAGACTGATCAGAGATGCAGCCAAGAGGCCCATGATCACTCTGGATGAACTGCAGATAACTACAGCTGAGGTGGGAGAGTCTGTCCATAGGACAACAATCAGTCGTGCACTGCACAAATCTGGCCTTTATGGAAGAGTGGCAAGAAGAAAGCCATTTCTCAAAGATATCCGTAAAAAGTCTTGGTTAAAGTTTGCCACAAGCCACCTGGGAGACACACCAAACATGTGGAAGAAGGTGCTCTGGTCAGATGAAACCAAAATCGAACTTTTTGGCCACAATGCAAAACGATATGTTTGGCGTAAAAGCAACACAGCTCATCACCCTGAACACACCATCCCCACTGTCAAACATGGTGGTGGCAGCATCATGGTTTGGGCCTGCTTTTCTTCAGCAGGGACAGGGGAGATGGCTAAAATTGATGGGAATATGGATGGAGCCAAATACAGGACCATTCTGGAAGAAAACCTGTTGGAGTGTGCAAAAGACCTGAGACTGGGACGGAGATTTATCTTCCAACAGGACAATGATCCAAAACATAAAGCCAAATCTACAATGGAATGGTTCACAAATAGATGTATCCAGGTGTTAGAATGGCCAAGTCAAAGTCCAGAGCTGAATCCAATCGAGAATCTGTGGAAAGAGCTGAAGACTGCTGTTCACAAACGCTCTCCATCCAACCTCACTGAGCTCGAGCTGTTTTGCAAGGAAGAATGGCAAGAATTCCAGTCTCTCGATGTGCAAAACTGATAGAGACATACCCCAAGCGACTTGCAGCTGTAATAGCAGCAAAAGGTGGCGCTACAAAGTATTAGCGCAAGGGGGCCGAATAATATTGCACGCCCCACTTTTCAGTTTATTTGTTAAAAAAGTTTAAATTATCCAATAAATTTCGTTCCACTTCACGATTGTGTCACCACTTGTTGTTGATTCTTAACAAAAATTTTAATTTTTATATTTTTATGTTTGAAGCCTGAAATGTGGCGAAATGTTGAAAGGTTCAAGGGGACCGAATACTTTCGCAAGGCACTGTAGATCAATACTGTAAAAACTAACTGACTGACTAAAATGATTTACTAATTTCAATGTTTTCCTAACACACATCACAGATATATATAATATATATATATATATATATATATATATATATATATATATATATATATATATATATATATATATATATATATATATATATATAATAATCTTATATATAACTTTTTCTTTTGAACGCGCTGGAAAACAGCTGCATGTCCTAGATGTTGTTGCAGTACAGTGTTCATGGTTTTGCACTGGTCCAGACCGCAGAGAGGATTGATGGTCCGAAACAAGCGGATCAGGTGAAAATCCACTGGAGGAATGCTAACTTTCTGAGTAATGCTAATGAAGCATTTAGCATTTTACTTTGGACTAGAGTGGTCCAAACCAAACTCCACCTTGTGACCTGTCCTGCTCCACCCAGCGGCTACTCCACCTCTGCTGCTGTGACCCGTCCTGCTCCACCCAGTGGCTACTGTATCTCTGCTGCTGTTACCTGAAGGGCTTTATTATTTCTTTTTTCTGCTACTGGACACCTGAATTTCTACTACGGGGATCAATAAAGTATTTATCTATCTAAATGCAACTATATATTCAATGGAATAGCATCAAAATAGTATTTTATCACCGCACTTTACATATATTTATATAGCATGTTTATGTATTTATTCCTATAGTAGTATTTGATAGTATAGTATACTATAGTATTTAACAACTCTTACAAACCCCCCTTGACAGTTTTTCAGTTTTACTCTTGCCCCCACTGCCAGCATTGCACATATTCAGCAAATGATGACCCCTGGTGGTGAAATATTGTCACCATTGTAAACTCAGCTGATTATGGTTATGCGTACGTTTTTTGCACAGCTAATGTCAAAATGTCAGCTTTAACAGTTTAAAAGGTTTTCCTACTTTCAAATGTCTGACAACGGTTCTTAAGCACAACCTGTCACTGGTAGAGGATGAACTTGTGGCAGTATATGTGAGTAGACAGCTGGCACTTAGCATTTGTCTCTGACTGCTGTAATGTCAGCTCACACTTGGATGGTCAGAGCTGTGTCTAAATAGCAACATCATTTCACAGCTATTGTCGCTCACGTTACATACAGTCACACACCTGTCCTCCAGCTGCCTGTGGCCGTAGCAGAGTTATGTCCAAACACAAGCAGAGCTGTCTGCTGCTGCCACACGCGCATGTCCTTTCAGATGGAAGTATTTATGGGCTCATTCCAAAAAGCTACACTCACTATCAGTCCAAGTATTATTACAGTAGCAATATTAAACTAACAATAATAATTTAAACAAACATAAATATATTGAGATGATATAATGAAACATCCTCAGTTCATGTATCCTATCTAAATTAAATGACCCACATTATAATTTGTTTTGATTATTATTATTATCTTAAATGCAAAGACCAGGGATAGATATACTGTATGTTGGATGATTTGCTGCTCTTAGATAAAAAGAATATATAGTTAATATCTTCTATACTAGGTTGGTAAGTGTCTATGCTCCAGTTACAATATTGAGTTATCATTCTCAATATACCATATGTATAATAATGAATAATAATAGGACTGCCTATGGGTGTTTTTCTTAATTTAAATTTATTTTTTTTACGGTTAAATGGTGGAGTGTCTATTAAGATAAGATAAGAGATCCTTTATTCATAACACAGTGGGGAAATTTCAATGAAATGCAAATGTTGAAAATAATAGAAAAATGTCAATGCAAAATATTCATAAGCCTTCTTCCTGAGTTCAGCCCTAAATCACTACAGGTCCATAAGGAGCGGGACGACCAATGTCCATATTTCTAATCGTGTAAATTTCTCCATTGTGAGTAGGGATGGGAACCTCTGGGTACCTCACTACAATACGATGTGCGATACAAAGCTCACGATAACGATTATCTCACGATGAAGCAATTATCGATATATTGATCAAAAATATACCTGCAATAATATTTTTCTTATGTTTATGGCATAAATTAAGTGAAAACATGCACTATATTTCAAGATAAATGGATAAAGTGCCATGTGTAACATTAAAGTGAACAAGCAAAAAGGCCTTTTAACCTGCACATTTTAGTAAAAATCTTACTTACTCTGTCTTACATCCAATAAAATCTATATGAACATTCTACAGAAGTTGTAGAATGCGTAATGTAGCCATGTAATAATTATTTTTTTTAAAGTAAAGCTTAAAAAAAAAAAATCTTTTCCTTTTTTTCCTTTTAAAAAAAATCGATAATTAACAAAAGCATATTGATAATCAATTGCGTGACAAAGTATCACAATACACCACCATATCAATATATGGGTTCAGGGGTCCCTTATCACGTCATGAGACAAATGGGACAGCGGGTGAATAGCAAAGACTACAGCTGAGATTAAGTAGGCTAGAGGAGAGATATGGGACTGATGTAAACCGGAATAAAATATGACGTACATGATGTACATTAATGTTGATGACATTGCCACACAATGTACTAAAAGGCTTAATCCTTAAGGTAATGTGTCTTATGTTTGTCCCAAGTTCACTTTATTTAGGTTCCTGTTCACCCATAACACTACGTTCTATTTCAATTTCAATGATGCGTTTTGAACTCGTCACTTGTGCTAGAGCGGAAAAAAGTGCAGAGTGGAAAAAGTGTATCAATGACTTACGAAGCCATTCTAACAAAGAAAAGTTGCCCAAAATATAGTCTTTTCTGTAACTGAATAATTACCTTGACTTGAAACTTTCACACTATTATTACACATAATTGTTTCTAATAGGAGTTGCTCTTTCAGTCCCATTGTTAGTATAAAGATTTAAACCTTGCATATTACTCTACTGTTTATTTTAGAAGATGATACAGTATTGGTTGTATTTTTATCTTTTATCAATAATTACTTAATTTAACATAACTGAACTTAAATTTGAGCATGGCCTGATCAGCAGAGGACGCGCTTACATACAACAAAGCATCAGGTGCATATACGTAGACAAATCAGTCTGCGACAAATAGTGTTTAATAGCTGTAGTAAAGCACTTAAGCCCTTTGATGACATGACATAATTATTCATTATGCGCACACAAACAAAACCGTAGCTACCATGTAAAGAGAACACATTTTTTGATAAAAAAAATGGAGACAGCGCCATCAACCTTTAGCTCCACTGCTGCCCACACTCATCTGTAGTCAGCTAAGAGTGCTCCTCTTTTTACACAGCCTGGACATGGAGTCACCTCTTCACCTGCTGGGGGCCGGCCTCAGTGTGACAAGTCGAGCTCGCAACAAGCACCCCCAGACATGTTGTCCATCAGCCGACAAAGCTCCCGTCTCGGTGAAGCGCTGAGCCGTAAAACACTTCAAACTGACAGGAAGGCTGGAGATAAGGAGGTCACCACCATGATTTCTCTGTCCACAACCGTCAGTGAAGATGTTGCAGATTACCGTAGGCTCGCATGGAGGAAGCAGGACTCATTGTCCCATTCAAAAGAATAAACACATACAAATAAAATGAAAAGAGGAAGAGGGCAGAGAGGACAATGTGGCACATTTATTGATTGACTGCGGAACCTTCCGCAGTCAACCATTGGTTTTGTATTTCTTTATTCCGTCATTTTTTTTGACACGTTTCACAGCTTTCACATTTTCAACAATTTCCACAAGTTATACATCAAAACGTTCCACATGTTTGGGAGATTATTGCTATTACTTTTGGGACTTCAGCGATTTCCGGTTTTTCCGCAATCGGACAAAAATCTGCATTGAGAATTCTGCAATGCATTTTAATAGGCCCATGCATTTTAATAGGACTTCAGCTCTTTCAGACATTTCTACAGTTTCAATGATTCAACAGTTTCAAGGATTCAACAGTTTCAAGGATTTCAGCAGTTTCAAGATTTCAAGAGTTTCAAGGACTTCAACAGTTTCAAGGACTTCAGCAGTTTCAAGGACTTCAGCAGTTTCAAGGACTTCAGCAGTTTCAAGGACTTCAGTGTAATCATGCAACCTAATAGGGATTTTTCCATGTAAACCAGTATAATGCAACTTAATAGGGATTTTTCCATGTAAACCAGTATAATGCAACTTAATAGGGTTTTTTCATGTAAACCAGTATAATGCAACTTAATAGGGGTTTTTTCCATGTAAACCAGTATAATGCAACTTAATAGGGTTTTTCATGTACATGTAAAATAGGGTTTTCATGTAAACCAGTATAATGCAACTTAATAGGGTTTTTTCCATGTAAACCAGTATAATGCAACTTAATAGGGTTTTTTCCATGTAAACCAGTACAATGCAACTTAATAGGGATTTTTCCATGTAAACCAGTATAATGCAACTTAATGGGGATTTTTCCATGTAAACCAGTATAATGCAACTTAATGGGGATTTTTCCATGTAAACCAGTATTATGCAACTTAATAGGGATTTTTCCATGTAAACCAGTATAATGCAACTTAATAGGGATTTTTCCATGTAAACCAGTATAATGCAACTTAATGGGGATTTTTCCATGTAAACCAGTATTATGCAACTTAATAGGGGTTTTTACATGTAAACCAGTATAATGGAACTTAATAGGGTTTTTTACATGTAAACCAGTATAATGCAACTTAATAGGGATTTTTACATGTAAACCAGTATAATGCAACTTAATAGGGTTTTTTCCATGTAAACCAGTATAATGCAACTTAATAGGGTTTTTTACATGTAAACCAGTATAATGCAACTTAATAAGGATTTTTACATGTAAACCACTATAATGTAACCTAATAGGGGTTTTTACATGTAAACCAGTATAAAGCAACTTAATAGGGATTTGTACATGTAAACCAGTATAATGCAACCTAATAGGGATTTTTCCATGTAAACCAGTATAATGCAACTTAATAGGGATTTTTCCATGTAAACCAGTATAATGCAACTTAATAGGGATTTTTCCATGTAAACCAGTATAATGCAACTTAATAGGGATTTTTCCATGTAAACCAGTATAATGCAACTTAATAGGGTTTTTTCATGTAAACCAGTATAATGCAACTTAATAGGGTTTTTTTTCATGTAAACCAGTATAATGCAACTTAATGGGGATTTTTCCATGTAAACCAGTATAATGCAACTTAATAGGGGTTTTTACATGTAAACCAGTATAATGCAACTTAATAGGGTTTTTTCCATGTAAACCAGTATAATGCAACTTAATAGGGTTTTTTCCATGTAAACCAGTACAATGCAACTTAATAGGGATTTTTCCATGTAAACCAGTATAATGCAACTTAATGGGGATTTTTCCATGTAAACCAGTATAATGCAACTTAATGGGGATTTTTCCATGTAAACCAGTATTATGCAACTTAATAGGGATTTTTCCATGTAAACCAGTATAATGCAACTTAATAGGGATTTTTCCATGTAAACCAGTATAATGCAACTTAATGGGGATTTTTCCATGTAAACCAGTATTATGCAACTTAATAGGGATTTTTCCATGTAAACCAGTATAATGCAACTTAATAGGGTTTTTTTCATGTAAACCAGTATAATGCAACTTAATAGGGTTTTTACATGTAAACCAGTATAATGGAACTTAATAGGGGTTTTTACATGTAAACCAGTATAATGGAACTTAATAGGGGTTTTTACATGTAAACCAGTATAATGCAACTTAATAAGGATTTTTACATGTAAACCACTATAATGTAACCTAATAGGGGTTTTTACATGTAAACCAGTATAAAGCAACTTAATAGGGATTTGTACATGTAAACCAGTATAATGCAACCTAATAGGGATTTTTCCATGTAAACCAGTATAATGCAACTTAATAGGGATTTTTCCATGTAAACCAGTATAATGCAACTTAATAGGGATTTTTCCATGTAAACCAGTATAATGCAACTTAATAGGGATTTTTCCATGTAAACCAGTATAATGCAACTTAATAGGGATTTTTCCATGTAAACCAGTATAATGCAACTTAATAGGGATTTTTCCATGTAAACCAGTATAATGCAACTTAATAGGGGTTTTTACATGTAAACCAGTATAATGCAACTTAATAGGGTTTTTTTCATGTAAACCAGTATAATGCAACTTAATAGGGATTTTTCCATGTAAACCAGTACAATGCAACTTAATAGGGATTTTTCCATGTAAACCAGTATAATGCAACTTAATAGGGTTTTTTTCATGTAAACCAGTATAATGCAACTTAATGGAGATTTTTCCATGTAAACCAGTATTATGCAACTTAATAGGGATTTTTCCATGTAAACCAGTATAATGCAACTTAATAGGGTTTTTTTCATGTAAACCAGTATAATGCAACTTAATAGGGTTTTTTTTCATGTAAACCAGTATAATGCAACTTAATGGGGATTTTTCCATGTAAACCAGTATAATGCAACTTAATAGGGTTTTTTTTTACATGTAAACCAGTATAATGGAACTTAATAGGGGTTTTTCCATGTAAACCAGTACAATGCAACTTAATAGGGATTTTTCCATGTAAACCAGTATAATGCAACTTAATAGGGTTTTTTTCATGTAAACCAGTATAATGCAACTTAATAGGGTTTTTTTCATGTAAACCAGTATAATGCAACTTAATGTGGATTTTTCCATGTAAACCAGTATAATGCAACTTAATAGGGATTTTTCCATGTAAACCAGTATAATGCAACTTAATAGGGATTTTTCCATGTAAACCAGTATAATGCAACTTAATAGGGATTTTTCCATGTAAACCAGTATAATGCAACTTAATAGGGGTTTTTACATGTAAACCAGTATAATGCAACTTAATAGGGTTTTTTTCATGTAAACCAGTATAATGCAACTTAATAGGGATTTTTCCATGTAAACCAGTACAATGCAACTTAATAGGGATTTTTCCATGTAAACCAGTATAATGCAACTTAATAGGGTTTTTTTCATGTAAACCAGTATAATGCAACTTAATGGGGATTTTTCCATGTAAACCAGTATTATGCAACTTAATAGGGATTTTTCCATGTAAACCAGTATAATGCAACTTAATAGGGTTTTTTTCATGTTAACCAGTATAATGCAACTTAATAGGGTTTTTTTCATGTAAACCAGTATAATGCAACTTAATAGGGTTTTTTCATGTAAACCAGTATAATGCAACTTAATAGGGATTTTTCCATGTAAACCAGTACAATGCAACTTAATAGGGATTTTTCCATGTAAACCAGTATAATGCAACTTAATAGGGATTTTTCCATGTAAACCAGTATAATGCAACTTAATGGGGATTTTTCCATGTAAACCAGTATTATGCAACTTAATAGGGATTTTTCCATGTAAACCAGTATAATGCAACTTAATAGGGTTTTTTCATGTATAATGCAACCTAATAGGTTGCATTATACCACCAGACCAAGACCCAAACGAAGACTCAGACCACCACCAGATAATGACCACAGACCAGGTTTCCTTAGTTACAGGAACCAAATTGTTTCAGCGGTGAGGGGATTTTTCAGTTTCAAGGACACTTTCAATACATTCAGTAGTTTCAAGGATTTCAGCTGTTTAAGAATTTAACCAGTTTCAAGGATATCAGGAGGTTCAAGGATTTCAGGAGTTTCCACACTTTCAACAGTTTCCAGGTTTAAAAAAGTTTCAAGGATTTCAGGAGTTTCAATGTTTCAACAGTTTCAAGGATTTCAGGAGTTTAAAGGTTTCAACAATTTCAAGGACTTCAGGAGTTTCAAATATCTATCAAGTATTTTAACAGTTTCAAGGCTTTTTAAAGGATTTCAAGGATTTTTTTTAGCAGATTTCCACATTAGATCTGTTCCGCAGTCAATCGCAATGGCTTCAGCCATTGCAAGTTTCTAGTTAACAATTGTAAACCGCTTTGAGACTCAGATCTGCAGTGAAAAGGCGGTATATAAATAAAAAACTTACTAACTTACTGATAAATACCTTCAAAATACAGTTTGTGGATCAGAACATTTGATCAATTAGAATTAGATCTTGTTACAATTACATTCAGCCATTGTTGCAGTGTGAACAAAATCAGGGGGAACTTGGTTGTTCCTCTGATGAAATAGTAACTGTGATAATTGAACTAGTTGGTACTAGTATGTGCAATCTTTCCATGTTTCCATGACAGTTTAGTATGAGTCAGGTTTGTAGGGACCCTGTTCCCTGTTCAGTCAGGACACTTGTTTTAATATATTTCTGTAATAGTATGAGATTTGTTCCACGGTACTACATGTCAATGGGACAAATTTAATACAAATCAGACCTCAACATGCTGTCTCCATCTTATTACTTATTACTCACTCAAGCATACAGTACTTATTGCAATACAAATTTAAGTCTATATGTTCTCAAATAACGAGAACATATTTAATCAAGTTAATGTTTTTGTCTTTTTGAGCTGTATATTTGACAAACTTTGTGCATTTTGATTCTAAAATTGCTTAGAAGAAGATTGGATGATTATGTTTTTTGATAAACTTAATTAACTTTTGGCTCAAAGAATAGAATTTAAAGCAGCTCTGCTTGTGTATAAGTCTGTCCATGACCTCGAACCAAAGTACACCTGAGACAGTCCCATATGAACCAACTCTGACTCTGAGGAGCACATGGACTGGCCTCCTGCTGGTGCCTAGAGTCTGGACTAAAATTGGGGAGTCAGCATTTGAGATTTATGCAGCTATAAACTCAAACAGGCATTGTTTACGTCTTATTTAACTATGCCTTTGACACATTTTTGAATCTTTTATGTTTTCATTTTTCAACTTTTAACTTTTTTGCTGAATTTTTAATACAATATGTTTCACTTATGTTGCATTTGGGTTACACTGTTTGAATTGAGCTTTTTAAATTAATTACCGATTGATTTTTTGAAAGCCTTAGTGTATGGGTCCAATGCAGAGGACAAATTTCCCTACGGGGCCAATAAAGTGCCCTTTTTTTTATTAATTTTTTAATTGATTGATCTCTGTAATTTTGTATTTTCAGTGCCTACATTCAGTGTGTATTTACTTAAATCCCAACACTGACCAAGGTGAATTTGGTGTCCATTATGAGTGTATATGGCACATGGTCATGAACACTGAGCTGTGCTGTTGTTGCAGTGGCTGCGACAAGCTCTCGGTGGAACAGCTGTGCGTGACACCAGCCCTCTCTGATTGGAGCGCGTCCTTGGCTATGACCTTGCTCTCCCTCTGCCCACGGCGCCGGAACCGTGTGACGCACAACGATCAATTTGAGCTGCCGAGGAAGCGAGCATATGGTAAGACGTGATTTACGCACGAACAAGAACAGATTCCCAATACATGCGTGCCTCGCCAACCCCAGCCCCCAATTCGCAAAAACAAACAAACAAGCACTTACATAAATTATAACGTACCGGCGCCTTATATTTGTGGGGAATTAATTGAAGTGTGCTGCAGGATAACAAAGACTGGATTGAGAAAGCAGGGAAAAGGATGGAGGGATAATTTCATTGTTCAAGAGATGGATAAATGTAGAAGTATGAGGAGTTTTTGGGATTTTTTGTTTATTTCAATTGTGGGTTAGGGTTACAATACACAGCATAATACAATCACATTTCAAATAATTGTAAAATAAGAAAAAATATTGATAATGGACTGCAGCACTCCTTCATTATTCTTTTTATTTTTTTACATTATTATTTTTTTATTAACATATTTATTTTCTCCATATTTTGAATCATTTCATCATTTCATTGCTGCTGCTTTGCTTTTATTTTTTTTCTCCGAACTTGGTTTATTGGATTTTTCAAGACAATTTACAAGATGTACATACCATACAGAAGAGGAAAAAAAGGATACATTCTTTGTAAATATCTTCTGTAATTATAACAAAACAAAAATAAAATTAAAAAAAACAAAAAAAACTGCATTATTCGCCATTAGAGTGCCATAAAAATGAAAGATGAATTAAGTTAACAAACAGAAAGAGGGACCTCCAGGAAAGTAAAATATTAATAATATAATAATACACATTTAAAAATCTAATAAAGAAGAATCAAAAAGTGTCGTACTAATTGAAACAGTGCTGCTTTGCTTTTCTTCTTAAACATGTGGACGCTTGCAGATCTTTTTTTTATTTCATATTCAAGTTGATTCCACAGTGGACTCAGTTCCACTCAGGCCACTGTGTTTCCCATGAGTTTCTGAGTGGTTCTGGCAAAAGAGACAGAGGAGTGGAGCTTCCTTCTGCTGTCCTGTCTAGAACCTCTAGAATAACATGAAAAAAACAGTAAGTAAAGCATTGTATGGGAAGATGAATGAGAAAGGATCCCAAGCACGGGAACTGTGCTACTAACTTCCTGACTGTCCTTACCTCCTCTCTTTCCATCTGCTTAAATCACTCACACATGGTTGAAGCTGAACGCTCTCCACCTTTCTTAAGCAGATTCTCTTGTACGTGCTGTAAATCCATCATACACATCTCCACAATGGGACGAGTGATATTTGAATCCCCTGATGCGCCCTGACATTTCACCTTCCATCACGCGGAAGCAGAGGTGGGGTCAGCAAGGCGTGGGGTGGGGGTATGCTTTGTAGTTCTGGGATAGGCTTGTTATGAAAGTGCTGTCTGACTGCACTGGTCCTTCCTTACGCAGAGGTCAAACCAGCTGCAATCCAAGCCGCAATAGCTATGAATTGTGTTGTGGTTTATTGTGGATGAGCAATCTGAGATTATTGTGGACAAAGAAACCTCCGGTCAGAGGTTGCTTTGGTCAATGACTTGTGGCTTGTGAGTACAAACTCTGCTACACTAGGAATAATTCACAAAGTTGAAAGGTCACACAAATCTAACTGTATTCAAGATGGGTTGTGCAATGAGAATCATTTGGTAAAGATTCTATAAGTTGGTTAAGACTAGAGTGTTTTTTTTCTAACAGTTTCTACAGCTGGCATGCAGTCTTCTTCAGAGTGGTCATGTTCCTGAGACGTGTCTTGTCAGCTGTTCACAGTTTTCCCCCCTTGAGTATAAACCAGGACGAGGGGGCCTTTTTATTGTCACACACATGGAATTCGGTCCTTAAGAAGTCAGACTGGAAACTAAAGACTGAGTGTATGTCATTGTAATATTTAGACTCATCTATAGTGATACAATAGTTTAACAACATGAAACGGTGCACTTGCAAACCCAGTCGTCTTGTGGTTGCTAGGCTGTCCAAGCATTGCTGACTCAGACGGAAGAACATGCCATCCCATTATTTCACCTACATTTTTGACCAAAAAGCAGGGGCAAAATTATAGAAGACACCAAAAAATGATCCCAGGTTTTATTTTGGAACAGATACAGCACACTGATATTCAAAAACACTTCAAAAAGCTTTGCTGTAAATACTTTTATTCAGGGAGCCGTGGCCTAAGTGATTTCATGTGCTAATGCGATGGCTTCGACTGTCCCCACGGCAACGATGCTGTTCTCATTAGAGTTTCTTGTCATGAATGTTGCAGCCGCTGAATGGGATCGTTAAATACATCATCAAAGAGGTGGGGCCGCTCGCTCGCACTCGTTACCAGTTAAGATAACACAAAAAGCACCCAGTTTATGAGGAGATTACAGTGGCGTGGGGGTTACGCAGTCACTACGACATGAACTTTTGTTTTTTTGTAATTGCTAATGAATGTTCTGTATCTCCAAGTGAAATTACATATGCCACGAGTAAGGAAGTTTATCTTTTCTACTGCACATTTCTCCCATACTAAAGGTTAATTCATGGGTAACATTTTATATTGGCTTTTTGATTCATATAGAATTAGTAAGCTCTTTGGGAACAGATTCTGTTTTATTACAAATTAACGGCTAAGTGTGATCAGCTTCTGTTCCCCTGTTTTGTTTTCCACAAACAAATTATTGATGTAAATAGAGTAACAATCTTAAATATTATGTGTTTTTGTACTTTACTGAAAGATAATGAGCACACAATGTTTCCTATTGTGAACTGTAGTATTTATCTCATCAATTTATGGTAGAAAAGACCAGTTCTTCTGCTGTGGCACTTCACTAATAGCAGCCGATTTTAATTTACCGGTAGGCCGCCTTGTGCATATACTTGAAACATGTATTGTGACAAAATGTATGTTGTTAATGAAACATATGTCATGACAAAACTAGTTTAACACTTTTTGTACTAAAAATATTAGTTATCTGTAGGAACTTGTATTCTCAACATACAGGGTTTAAACACAAGAGGGCACTGTGCCCAATGCATCAGCCATTCAGGCTTCGGACTGAAAGCACAAAGAGGAAAACAGGTCTGTTTTTACAGTGTGTACTGATGTTGTAAATATCTCATCAGTATCATGATTTTTAAGAGTTTCCTCTCCTCAAAGTTCGGAACAAGATCCAGTTCAGACGACATTCAGTTTTTTTTTTAGAAACTTTTCACTCTTTCATGTTCATAATTAAAGTGTGTTAAGTTGGACGAATATTATAGTCAAATACTTTCCACTCGCTATCTCCAAATTTATTAAATGATGTGATTTGTCTAAATCTGCTGACGATTTAACATTAAACCTAACTATCTCCATGGAGATGATCAAGAGATGCCACCAGACGGATTAGGCAGGCTCAGTGGAGAGGCCACCCAAGTGCCTGTTTTTCACAGAAATGAATAATGAACAAATATACTACAGGATTCCAAATTATTTTCCTTAAAATATTCTTTTAATCTCTAATTAAAATTAGACAACACCTTGAAGGTTGTTGTTAAAAGTCAAAATAAAAGTGTTTGTGTATGGACATTTTATTCTACATATTATATGAATGAGATAAAACAGATTTTTTTGGTCTGTAAACAAAGAAGCCTGTGCTACCTTCCTTCTTTCCTGCACTGCTTTCTTCCATTCCACGTTTCTGTCCTTTTTATTTCCCTCCTGCTATGCCCCCTCCTCCTCCGCCTCCCCTCTCACCCCCCTCCTGTGGGATCATGGGAATTGTGCGAGTAGCGTGGCGTTCTGCGCTCCTGCCCGCGGCGCTCCAGGAGGAGGCGTGCGGTAATGACCTGCTCCTCTGCGCGCTCGCCATCATCGCCCTCACAATTAATTCCCGCCTCGCGTTCCCGTGTGGTAGCGAGGGGGGAGTGGTGATAGAGAGGGGGGGGCTGCCTCATTAGAGCTCCTTGTAATGTGTCTGGCAACGGTTCCCGTTCTGCCACTCGCGCCCTTCCACCGCTGCTCCCATGTTTGTTTTATAGACGCTTTTCCTCTCCTCGTGCCGTGACTGACACTGACTGTAAAAAAGTGCAGATGGTCCTATGTTTTTATCCATCAGGGATCCAGAAACACATGAATGCACATTTCAAACGCAGGCACATGGTAGGGAATTTTTCAGCAGGTTATCCTAGGTCCGGCTCACCTCGCTCTTGCAGCGCTCACAACAAACACAAATCATGGAAATGTCCCATCCACTGTCACATTATAATACCTTCAGAGCAGGTGCTGACATTTGGAGCCCCGGTAACGCCAAACTCCGGTCATATCCAGTGAACTCTGAATAGCAAGTGAAGCATGAACAGATGACAGATCCAAATTTAGGCTTTTTTTGTCCTAAAGCGTATTGAAATATTTATTTATATATTTTGCCAATAAAGCTAGTGTATCTGATTTTAAACAATAAGACACCTGAGACCCCAGGACATACTGTACTGTATGTTGGAACTCTGTCTCACAGCTGGCCTGGGATCAGACCAGTCTCTGCTCAGATTCAGATTCAGATTCAGTTTATTTGCCATTTGCCATTTGCTCAGACTGCGGCCCTGACCCGGCAACAGATTAAGTGTAAGGAAATGTATGGATTGCATCATCAAGTAGATGCACGTTCGGCCAACAGCTCTATAACAGCATTTCACTTTGGAGAGACCCAAGAGGGAAAATGCAGTTAGAAGTTTATTGATTGAGCATGTTTGGCTCCCCAGGCCCGGGAGAGATGCTGTTGAGCGCGGCGCTTGCTCGCGCGCATGATCCCCCCCGGGGCCTAGGCACTGGTGACGGCAGAGGCAGCAGGCGAGCACGCTCTGAAGAGAGAAGGAGGAGGTGGGGCGGCGGAGGCTTTGCAGACTTCAGAAGGCCGGGAAGTGGGCGTCTCCGGCTTTTAACTTGCTGTCCTGGTGGTTATTGGTGGATTGGATGTGGGCGTTTTGCTGGTGTAATGAGTAGAGGATGAGCAGGCTTGTAGCAGCAGCCGGGTCTACCACAGTGAATTTTCGCGAAGAGCTCCATTTCACTTTGGAGAGACCCAAGAGGGAAAATGCAGTTAGAAGTTTATTGATTGAGCATGTTTGGCGCCCCAGGCCCGGGAGAGATGCTGTTGAGCGCGGCGCTTGCTCGCGCGCATGATCCCCAAAAACGGGCAGAGTTATCTTTGCGCGCCGGGACGTGAGCGCTCGCTCACGATCAACCGGACGCTGCCTGGGACGTGAGCGCTCGCATCACGATCGATACCAGACGCTGTAGCAGAGTTGTCTTTAAGCGCCGGGACGTGTGCGCTCGCATCACGATCAACCGGATGCTGCCTGGGACGTGAGCGCTCGCATCACGATCGATACCAGACGCTGTAGCAGAGTTGTCTTTGAGCGCCGGAACGTGAGCGCTCGCATCACGATCAACCGGACGCTGCAACAGAGTTATCTTTGAGAAAGTGCGTGCCGCCACCAGAATCTTTATTGGATCACTTACTTTGCTTTGTATTGCTTTGCTGGGAGCTTACGAAGAAGCCAGTAGCCGTTGTGCAGCCAGGATGGCGGACGCGTCTGGCCTGATGTAGGCGGAGAAGGCCGAAGAGGAACAGCGCCCCAGCTGTTGCAGAGAGGTGTGGGGGAGCCCCAGCGAGGCCGTGCGCGTGGCAGCGCCTATCCTGAAGGAGTGAGCTGTGTAGAGCTGGGGAGATAATTTACAGAGGAGCAGTAGGGATCTTAGTTGAGCTCTGAACCAGGTTGCTGTCATGGGAAGAATGTCTGGAGTGAGAAATAGAGGTCCGTTAAACTCTCCTTTTTGCAGCGGAGGCGAGTGTAACGCATCATGGACCTGTAGGGGCAGAGAGATGTGTCCGAGCGAGCTGTTACTATATTGCAGGCTCCTTTGATCTTTGAATGTTTGAGATGAAGGTTGAAATGGTCAGGGGACATTATGTTGGGTGAAAAAGAGCGACCTTTGTTTAATGCTTCCACTACATCGAGATTATCACACATGACAGAGATCCTCTTTCTCTGCCACGTGTGATTCCACAGCGCGCAGGCCACGACCACTGGGAATTTTTCGTGTAGGGCAGAAGAGATGCTCCGGTGGAAAGTAGCGGCCACGGCTAGGCAAACCAATGGTCCTGGAAGAACCCCCAAAACCCACGGAAGGGTCAGCGTCCGTGTAGAAGCGGAGACCTGTAGGGGCAGAGACATGTCGGAGAGGGCCATTGATGTTTGCAGGCGCCCTTACGCTTAGAATCTTGGGTTGGAGAGTAGATAATCAGGATAGTAGGATGGTCGGGAAAGCCGTGTCTCGGACCGCATGAAGGTTGAGTGAGCAATGGTGAGACGCTTATGCAGAGAAGCCACAGAAGGAGAGCAGGAAGATGCTGCGAGGAGGGCAGACATGTACTTGGAAGATGAGCCGGAGTTCAGCGCCGCTGCAGGATGGGCAGCATGATGGGGAGCCTGCGATCAGAAGAGTGAAGACTACAGGTATGGATGCCTTTGATTAGGAGTCCGATTGACGGCTCAGCGCAGCTACTTGGCCAGCTGCATCTGATAGATCAGAAGATTAAGTAGAGAGATGAAGCACGACCGCCGAAGCGACCCTGGGAGCATAGGTGCGAGTCCAGCGCAGCGCGGCATATTCAGCCGGGCTGCATCCATTAGAAGCAGGATAAGCTTCTGAAAGAGTGGGTAGCAGCAGCTGCAGCATCTGTAGATAATAACAGCAATAATCCTGTATCAAAGCCACAGCAGTAGAATGTTGTTGTAGCTGTTCAGTGTTTCAGTAAAAGAGATGCAAGTGAAGAGAGATGTCAAAGTAAATGAAGCAGCAGCAGTAGCAGTATGAAGCAGCAGCAGCAGCAGCAGTTGCAGCATCCATAGATAATAACAGCAATAATCCTGTATCAAAGCCACAGCATTAGCAGGAGCAGTAGCACCACAATGCGATTCATACGAACAAACAGACGTGTCACGCCAGCGTGCGCCGCTTGTCTCCGTGAACCATACGTGTCTGAAAGAGCCGAGCCGTAGAGACAGGTGCCGCCCGGGAGCCCGCGGAGCGGCAGCGGCAGGAACAGCAGCAGCGGCACATGTAGTAGCAGGAGCAGCAGGAGCAGGCAGCAGGGACAGGCGGCAGCAGGAACAGGCAGCAGCAGGAGCGGCAGCAGGAACAGGCAGCAGCAGGCAGCAGCGGGAACAGGCAGCAGCGGGATCAGGCATCAGTAGGAACGGCAGCAGGGACCGCAGCAGCGGTGGTCAGAGAACCATGCCCATGGTTGTTTAAGAGCCTGAGGAAATAAATCAACCCGAATCCGAAACATTCCCATGCGAATAACAGATGTCTCCTGGAGCCATCTTGCTGCTTTGGTTATGGCAGATACGCATGAACGATCACTTTTCCATGCGTTCATTAGCTCCAACTCCACTTCAAACCCATTGCAGATTCACATTGGGCCCTTTTTCTTTCTGCTGCACTTTCAAAATGCAACAACTGCAGTTTAGTTACCCAATTTAATACTAGTGACCTAGCTATTTAAATGCATGGCCCCTCCTTCCTCCTGCAGATAGACGAATTTAAATACATTCATTTAACAATAGTGACCTGCGAGTAATAAGATTAATGCTGTAAAGATGGCGCCGTGGCAAGAGCTCTGGTGTGTGCCGTCTGGAGCACGATGGGGTAGTCTTTGCACATTTTTTCCAACGTGGTTTTACTGCAAGTGGCAGAACATGAATCTGAATTAATGCACATTGCTCCTCTTATATCCCTCAGACAATAGAGATTGATGCCATTGTCCCTCAGTTAGCTCAAACACGTGTGAAAACGGAGCCTGCAGACCAAGCACGGGGCGAAAACTGACGCCTGCAGTCAAGTGCGTAGGGCAAAAACCAGCCGCCTGCAGCCCAGACTCCGGGATTAATCCGTCCGCGGTCAGCACACTCACTGTACTCACATGCCAGGAGACTTTGGAAGCAACGGGACAACGCGGCACCGCCAATCGGAGGCAGGGACACGCACGGCACCGCCAGACCGTCTGCGCGCGGCAGCAGACCACGAGGAACGAGCAGCACAGAACCCGCGGAGGGGCCCCGCGGAGCAGCCCGCAGAAGAGCCCGCAGAGGAGGAGAGCAGTGGAGACACGCGAACCTCAGCAGGTGCAGGGACGCGGAGGAGGAGCAGACCACAAGCAGCCAGACTGAGGACAGCCGGCCACGCGCACGAGCAACACGTGAGCAGAAGCGACCCCTCCAGAACAACGCATGCATTTGCGAACAGGTGCGTTAGCGACATGCACCTTGCAGGCTTCAGAAGTTTGCAGACTTCAGAAGGCCGGGAAGTGGGCGTCTCCGGCTTTTAACTTGCTGTCCTGGTGGTTATTGGTGGATTGGATGTGGGCGTTTTGCTGGTGTAATGAGTAGAGGATGAGCAGGCTTGTAGCAGCGGCCGGGTCTACCATAGTGAATTTTCGCGAAGAGCTCCATATTTTTTCAGACACAAAAGAGTTGCAGCAACCCAGTATAGTATTATTGCAGCCTAGTTTTCTGTAGTATTATTGATTATGAAAACGATGCTAAAGCAATGCAAAATTCTTTTGAATATTGGTTAATCTGTCTTGTGTTTGTCAAGTGTTTGAATATTTATCTGCAATTGGTAAATGTGTCAAGACTACTGCTGCGGTTGTAGAAAAACACAAACCTTTTAATTTTTTTAATTACTCCATACTTAAAGTATTTTTTTTACATTGATACATGTAAATAAAATGATTGACAGGTTTTCAACTGCATCTCGTCTATTTCCCCACGGTTCCAAAAAAGTTTAAAATATGGACTAATACAAATTGATGTATAAGATTATAGATTATAGATCTCTTACTGTACAATACTACTAATTATTGCAGATCTGTTTTTTTGTTGTTGTTGTTAGATTAGGTGGCACCACCTGCATGGGAAAGCCCTGAACCTGTCAGACCTCAGAAGCAAAGCAAGGCATGGCCTGGTAAAGCCTGGTTGACATTACATGGTCGAATGAGACATTTCTCAAAAGGCATCTATGCAAAGTAGTTGAGACAGTGCCAGCATGGGCTGTTCTATTAAATAATGACATGGAGGTAAATTGTACGATGTCCATCGGACTTTCAGGTGCGCTGGTAGATTCTCCTCCTTGCTTCCGGTGTTTCCCAAGCCACTGAGTCACCTAACCACATATTGAGATTAGGGAGTGGCAACAATCGTCATCCTTCAGAGAAGACAAGAGGACTATTTGATGAAGATCTAGCGTCCTTAAAATTGTCAGAAAGGGAGAATCTGGTGCATTTTCCATTTATTTGAACCAAGCTTTTGGGCTGAGATGAGGGACCTCTGGGAATAAAAGGTGTCACAGTGCCACGGCTGCAGCTCTAAAGTGGCACATTAGTAGTTTATTGTTACTAGTAATTTATGTACATTTCAGTAGCTTATACCCAGCACTGTTTCTGTACAATTTGGAGGTTTAAAAGGTCTTCAGGATTGTTCTTAATTTGTTTAATGTGCCTTGTTGCTCAATGGGACAATGAGACTACAGTCCTCCCGCCCCCACCCTCCCTGATGGATTCCCCATCACCTCTGTGGAGTTCTTTTGTTTCCTGGGCACCACCATCACCCAGAACCTTAGGTGGGGGTCAACAATCTCCCTCATCAAGAAGACCCAGCAATGGATGTACTTCCTGCGGCAGCTCAGGAAAGCCAAGCTGCCTGCACAGATGTTGGTGCAGTTCTACACGGCCATCATCGAGTCCATCCTCATCTTGTGGTTTGCTGGAGCCACTGTCAGGCACAAACAGAGACAAGGACTATTCCAACCACTCCCCTCAGGCAGTAGGCTAACTTCCATCCGGACCCGAACCTCCAGCTATAAGAACAGTTTCTTCCCCTCTGCAGTTGGACTCATGAACACTTTATAACTCATCACTGACCCCTGCCCTTTATGACCATCACTTCATACTTCTGTCACTTTACTGCACTGCTAAATGTCTACTGTGTGTGTCTATTAGTGCAGTAATGCAATATTACTTACTTAGTGCATTTGTTTATAGTAATAACAAGAAATGTCAACTTTATAATGTCTTTATTATAACTTGTATGCACCGAGAGCCAAAGCAATGTCCTAGTTTGCGCCTTGCCTGTTACTCAAAATGGCAATAAAAATAATTCTGATTCTGTCATTGGAGTCAATTTCTCAAAGCTGTTGATTTGCTAACAGGCCAGAGAACAGTTTAAACACAGAAAAGTAATATTAACAAACACTATGATCCTTAGGGAGCAGGATGGCCAATGTCCATGGAACCGCGGGAAGGCCCACATTTTTGAGGCGAGGAGCCACTCCCACTGACAGAGAACATATAGCTCCAGGACTCAGGCTGTAGAATGAGGATTTATGCTGTGCTGCGCAGGACTGAAGGATACTTTTTTTGATTATTATTAATTGTAAAATTATTATTTTAGTAGTCTACCTGTTACCTAATATTTTTTTGATTTGTCACCTAGTCAATAACTAAATTATGTTAAAAAAAAAGAACAACTGTATGTATAACTTATATGTAGGTCTTTATAGTACGAGTGCAGTGGCCTAGGGTATACTTCCAGGCCATAAAGCATGTTTTGTTTATTACACCTATAACAGGGGTGCTCACACAATAATTTTCCAGTAGCCAATGAGCCAGGATCTATCTAGAATAATTCAAAAATCTAAATTTTGTTACATTCATGATTCACATCTTTGCAATGTATTAATATCCATGACAAAGTAGAACCTTTTGTCTTAAAATACAATGATTATTATTGTTCTACCTTTTCCTAGATGACTTGGTGTTAGGTGTCTGTGTGTGCATGGGCTTTTGTTTGTGCGGTGCTGTGACTGTCAAGGACGTGGAGTCAAGGCTTGCGTGGAGCTGTGGCCGTGTATAAATGCATTGTGCTTTTTAGATTGAAACGTTTATGAAATGTGCACTGTTGACGCGCGCTCAACTATGAAGCCTTGTGCGCTCCAGAATGGGGACGAGTTTGTGGCAGTGCAGAACCATGCGGATTCAAGAGTGGCCCCTCAAAGATCATGCCCCCTCACAAAAACTATAGAAAAGTTTTTGAGATTTTGTGGATTTTGAGAATTCTTTTAGAAGTCAAATTAGAATCAAAACTGTAAAAAAGAGATAATAGATAAGTATTATGGAGTCAATCAGTAGTACTTTGTTTGTGCTGTTCAAAGTTCTGTTAGTGCCGTCATATTTTTTAATAATTAGCAATTGAATATTCAGCCAATGATGTCATCAGTCCCTCATTGATTTAAATAAATGAGCAAAACTGTTGTTAACTTATAGTTCTCCATATATGCTGCTCAATGCTATCAAAATAATGTTTGTGTTATTTTGGTTTTAAAGTTATGAATTCAATTCAAGTTATTTTAGTGTAGCCCTAAATCACATAAGTTGTTTTCTTGGAGGACTTAGAGGACACCGATCAGAGAATCACACAGTTCAAACACAGGAAATACTATGATCAAAAACACATCTGCCCATTGGTTCACAAGAGGCAGATTCATAGGGCGACAGTAGCTCAGTTGGCATCGGCCTTTGAGCCAGAAGGTCGTGGGTTCGAGCCCACCACAAAACTTTCTCCACCGACTCCCACTGATGTCTGCAGTTGTTGTGTCCTTGGCAAGACACTTTACCTCTGGGAACACCTGATGCCACAGTGGGGCGGCTGCGGCTGTAAAGTGCCAAACTGTCGTTGTGTCCTTCGGCAAGACACTTCACCCCCATTGCCTAGAATGAGTCTGGTGTGTGTGTGAATGGTTGGTGGTGGTGTGGTGGTCGGAGGGGCCGATGGCACATACTGGTTTCCTCGCTTCTGTCAGTGTGCCCCAGGGCAGCTGTGGCTACAGTCGTAGTTTATCACCACCGTGTATGGAGGGAATTAATGATGACATGTGATGCGTCTTTGAGTGTCCAAAAAAGCGCTGTATAAAACTGACGCATCATCAGATGACCGATGTCCGTAAATGTTTATAGATATCCTTAAATGTTGTTGAATGTTGCGTATCCTGGATCATCACCACAGTCCTTTGGCCCTCCTGCTATGGGCATGGAAAAACTCTTAAAAACCCAGTTGAAGGAAGGTGTGAATCTTCCGAGAGGCTAATCTGCTCCCACGGACAGACTATAGATCCAGCACTCAGGGCGTTGAATGAGGACCAAGGCCATGGAATGCAAGACTGAGGCGGCTTCCAAACGCGGAGGGGGTGTGCAGACTGCGAGTCCGAGGCCGGACGACAATCCACAGGTGCCAATGGAGGAGGTCATTATAACTCCATCATCATGGTGTGATGATGAAACAGACGATTCATCAGCAGGTGAATACTAATGAACAGGCTACAGCTTGTCACAATGACAGATTTAGTTGCTCAGATGTCTGTAGTTCTCACAGAAAAATGTCTCCATATGCAGCTTGACTGACAATCTGTGTCTTTCGATTTAAGGTTCCAATTCTATGTCTTACCTGAGTCTTACCTAACTAACCATATGCTAAAAAAAAGAGGACGGTTTTAAGCATGGTCTTGAATGTAGAGACTGTGTGTGCTTCCTTGACGTGGATTGGGAGCAGATTCCACAGTAAAGGAGCTTGGTCGCTAAAAGCTCTGCCGCCGACAGTGCTTTTTTACACTTTAGGAACTTTCAGAAGTCTGGTGTTTTTCGAGTGCAGTGCTCAGTTTGGTTGATATCATACCAACATGTCTTGGAGGACGGAGCCATGTCATTTATGGGTTATGTGTTCTTTCATTGTTTTCCACTAAGAAATATATCATGTTTTAAGAGTTTCCTTTAAAAATGATTTTATTTGATTTACTTTAGTAAATAAATAATGTTGCTTGGATGCAATTATGTCAGTGTACTAACAAACTTTTTGCTAAAAGCTCATATTTGGCTAGTTGTATAATTTTGGAAAGAAACGCCCTCTTCAGAGGGAATGCTGACTAAATTGTGTGTGAGAGACTTGCCCGAAACCCAGTTCAGTGGGAAGCCCAACCTGGGCTTTCAGCGCATGCCATTGTGAGAAACAATCTCCCGAAAACTCTCTGGTCATGTTTGATGAGCATGTACGACAGCCTCATCAGAATGTTTGACAATTAGGAGGACTCAGGACTAGATGATCCGCCCAGAAGGAGAAAATCCTCCTATATACCTTTTGATATTGAGCTTTTATTTTCCTTTGCAATAAATTTCTTTGAGCTTTTTTATTTAATCAAAATTAGCCCAAATGAAAACCTCTACAAAGTTTTTTGTAGATTGATTGGGCATTTAAAAGGAAAAACAAATATTATTACTATTTGCATGTTGGATCAGTGTTTAGAATAGATAAAAAAAAACAACAAAACTATCTTCGAAATGTTATATAACATTGCCATTGCGGCCCACATTAAGCTCTCACCATCAATACTTGACTAACACTCATATCAGGAGCAACAAAAAAATGGGCCCAGAAAGCCTATCACAGATATTTCACCGGCTCACAAAGAAATACTTGTCATTTTGTTATAATTTGATATTGAACAAATCATCTGATGTTTGTAAAGAATTATGATGTATTGGTATGCATTTAATAGTTTGTTCTTTAAAGATTGTATAAAGGCTTGAACAGAACATTGAAGGTTAACTTATGAAACTTGCCTGGACAGTCTTTCTGAATGGATTTAGCGGTTTCTTTCCTTGTCTGTGTAGGTTTCCTCTGTGTGCTCCAATTTCCCTTAACGCTAAAAACCTGTGCACTCCCCTCTGGCGCCGGAACTCCACTGAATAGCAGATTTTGAAATCTCAGTTGGACATTCCTAGTCAATTTTACTTGAAGTATTCAAAAAAAGTAATGGAGCTTTCGCGAAAGTTCACTGTGGTAGACCCGGCTGCTGCGGCCCAGGCCACAGGCTGCTCTTCCTCGACTCATCAATACCAGCAACGCCCACATCCAGTCAATCAATAACCACCAGGACAGCAAGTTAAAAGCCGGAGACGCCCACTTCCCGGCCTTCTGAAGTCTGCAAGGTGCATGTCGCTAACGCAACTGTTCGCAATGCATGCGTTGTTCTGGAGGGGTCGCTTCTGCTCACATGTTGCTCGTGCGCGTGACCCGGCTGTCCACAGTCTGGCTGCTTGTGGTCTGCTCCTCCTCCGCGTCCCTGCACCTGCTGTGTCTCCGCCGCTCTCCTCCTCTGCGGGCTCTTTCTGCGGGCTGCTCCGCGGGGCCCCTCCGCGGGCTCTATGTTGCTCGTCTCCTTGTGGTCTGCTGCTGCGTGGAGACTGTCTGGCGGTGCGGTGCGTGTCCCTGCCTCCGATTGGCGGTGCCGCGTTGTCCCGTTGCTTTCCCACGTCTTCTGGCATATGCGGTGGTGAGTTGCTGACCTGCGGACGGATTATTCCCTGCGCACTGGACTGCAGGCGCCAGTTTTCGCCCCGTGCTTGGTCTGCAGGCTCCGTTTTCACATGTGTTCGAGCTAACTGAGGGACAATGCATATTAAATGGCAATAATCTCTATTGTCCGAGGGATATAAGAGGAGCAATGTGCATTAATTCAGATTCATGTTCTGCCACTTGCAGTAAAACCACGTTGGAAAAATTGCAAGACTACCCCAGGTGCTCCAGACGGCACACACCAGAGCTCTTGCCACGGCGCCATCTTACAGCATTAATCTTATTACTCGCAGGTCACTACTGTTAAATGAAATGTATTTAAATTAGTTTATCTGAGGGATAAAGGAGGGGCCATGCATTTAAATAGCTAGGTCACTAGTATTAAGTGATTAGGTAACTAAACTGCAGTTGTTGCATTTTGAAAGTGCAGCGGAAAGAAAAAGGGCTCAATGTGAATCTGCAATGGGTTTGAAGTGGAGTTGGAGCTAATGAACGTGTGGAAAAGTGATCGTTCATGCGTATCTGCCATAACCAAAGCAGCAAGATGGCTCCAGGAGACATCTATTATTCGCATGGGAATGTTTCGGATTCGGGTTGATTTATTTCCTCAGGCTCTTAAACAACCATGGGCATGGTTCTCTGACCGCCGCTGCTGCCAGTCCCTGCTGCTCCTACTGATGTCTGTTCCTGCTGCCGCCTGCTCCTACTGATGCCTGTTCCCGCTGCTGCCTGTTCCTGCTGCTCCTACTGATGCCTGCTCCCCGTTCCTACTGATGCCTGTTCCCGCTGATGCCTGTTCCCGCTGCTGCCTGTTCCTGCTGCCGCTCCTGCTGCTGCGTGTTCCTGCTGCCTGCTCCTGCTGTTCCTACTACTACATGTGCCGCTGCTGCCGTTCCTGCCGCTGCCGCTCCGCAGGCTCCCAGGCTGCACCTGTCTCTACGGCTCGGCTCTTTCAGACACGTATGTAACCTGGTTCACGGAGACAAGCGGCGCACGCTGGCGTGACACGTCTGTTTGTTCGTATGAATCGCATTGTCGTGCTGCTGCTGCTAATGCTGCTTCTGCTGCTTCATACTGCTACCGCTGCTGCTGCTACTGCTACTGCTGCTGCTTCTGCTGCTACTGCTGCTACTGCTGCTGCTGCTTCATCTACTTTGACATCTCTCTTCACTTTACATCTCTTTTACTGAAACACTAAACAGCTACAACAATATTCTACTGCTGTGGCCTTGATACAGGATTATTACTGTTATTATCTAAGGATGCTGCAACTGCTGCTGCTACTGCTGCAACTACTGCTGCAACTACTGCTGCTGCTGCTACTGCTTCATTTACTTTGACGTCTCTTCACTTTACATCTCTCTTTTACTGTAACACTAAACAGCTACAACTGTTATTGTCTAAGGATACTGCTGCTGCTTCATGCTGCCGCTGCTGCTGCAGCTGCTACTGCTACTGCTGCAACCCACTCTCTCAGAAGCTTATCCTGCTTCTAATGGATGCAGCCCGGCTGAGGATGCCGCGCTGCGCTGGACTCGCACCTATGCTCCCAGGGTCGCTTCCGCGGTCATGCTTCATCTCTCTACTTAATCTACTTAATCTTCTGATTCTATCAGATGCAGCTGGCCGAGTAGCTGCGCTGAGCTGTCAATCAAACTCCTACTCAAAGGCATCCATACCTGTATTCTTCACTCTTCTGATCGCAGGCTCCCCATCATGCTGCCCATCCTGCAGCAGCTCTGAGCGGCGCTGAATTCCGGCATGTCTGCCCTCCTCGCAGCATCTTCCTGCTCGCCTTCTGTGGCTTCTCTGCATAAGCGTTTCACTACTGCTCACTCAACCTTCAAAGCGGTCCGAGACACGGCTTTTCCCGACCTATCCTACTGTCCTGATTATCTAATCTCCAACCCAAGATTCTAAGCGTAAGGGCGCCTGCAACATCAATGGCCCTCTCCGGTATGTCTCTCTGCCCCTACAGGTCTCCGCTTCTACACGGACGCTGCCCCTTCCGTGGGTTTTGGGGGGTTCTTCCAGGACCAGTGGTTCGCCGGGCCGTGGCCCGCTACTTTTTCCCCGGAGCATTTCCTCTGCCCTACACGAGACATTCCCAGTGGTCGTGGCCTGCGCGCTGTGGAATCACACATGGCAGAGAAAGAGGATCTCTGTCATGCGTGATAATCTCGACGTAGTGGAAGCATTAAACAAAGGTCGCTCTTCTCACCCAATATAATGTCCCCTGACCATTTCAACCTTCATCTCAAACATTCAAAGATCAAAGGCGCCTGCAACACAATAATAGCTCGCTCTGATACATCTCTCTGCCCCTACAGGTCCATGATGCGTTACACTCGCCTCCGCCGCAAAAAAGGAGATTTTAACGGACCTCTATTTCTCGCTCCAGTCAACCTTCCCATAACAGCAACCTGCGTGCGCGCATGTTCTCAGCTTGCTCAAAGATTCCTCTTCTTCAGCGTCTGGCGAATACGAGCATGCATCTCATATTCTCAGCTCGCTCAAAGATTCCCCTGCTGCAGCGTCTGGCTGGACATGCGCATGTTCTCAGCTCGCTCAAAGATTCCTCTGCTTCAGCGTCTAGCTGAGCATGCGCGTGCGCGCATGTTCTCAGCTCGCTCAAAGATTCCCCTGCTGCAGCGTCTGGCTGAACATGCGCGTGCGCATGTTCTCAGCTCGCTCAAAGATTCCCCTGCTTCAGCGTCTAGCTGAATATGAGCACGCTCATATTCTCAGCTCGCTCTGCCTAAACAAACACGGGCCCCAGCGGACGCAGCCTGGCTGAGCGACTGTGCGAGAAGCCTCTCACTCATGCTCTCAGGCCCGCGCAGTACGTCCTGCTATCCCAATCGCAGGCCCGCTTTTTGGGGATTATGCACGCGAGCAAGCGCCGTGCTCAACAGCATCCCTCCCGGGCCTAGGGCGCCAAACATGCTCAATCAATAAACATGCTTAAATCTAATAAGTCTAACGGCATTTTCCTCATGGGTCTCTCCAAGGTGAAATGGAACTTTCGCGAAAGTTCACTATGGTAGACCCGGCTGCTGCGGCCCAGGCCACAGGCTGCTCTTCCTCGACTCATCAATACCAGCAACGCCCACATCCAGTCAACCAATAACCACCAGGACAGCAAGTTAAAAGCCGGAGACGCCCACTTCCCGGCCTTCTGAAGTCTGCAAGCCTCCGCCGCCCCACCTCCTCCTTCTCTCATCGAAGCGTGCTTGCCTACTGCCTCTGCCGTCACCAGTGCCTAGGCCCCGGGGGGGATTATGCACGCGAGCAAGCGCCGTGCTCAACAGCATCCCTCCCGGGCCTAGGGCGCCAAACATGCTCAATCAATAAACATGCTTAAATCTAATAAGTCTAACGGCATTTTCCTCATGGGTCTCTCCAAGGTGAAATATGTATGTATGTATGTACAGGTCCCCTTGCATTCGGGTTCATGATGTTCAGATCAAAATGAACGTTGAACGTCTTTGCTGATACAGTATATCTCTGCAGCATCAGGAACAGTTTCTTTGGAGTGCCAAACTAGGGTAGTGGGTCCTCTCTTCAAAAAATTCAAAAAGGGGGACCGGAGTATGTGTTCCATTTATTCAATTATCATGGGATCACACACACTTATCCCTTCACAGCTCGAAGGTTCTGGGTTCTATTCCACCTCGAGACTTACTATATGTACTTTTCACGTTCTCCCTGTGTCTGCGTAGTTTTCCTTCAGGAGCTTACGTTTCAACTGCTACAAAAAAAAAATACAATAGCTCTGAAGGTAATGAGTGAATGAATTGTGACAGTCAGAGGCTTCGATGCGCCAGTGTGTTCAGCACCGTGCCTCTGTCACCACTAAATATCATATAATCCCTATTATGATAACTGGATATGGTATTACTAGCTTATACCTGTCCCACCATGGGCACGAGGGGTACCCGCGGTACTAAAGACTTAATTTACACAAGCCCAGATCATTTACCACATAACTTAATGTAAACTAAGGCCATATGCACTGCCTAAAGCCCTGTTAAAGTCGGCCTAGGCTAAAGTCCAGTTGAGGGGGATCAATGTGGCGGGTGGTGGTGAGTAGGTTTGTGCGTCACGTTACGTCTTCCTGCTGGCCGCGGCGCATCCGCACACACACCCGTGTCCCACATTGACACTGATGCAAACCATGCGACCCACAACGCGTTTTGTTGTTGACATTTGCAATTTTGTGGCTGCACTTGTTGTTTGTTTTTCTTCTTGCTAAGGCTGTTCTGTTTTGTTTTCATTCAGCTTGTGATTTGCACTGACAGACAATAATGAAGGAACTTTCTTAACTTTATTTGTGTGTTTCATGTATGATTTTGGTGTATTTGACCAACGACCCACTTATATAAGGTGGACACCCCTTATATAAATAAACATTACTTAATTACTTCGACCGATAGTCACATTGTGGATTCAGAAATGTGGATTTTGTACTGGCTGCTGAACTTTCGACCAGCTCTATACACTCCATAGGATACTCGAGGGATCATGGGAATTTGCTCAACCTGTCAACTACATGCTTTGTGGATCTGTTGAATATGTTTGACCCTATTTCCTGAGGTTTTTGGGGGGTTCTTCAGGAGTGCGAGGTTCAGTGTGTTGAGAGCTGTCCAGTCCCTGACTCAAGGGCGTAGGTTTGGTGGGGACTCATCCCACCAATATTTTGGGAGGACTAAAATGTCCTAACCAAATATAAGATTTTGTCCCGGGCCAAATCTTTCCGTGTCTAGTTTATTCATAAACCTCTCCTCCTCACTTCCAGAGCAGTTGTACCAGTGCCAGTTGCTGTGGTGGTTGCAGTGGCTGTAGAGCTGGTGGTTACGGCAATGGTTGCGGTGGCAGTAGTGGCGGTGGCAACTGCAGAGGTGGCGGCAATAGCATTGGTGGCGGCAGCGGACCTGGAGCTTGTCTAAGAAGGTGTACCCAGAAGTGACACAACAATCTGTTTTTTTTTGTAACCAGTTCTACCAAATCAATGTCTGTTATGTCCTCTTACTTCTATGTTTTTTCACCATCAACTAAATGCGGGCTACATTTGAATGCAGACGATGGTTATTAATTACTGTTCAGCGTGAGCTAAAAGCCTAGAGAGACGTGAGGCTGAATGGCTGCAGAGGGAGCAGCAGCGTACGCTGCCTGGAACAAAGACCTGCCACGAGGGCTCGAGCCTCCCACTGCTGCAGAGCCACATCCAGCATGCAGAGGTTAGGACCACCTAGGAAGATTTCCCCTGGGGGCTATTATCGCCCGCCTCGAGATAAAATCATTTTCAGAGAGAGCGGCCTCGGCACACACGCTTACAGAGACGTATGCTCAGGGCAGCGGAGGAAAATAACCATTTAGGATGCGTTTAAATGCCACACCGACTTTGCAAATATGAATTCCGTCTCTGCTCCTGATTCATCTCTATTTTTTTGACCAAAGTAAATAATGTGCTGATTAAATCCATCTGGTTTTCTCAAGCATTTCAAGTGCTGTATTAAACTGTATTGAATATATATTTGGATCAAGGAAATGCCGTTCTGGTGTTTCATAGCTTCGATGAGTTGCATAGCATGTTACTTCTGCTTTTATCCTTTCATCAAAGAGAAAAAACATCTTCATCTGGATTTACACCAGAATCATTGAAATTTGAAATACATTTATTAGGTGTATGACAGTGTTGCAGAACTTTTGCAGTTATACAGACCAATAACACCCTTTTTAGAGAAAATGTTCAAATGTAGGCGGAGTAAGGCTGGGAACAGGTGTTTAGATGATCTCTAAGATCATGATGCTTTGGACAGAGCTGTTTCTGATCTTGTCATCCCTTACTCAATTTTTTTAGCCTCATAACAAAAACCAATTTGGAGAGGGGCCTCAACTGTCAATCGAGTTGGTGAAGGACTTTCATCCATTCAGCGAGAGAGATGACCATTATGGACGGGTGCTTGCTCAAAAATCATTTCTCTGCACATTTTGAACAGTAGTAGCCTGGTCGTACCACACCATAGTACAAATTACATATTTCGTACTAAGATCTGGAGGTGCTTCATTGAGCTCCATTAACAGGTGGGAGGGGTGTTAGGAATCAGCCAAAGTCTCGTGTCTTGAATTCAGACAGAAGACATGTTTTACTGTCAATGGTAGAGACAGCACGAACACGAACAAGTATGTATGAAAATACAGTATAAAAAGTGTATTATACAGCATGGAGGAATGCAGTCCTCCAATCAGCAGCGGACACGGTGTGCTTGTAGCTTCAACCTTGGAGATAACCAAAACATCAAGTGGAAAAGTACAGGCTTCTGCCTATGTAAGAATGAAGAATTATAACTTTAACCATAGTTGCTTCAAAGTGTCATGAAATACCTACAGGGGTTAACTCCATTGAGCATTTAGCCTAGCCATCTCCTTTGCCGCTAACGAAGCCCGTGGGGAGTAGCGCTACAATCTTTGCCAGCGATTACTTTTGCTAAACATTCTTCTTGCTCCGGCTTCAATTTCTTGATATAACCAGACCGGATTACTTTACTATCGCATTATTCGCCATTGCCAAACTACAACCTGCCCGTTCAACACAAACTCTCGACGTCACCCACATCTAAACAACACCCGTCTTCCGCGCTCTCTGATTGGTCGGTCGAAATTCAAGCGATTGTAATCGCTAGCACAGATGATTGACCGGAGTGTACGGATGGCTAAGGCCAGGCTAGAACAGTATCTGACATTCACCTTAAATAAACTAGAATTTTGTTACTACAAAGTCACTTTTGAAAGATACTTTTGGAGTTACCCTCAATGAAAAGTCAATATTAATGGATCCACAGTACACTATGCTCCTCTTATCAAAACTGGCTATGGATCTAAAAAGCAAAAGCAAAATCGGTTCAATATAATATAATTATATGAACATGGGAACAAAAGGCAGCACGACTTGGAGATGTCTTCTACTTCTGCTATGCGTCCGAGTCCCAAAATAGACAAAAACATTCTTCTGCAAAAGGCCACTAGGTGTGTAACTTTTCTTGCGTGAAGAGTCGTGGGTTTTCTATTAAGTAAGAATAAATGTCTCCCAGCTGATCCGTGGCCAAGACAGAGGTGATTCTGACCAACGTTTGTCGGTATCCCAGGTCTCATATGGGCATTGAATTTGTTCAGTTCCTATACTTATTTTTAGCTTATCCTTATATCTTCTCAGATTTTCCCGCGTAAAAAGTGGTTATATAAAGTGCAACTCTTTTAAAACTACTTGTCGCATCCATGCTACTGTATGTGCAGCTCTGTCTTCTTGCCGCACAGTGCGTGGTGCATGTGCACACAAATGTAGACAAAGATCCGCCTATAGTATGAAAATCAATGACATTTGGGAAGTTAACTGTTTCAAATGAAGTATTCACCAACAAACTGTCAGATGTATCTTATTAATGTGGGAGAACGTCCTCTAATGACTGGATAATGAGCTTGTTCCAGTATAGTTACTGAAAGCCTCAGACCACTGATGACATAAAGTGTGTCTAACAGAATCTATGAGGGTGCATAATTAACAATTAGCTCCGACTGGTGTTTTGGAGGTGATGGTGACATGTTTACTCTATTCCAAAGTGCACCCTGAAGCTTTGCAGATAATCTCCAAGAGGGATGCAATAATCCTGCCGTTTTATACCATAACTGCTGGCTTGCATCAACATGAATGAGCGCGCAAAAGGACTCACGCTGGGCTGAATGTGCGCTACGAGCCTGTGGGAGCCAAATATGGGCAATGGGTGGGCAGTGGGCGGGACTTCTAATGGTGATGAATCCTGGAGGTTTTTGGTAATTATGGCTGTCGCTGGACGGGAGAGCGAGTGAGAGAGGAGACGAAGAGGGGGGTAGAGCCGGGCGGAGGCATTTTATCTTAATCACGGCTCAGCTCCATTCAAATTAATTTGACAAGTTTCCCCCAATCCTTATTAAAAGATGCGTGTGGCAAATGACAGCCCCCTCCCTCGCCTGCCTCTATAAACTACACGCTTCAACGCGCATCCTAAACACAACTCAATATCCTGTGCTCTTACTCAACGGAAATGTTTCACACGATAAAAGGAGCACAATGTTAACTTTATTTTGTCTGTAAGCCTATATACCTTCATCCAATTGAAGGTGTTTTATTAAGCTCTTTATTTATTTATATGTAGTAAAATAGGAAGTGACCATAAGTGCAGTGTGGATGAATTTCCATACCTGGTGGCTGGTCTTAAGAGCTCAAGAAGGTCCTAAATTCCAAAAGAATTATCATTTGCTCTTGTGTATTGATCTTCAAAGATGTGCCTTGTGTAAATCTCAAAATGCTTTTTCGGTGTGATCACAAACTCCCTTTAAAATTGTACACCCTATTTAATTGTGAAGCTCGTCATTCTGGTCTTATACTGGTATTACAATGTTTTATTTATTTTTTAAATTCCGGACTCAATCTAATGTCTGGCAGAGATGGGGGCTCGCGAGTCAAACCTCTAAAGACTCGGGCCTTGACTCTGACTCGTCCCCTAAAGACTCAGACTTGACTCGAACTCGCTGTTTTTGGACTTGTGAACATTGCAAGTCCTGATGCTCCAGATCCATCCAAATCACAGGCTGGTAAGGGTGCTCGCTCGCTGCCTGTGCGTGCTCTATAGCTGTGCTCGCTCTTTGGCCGCGATCGCGGGTCTTGACTGTGCGGGAATGCACACGATGGCTGCATCACTTTGTGCATCAGTTATGTCTGAGCTGTTAGCTGCTCCGTGTTGACAGAGTGGCCTTAACGTGGTCATAATGTTCCCAGGACCGTATACGTGCACAGGACCATTCTCTGCTTGTTGTGTGCGTGTCTTTGCGGAACCTGTGCACGCAATTAATACACCTCTGCAATAGATGGATGATAGAGCCTCCTGAAGTTCCCATGTCTCCCTGTGTCTCCTCATAAACTAATTATTAAAGCTGGGGTACGTACATTTTCCCTTGCATTAACAGCTCATGTTGGTTGTGCCAATAGTACAATGCTGTGAACAAACAAACAGATTTATTGACAGCCATTGGCTGACATTATGCATTTCAGACTTTTTTGAAATGTCCCTTTCTCATCCCTGTAACAAACAATAGTTTTAGTCCTGTGCCCTCACTGTAGTGACATGTTTGTTACTGTCTTGTAACGTAGACTATTGCACTTTATTTTAATTGTTAAAACTGCATACATCCTCTACAGTATGTGATTCTGCATAACGTATAAATAACCGTAGAAAAAAAAAAACTGGGCCAGGCCGTTGAGTAGGCAAAAATTCCAGGGCCGTTTTTTGGCCTGCAGGCTGAAATGTTTAAGGCTGGAAAAACGCGCTCTAAAAACAATACAATGAATTCATATATTTTAGTCCTTTTTAAATTGTATTGGCCATCATTTGAATGCGTAAGAAATTAGACTTGGACTTGACTTAGACTTGCGGGTCCAGGGAATTGGACTTGCGGGTCCGGGGACTTGGACTTGATTTGGACTCCAGGGCGTGGACTTAGACTTGACTTGGCTATGACTTGGACTTGCAGGCCATATACATATCTTCATCTGCCACTTTCTCTTAAAAATCTCTTTAAGAAATAATAGTTTTCAGTAGCCCTGAATCCCAGAGAAGCAGTGTGTTGGTTGATAAATGAAAGTCCCGCCTCCTGCACATGCACACACCACGCAGACTAATCTCAGCTATCCCCAAAGTGGATTACAAGACATTTATACGGATATTCCTCTATTTTTGAAAAGTTTTCATTGGTATGGTAAATCTGAAGACATAAGATGAAGCATAGAAGCTGCTGGGAGTTTTAAACACCTAAAAAAATGTCAGAAGGAAACCGACTGCAATGAGAGCTTTTTTTAATGAGTTTTTGTTTCGCTGTAGTTTCATACAGATTATATTGTCAAGTATTTACTAGACAAAAAAAACACCTTTCGCCGTCCGCGGGCGATTATCTCTCTCTAAGCTTGGGTCCTCTACCAGAGGCCTGGGAGCTTGAGGGTTCTGCGCAGTATCTTTGCTGTTCCTAGCACTGCACATTTGCGACATTTCCTAGGTTGTTCCATCCGCTGTAACAACTCCACCAGCTTCGGGGTCACTGCCCCGAGTGCACCGATCATCACGGGCACTACTGTCACCTTTACCCTCCAGGCCCTCTTCAGCTCCTCTCTGAGCCCTTGGTATTTCTCAAGCTTTTCATGTTCTTTTTTTCCGGATGTTACCATCGCTTGGAATTGCCACGTCCACCACCACGGCTGTCCTCTGCCCTTTGTCTACCACCACAATGTCAGGTTGGTTTGCCATTACCATTCGGTCGGTCTTTATCTGGAAGTCTCACAGGATCATGTGTGGTATATCTGGGCCTCTATGGTGCTCTGGGCCTCCTCCTGTGCAGCCATGATGAGTGCCTCTGTGCTGTCCTGTAGGCCAGCCCTTTCTAGCCATTGGTAGGACTTCTTGAGATCAGCCACTTCTGCTATGCTCCTGTGGTACAGTACATGCCGTGTAGGGGATTGTCCTCCCATGATGGGCTCTCCTCCAGCACCTCCTCATCTCGCCACTGCCTGAGACATTCACTGAGTACGTCATCCGTATATATACTATATATATATTATAGTGTGTGTGTGTGATCTGACATATTTTATTGCAGTGCTTTCCTCTTCATCTATTCCATTTACCTACATACTACTATGTGCTTAAATGACTTCTAGACTGATAGCTTTCTACTTTAACACATTTAAGCAGATGATTGTAAACTACAATAAATTTAATCCACACAATACAAGAACAAAGTTTCTGATTTGGACTGCAGTATGTAATAATCTTATCCAAAATAGTATTTCTTTGATCCTTGACTGTTTGAGTCACGGCAAGGCAAGGCAAGTTTATTTATATAGCACAATTCATACACAAGGCAATTCAAAGTGCTGAACAAAATAAGAAAGCATTAAAATCATAAATAATCACAGAACATTAAAAAGAAAGATAAAAATATAAAAACCCTCAGTTGTTTGCACAGCTAAACAGAACTGTCTTTAACCTGGTTTTAAACATTGTCAGAGAGGAGGCCTGTCTCACATCTTCAGGAAGATTGTTCCAGAATTTAGCAGCATGAATCTGAAAAGCAGCCTCCCCATGTTTAGTTCTGACTCTGGACACTAACAGGAGTCCAGTCCCTGAGCTCCTCAGAGTCCGGCTTGGTTCGTATGGTACTAACATGTCATTAATATATTTTGGGCGAGGCCATGTATAGACTTGTACAGAAACAGAGACCTGTGAGCAGGCTATTGCATTAACCCAGGGGTGCTCAATACGTCGATCGCGATCTACCAGTCGATCGCAAAGGTAGTATTGGTAGATCGCATTAAATAAATAAAAAATTACACATTCTAAACAAATATATACAAAAAACTCCGGGCAAAGTGGAGATTTTTGAAAACTCCGTTAATGCATTTGTGTGTAGACAGAGATAACCAGAGTTTTGCGTTCTCGCACGCCACAGTAACCCCTTAAATTCCTCTGATCACTGAAGCATGGATCATACTACCTTAAAAACTGTTCGCTGTGAGATGCTCGCAGCAGCGAACATCCTCCACATCAGAGAGCAGCAAAGTGATCACGGGGACTCACGCTCGAAAACAACCAAACCAGGACTAAACCAGGACTAAACCAGGGCTGAGGACGGGGTCAGTGCTTGTAAACATACGTCTTACTCTTTACTCTGAGTGTCTTCTATGACTGTAAAAGTGCCGTTACCGGCGTCTGCATCAGAACTCCGCCCACTTCTGTGTTTTTCCCCAACGCAGGGCAGGACGTAAGAGACGCACATATTTGGAATGTTACAAATGTGAATGATAACGCAGATGTGTGGATGCATATTATTTTATAAACGGAGGAGGGGAAATATTTGGATTTAAAAAAAACAGGCATCGCACATGGACATGGCACCACAGTCAAATGACATCTGTGTTTTACTCAGTAATGTTTTACTGACACTTAGGTGACTGCACATGCGCAAACAACCGCGCTCAGTGCAGGAAAGCTAAACCACGACAAACTTGTCAGCGAGTTACCACCAATTTTCCGGACTATGCATCCCTGGCCGATTCAATTCAGTGCAAGTCATCAGAGTAAACTCGGGTAATGACAAAAAATGTACATAGGTAATTGTGTTGTGTTGTGCTATATTGGCTCATGCGGTTTTGCATGTACATAAACATACATTGTAGAATATTTTTTGAAATATATGATTTGCATTTTTGTAGTAGGTAGATCATTTTGACTTGATCCTTTTATAAGTAGCTCGCATGCTGAAAAAGTGTGAGCACCCCTGCATTAACCTAACCTACTGGAGACAAATGCATGGATAAGAATCTCCAAGTCTGCTTTAGACATTATGTTTTTGATTCTGGCAATGTTTTTAGATGGTAAAAAGCTGCTGATGTTACTGATTTCTGACCTGGTTTGAAGGTTTTAGGGAGAGAGACTGTAGGTGACAGATGACGCTCTCTCTTTGTTTCTGAGGACCAAAGACAATCATTTCAGTTTTGTCCGCGTTTAGCTGAAAGAAATTATTTTGCATCCACTCACTGATCTGTTGGATACTGTGAAGGAGTGAGTCCACTGGTCCACGTTCTCCTGCAGTCAGTGTGACATAGATCTGAGTGTCGTCTGCATAGTTGTGATAGGACACTTTGTTTCTGCGTATTAACTGACCTAACGGCAGCATGTAAAGATTGAACAGAAGAGGTCCCAGGATCGACCCCTGTGGTACTCCACAGGTCAGGGCCATATGATCTGAGACACAGTTTCCAATCTCCACAAAGTACTTCCTGTCTTCAAGGTAAGACCTAAACCAACTTAGGGCGGTGCCAGCGACGCCAACCCAATCCTCTAGTCCAGGGGTCGGCAACCCGCGGCTCCGGAGCCGCATGCGGCTCTTGAGTGCTCCTGGAGTGGCTCCTGGAGCCTTTTCAAACATGTCTGAAAATGGAGTGTGAGGGCTATATTTTATTTCTAGTTTGAATGTGGTTTCTGTAGAAGGAAACACAATCTTTACGTTTTTAAATGCTGTAAAAATGTGTATAAGTAATATTTAATTTCAACATTTCTGTCAACGTAGTGCGTCATATCCTAAGACGCGCGGTCACGCGGCCCCGCCCCATGCGGCCGCTGTTGTAAACAAACCGGCGTGTGTGCATAAGTGAACATGGATCCCAAAGCTAAAACGAGAAAGAGTCGATAACAAGACTGGACTAAGAATGAGAATGAACATTTTATTTCAGTCAATGAGGAAGGACTGCTTCATGTTTGTAATGAGAAGTTTTGTTGCAACACGAGGAACAATGGCGCGAAAAACACCGTACACAGTGATTACGTGAAGGATTCATTCATCAAAAATTCAGAGCACCTATTTTCAGACTTCAAAACCTTCTCAAAGACGGTGAAAGAAAAGGCCATTAAGGATTTTAATTCAGCTCCAGCAAACTTCAGCCTGTGACGTGATGGATATGAGCAGACAGTGATGCAGGTATGTGACCTCTGAGCCCAAAGCAGATTGATTTACTGTATTTCTATAATTGCATGAAGGCAAAAAAATGGAAGTTAAACTAAAGCAGAGTCGTCACGTGTTGCGTCATTCAGGACACGCGTGGTGCGACACGCTGCAGTGAAAATACACATTTGATAATCATGAATGATTATTATGTATTTGTAGCCTTTACTTTGTCATTTAGATATTAGGCTAATATAGCTAATACATCTTGCAGCCTGTGTTACCTTCATAAAAGCCTTATACAAGGCTGTTCTTTTTTTGCGGCTCCAGACAGATGTTGTTTTTAGTTTTTTTTGTCAATTATGGCTCTTTGAACATTTTGGGTTCCCGACCCCTGCTCTAGTCTCTGTAAGAGGATCTCATGGTTGACGGTGTCAAAGGCAGCACTCAGATCTAACAAGATTAAGATTGAGACTATTGAGGATTCAGTGCTTTGTGTTTCACCTATCACAATCCCCGCTCATTTCTGTGTATTTATTAAACTCCGACTCATTCCAGTCCTACTCTAAAATGACAAAGAATTTTGAGAAAAAAAATAAAGAATTTGGCAAAAGGATCCAAGGCACACCGATGATATAATTAAGTCCTTTATTAAAGAAGATACCAATGCGTTTCAACCACAATGGTCTACTTCAGAGCAATACATCTGCCGTCATCAATAGACTCTACTTGCCCTGTTAAAGATTGCTAGAAACAGGTCTGTATGCCCTATTAGTAATAGAGTTTCACTCAGATCTTATTTTTCTCTTTTGTTGTTTGAAATGTCCAACAGCACCTTGAAGACCATCGAATCAGGGCAAAATACCCAATTTACCTTATTAACCTCTATAATGTTGTGTTGGGTTAGAAAAAAAAAACATTTCAACACTTTGTTGTATCTCAGTTCTGGGAACACTGGTACAGGTGTTTTCTTAAAATGAGTCAGACAAAAAATGTCCTAAAATGAACGTTTTGAAATTGTTGGAAATTTCACCTATGGTAGCCAGACATGCATATTTTTTGAGTAGGTACACGAAATTCAGATGAGTGATACAGTAGATCTTAATGAGAAAAGCCTAAAACTCTCTGGAAGCCCTACTCTGGGGCTCCAAGAACATTGGCCACCAATTTGACTTTTCATATTTGGATTCTTTAAAGTCTGTGGTTTTTCATCTCACGCTTTTTGGGGCAAAATTTTTGTCCGATAAAAATGAATTCACAATCGTATGACCCCGAACACAACCCAATGCAACACACAACTATGAGTGCAACATCACCATGTAGAGGCAGTTCAAGGTGTTGTGTTTTTGGATTCGTTCTTGGTTTTTCATCACAAAGACTTCTATCAAGTAATTCCTCCATCTGGATGGACTGAATTTATACAATCTCTTCAAAAACAAAGCAGTGAATTTACAGGCGCTATACCCGTTTCTGCAATGTTTGAATGTTTAGCACCGCCCCCCAACTCGCTCACAGGCTTCTCATTTCCCCTACGCTCTCATAACACGGAGCCACCTAGTTTTATTTGCGATCTGATACATATGCTAACATTAGCATTAGCGCAACTTGTAAGCTGTGCAACAATCACTGATGAAATGGTACTAAAGCAATGCACTGCTAACACAATATATAAGTAAAAGAATACCATTAGTTTCGCGTCCGAATGTATTAATTTAAACATTAGAATATATTCTAATATTTAATTATAATTTATTATACAGCTCCTCACAGCAGCAGCACTCCATTGACTTGAATACAATTCTTCCGATCCTTTTTTCTTGATAACAGAACTCTCAAACCAATAATGACCGCAGCCCCAATGCAATCTCTGTTTGTAATTCAGCTGTGTAAAATACTGCCATTACTTTGCAAGTACAACAAGCTATCAGCGCCTGTCACTACATCGTTCAGTTTTTCTGCACACTTGTCTGTGTAGAGAAGCTAGCCACGCTCAATAAACAAATACATATCAATCAATCGACACCATTAAACGTTAATCGGACAATACAGTATACATATACATCCTTAACACACATGCACAGACGATTTCAGAATTAGCTGTCAACGTTTTCATGACAAAAATACTGTTTTAAAGTGACAAAAAGCGATTGCGAAAAACCCGGAAGTTACCGTGAAACAGCTAGCTTAGCTGTTACCTGCCTAGCACGTCCCGGTGAAACCTTTGGGAGCTAACTATTTTATTTGCAGTCATTAAATACATTTCTAATTATAAGGGTTGTCTTATATTTGTTCAAATATGTATATATTTTTGATTTTAGAATTATATTTGAATTTTGAAGTTGAAGCCCTGGTGTTAAGCAGCGCTGTAGAGGCTAGAGGACGCAGGCTGTTCGCTGCTCGTTCTGTGAGTGGAGGAGAACGAGCGGCCCGCTCAGACTCTACTCAGCACTTTTCACTGCTTGAATTTCATACACAGTGGAATCAATGACCTCAAGTTTTCAATTAAATTATGTATTATGATGCAACTTGTATGTAGTAAAAAGCATTTTTATGAACTACTTAGAACAAAAATTGGGTATAGCTTCTTTAATATGGTTATATTATGGAGCTATTATTGTAATAATATTTGTGCGTACGTAAAAAGATTTGTGTGGGTGCTGTTGGAGCTGGTTATTATTATTACACGCAAGCAAACCAAAACCTGCCGTCCAGATACACTGCCTCAGCTGTTTCTCCTGCCTTGCATGTTTCTCACAGTAGCTGATAGATTATAAATGGTCTGTTGGGTTGATGATGGAAATAATAAACAAATCTAACTAAGTTGTATGCAGCAGTTTAAGAAAGGGACTGCTATCATACAATACAATCTGAATGCTAATAAAATCTACCAGTCTTCTGAAAAGCTACTACTGTGTCAAGACATTGAACAGTGTGTATTTATTGTTAGCAGGGGAGATTTGCTGCTCCAGGGCCAAATGGATACGCTCCTCCGGGGCGTAACCCCCTTCTCAGTTTAACCAGCTCCACCAGCACCATCTGCTGGTATAGTGCTAGAACAACCACATTACACTTACAAATCTCTTTTGACACGCTTGGCGGGAGAAGTGTGTCAAAAGTGATTTGTGTGTAAAACAGAGCCTGTGCGTTGCACTTTAGGCTTTTTTCCGTTCTTCTCTTCTCACAAGGTGTTTATTTACATACAGATTGTTCTGTTACAGATACAAATGTCAAATTACACACACACAAATCTGGGTACACCCGCACACAGTCCAAATTACACTTGCGAATCTCCGAAGGCCGGACTACGTCAAAAGATCTGTGCGTAAAAAAAAGACTTGTGTCTAAAACTTACTTTTTTTTTTTTTTTTTTTACACACACACAGATCTAGTTACGCACACACAAATCTTGTTACGCACATACAAATCTGGTTACGCACGCACAAATATTATTGAAACAATAATAGCTCCATATTTTATGACCTTAGGGCCGCAATACCCAACCTGGGCACCGGTGGCGTACCCTTTGCTGAATTAAAGATATTCAGAAATTGCCAGAGTTCTGTCCCTGCTCATAGTATAGTTTTTTGATTCTGCGCTGTGACTCACGCAGCTGCGGTATGCTGGGGACACTTTTGTGCTAGGGTTAGCTGGTTGGAGATCATTTCATGCTCTATTTACAGTATATTTACAGTGTTTCTTAACTACGATAAGAATAATAGTGTGAAAATACACACTCAATAGGAACTCTTGAGCCATGTTTGGGAGGCCTCAAACCTAAACATGTTTCAATCTGCACCAAAGTCGCAGTGTCAAATCTTTACATCCATATGAACAAAGTATTACATTATGCAGAGGGTGCATGTCTCACGGTTGACCACTTGGGGCTTTTGTATGTAATGGTCCGATCAGGCTGCAAAATCATCGGCAAATACACCGCATGACGCTTATGGGACTGGCGCCCGGGAATCGGTTGTGAGAGTGGCTGGGGGTTTCATCGCCGCTTGCTGCTTTAATTAGGGGTGGGCGATATGGCCTAAAATTCATATTGCGGTATAATTTGGGACACAGACGGTAGACGGTATATATTGCGGTATAATTTGATGTGTGAATTTCAATATAGGTCTAGCAGGTTCTTGCATAAAATAGTCAAGATTGTTACTTATTTATATATTAGAATCTAATATATATATTTTTTGAGTTAGAAAATCAGTTGTGAGACGAATAAAGAGACAAATGTTGTAACATACATTATTTATGTATGTTACAGTAAATACCATTCACTGTAAAAGCAATTTTTTAAAAGAAAAACATATGCATTCATTTAAAATATAAAAAACTCACAAATGTTGAAATCAAAGTCTGTAGGAGTTAGACATGGTCATTATTTATAGTGTCTGAGAGTTTTGTGCAGGTACATGACTTCAGTAAAAGCTATTGTGCGTTTACAAAGCTGGTCTTGCCATTTGTTGACGCTTCCTATGCGCTTTTTTCTGCGCTTGCAGTTAACTGGATGATTCAATGGTTTTATGTTCATTAAAACAGCGCATTGGATTTGAACAATTGATGTAAATGATCATTTTGGCACACTTAATTTTGTTTAACAAAGTAGCTTTTGTGAGATATTGACCACGGAGGTCCGAATCTGACGCTTACTTTACCAAACTTCTGTTGTGATGCTGCGGACACGGCACACGCATGGATCTATTTTGGCTCCCGCTGGCGCTTCGAGCCTACGGCCCTTTGACACTGATTGGCCAAAAGGTAGACTCTTAAACTGTGATTACTGTGTGTGTATTTACCTCTGCTGGGGCCGCTGTGACAACAATACATAGACAGAAACACGGTGTTAATGCCGTGCTGTTGTTCGTTGTTTCCAGTGGTGTCTGCTAGGCTAATAGTGCTAGGCTAATGCTGCTGAATGCCGGTTTGTTTTGGTCCTTTCTGCTGGAGTCAGAGCCTGCGCAATTTGATGACATAATGACCTATTGCAATATGCCGGTATAACAAAAATCTCTACCGTGGGCCAAATTTATATCGCATACCGCTTATACCGTTTATATCGCCCAGCCCTAGCTTTAATTATTATTAATATTATAATTATGTCATGTTCAACATTACAAACATGACATCAAAATCCACTGAAATTCAGCTGTGACTCTTTTCTGTTGCTCCTACTGCAGTTGTAAGTACCTGAACCTGTACCTGAGGTCCTGACCTGCAGTGTGGGGGCCCCCCAGGGGACAGTCCTCGCGCCGTTCCTCTCCACCTTCTACACTGCGGACTTCAGACACAACACGGATGGTTGTGTCCGATGACTCTGTCATTATCGGACTCAGCTCCGAGGACAATGACGCAGAGTACAGTGGAGTTATACAGGACTTTGTGGACTGGTGTCAGCGGAACCACCTCCTCATCAACGCGGGGAAGACCAAGGAGATGGTGGTGGATTTCCGCAGACGTCACTCTGCCGCTCCAGCTCCAGTGAACATCCAGGGAAAGGACATTTAGAGAGTGGACTCCTACAAGTACCTGGGTGTTCATCTGAACCACAAACTGGACTGGACTCATAACACAGACGCCCTTTTCAAGAAGGGCCAGAGCCGGCTCTACCTGCTGAGGAGGCTCAGGTCTTTTGGAGTGCAGGGGCCACTCCTGAAGACCTTCTATGACTCTGTGGTGGCATCAGCCTCTTGTACGGTGTGGTCTGCTGGAACAGCAGCATCACAGAGAGAGACAGGAAGAAGCTGGACAAGGTCATCAGGAAGTCCAGCTCAGTCCTGGGCTGTTCCCTGGACACAGTGCAGCAGGTGGGGGACAGGAGGGTCCTGGACAAACTAACATCTATGCTGGACCATGACTGTCACCCCCTGCAGGACACTCTGCTCTGCTCTGGAGAGGAGCTTCAGTGACAGACTTATTCACCCTCAATGTGTAAAGGAGAGGTTCCGCAGGTCTTTCCTTCCTGCTGCTGTCCGACTGTGTAACAAACAATAAGGACTAATGAACACTGCCAACATGATTCCACGTGTCATTCTCGCATCGTTGCAATATCCTTATCTTATACCAGAATGTGCAATATACAGCTGCCAATATACAGTTGTAAACACACTGCTGCTAATGTACAGATGTAAACATACTGCCCCTAATGTACAGATGCTAACATATAACTACACTTTACTTGTACTAGAATACACAGTACTTTATACTTGCCTCTTATTTTGTCAAATGTTAAATTTGTACATCTATTATTTTCAAGATAGAGATTTTATACTTATTGATGCTAGAGTTAGATTGTTTTTATTTTGATTAGTATAGCTATTGTTCACTTCACGTGTGCCGTGTGCTCCTCTTTCCTACTGTTCTATAACTTGTGATGCAACACCGAAATTTCCCCACTGTGGGACAAATAAAGGATCTCTTAATCTTAATCCATTAAATACCGTGGTAAGATGCAGTGAAAATATCATAAAATAACAGGGCTGTAAAACTATTAAAACATTTCATCAAGATTAATCGCATTAATGTCATCGTTGACTCAAGATTAAGTTGCAAATTTTTCCCAGTTTTAAATGTCTCCGGATTTGGTTTGAAAAGGGATTGGATGAAGCAAAAAGAAAGTGTTAAGTTGTCTGCTATAGGCTTCTCAATCTCTGCATGCTTTTGTTAGTGCTTTTCTAAAGGATAGAGCTATTTACAATACAATACAATTACAATACAATACAATTTATTCTTGTATAGCCCTAGGTCACAACAGAAGTCATCTCAGAGGACTTAACAAAACCATTGAAATCACCAACACAGGTCAGAGAATCAACAGTTAAAACACATGAACACTGAAAGAAATAATATGTGGACTTTACTTGAGCAAATCCAGGAAACCGATTGCCTTGAAAGAGATAAGTGTATGTGGCTTATTGTTTTGAAGTTATATTAACAATTAATTTCAAGTAAAGTTGACTTCGATACAGTAGTGTTTACTTAAAAATCGCTAATACTAAATACTTGTCTCCAAGTGTTGGTAACTCATCAGTTTGCAGTAATGTAAACTGAGATACCAGTAGTGCTTAGTTGAAAATTGCCATTACAAAATACTTGTCTTCAAGTAATGGTAACTCACCCATTTCAGGCAAAGTTAACTTTTATATCAGTAGTGTTTAATAGGATTTTCTAGCTGCTGAATACTTGCACATTGCAAGTAAATTTAACTTAGACTGTTTAGGTATTATATACTGAGGTAGCCAAGTTTGTGCTACTTAAATCATAAGCTCATTTACTAACGCCACTCCAGGAAACTGATTGCCTTAAACAAACACAGTAAAGACAACTGAAGATTCTGAATCAACTTTATTCTTTGTCAGAATGACAGAACACAGCCACAAACATGACTCTCAGGGCCCAGACACGTCCCCAAACCACCTCTCCAACATGGACACCACACAATATACTTTGATGAAAGAAAAAATTAAAAAATGGACAGGAAATTAAGTGACATATTTGACCAATTGTGCTGCTTTGTGTTGTTTCACTTTAAAAGATCTAAGAGGTCTGTAATTTTACAAGGCATACTGTAACTGAGACAGTAGAAAAAACAGGAAATGTTATGATTTTTAAATTAATGTATGTAGTCTTGTTAAAAACAAGTATTTAAATATAGGTGGAGATTAATATTTGGTACATAAACTATTGTTTGTAGTTACAGAGATCAAACAATTCCTGTGGTTCATAGGTTTGCCCACACTCTAGCAGGGATTTTGAGCCACTCCTCCATACAGATCTTTACCAAATCTTTCAGGCTTCAGAGCTGTAACTGAGCAACATGAGTTTCAACTCCCTCCACAGATTATCTTTGAGTTGAGGTCGGGAGATTGATGTGCCTCCAGGACCTTGAAATGCTTCTCACAGTGCCACTAGAGTATAGTCCTGGTTGTGTTTGGGGTCATTCAAAACTGAAAGGACCCAGCCCTGATCCATCTCATACTGAGGGAAGACCCCAATAACCCCAAGCACAAAGTCAGGAAAACCACATAAAGTGGCTACATAGAGGCATTTCATGGTCCTGGAATGGCCTCAGTCTCATCTCATCTCATTCCAACAGAGAACCTTTGGAGGGAATTGAAATTCATGTTGCCAAGTGACATCTCCAAAACCTGACAGATCTAGAGATGATCTCAATGGAAGACTGGGACAAAATCTCTGCTACAGTATGGAAAAAGTGGTCAATGGAAATGTTTGACCTCCGTCACTGCAGACATAGGTTTTCTGCACCAAATATTAAGTTCTACTTTTGTAATTGTTCAAATACTTTATCCCCCAACAAGATCAACTGTAAATTTATAAATGAGATTTTTTTTTTCCACTCTCAAATTTTGTATTTGTCCCCACTGTATATTGGAATACGGTTTTGCTATATTTGGGTTTATCCGATTCCATGCATAGGTCATGTTAAAATCCAGACAGATCATGAAATTGCATCGATCAGCATTGCAAAAAAAAAATAAGCTGTAAAGAACCTGTTTAAAAAAAACAGTCTAAGTATATTGTATGAAAGGTGAAATAAAACAGAAATTAAACCCTTTTTTTTGTGGCCAACAAGGCAAAAAAGTGTACATGAGTGCTGAACAAATTGTAAAACATTGTCATTCAACTAGGGGAAAAAATGCTGAGTTTCAAATAGAACTTTATAAAGAACCTGTACCGAATTTCTTTCCAAAAAAAAAAAAAAAAAACGACACTGTCCCAGTATATTGTATAAGACGGTTATTCTCAACTGGTGGGTTGGGATCCAAAAGTGGGTTGTAAGCCTTTCCCAGAAAACATTTTTCAAAATTTAGGCACATAATTTCAGCTTTTATGGCTTGTGTAATAATTATTCACTAATTTGTGGTGAAAATAAAGTATTTTGTACATAAAAAATAAAAAAAAATTATATATATATTATATATATATATAGTCACAGCCTGTCATCCTGTGGTAATAGTGGGTCCTGAACCTACGCCAGTTGAGAACCAGAGGTATAAGAGATGTGCAATAGAGCAAATAAGAAACTAAAAATAATTTTAAAAATTTGACTTGGTTTTCAACACATTGGAAAAACACTGGCAAAAAGTAGAAAAAATGCTCAGTTTCATATAAAACTTTAAAAATTGAACTGTACCAATGTAAAAACAGTGGTGGACTACCGTTTATAGTAGTTCACCACCTCATAGTTGTAGAAAGATGCTTATAAACTCAACTGTGTTTAGAACTGGGATATTGGAACAATATACTGCTTACTCCACGAGTGCATTTTTCAGTGTTTGAAGCTTTGGTCTGAGATTTCCCACGCCATTCAAGTTAAGCATCACCCTCTGGACAAACTCGAAGGTGTTGCGCATCTTTTTGGGATATTCCAGATGCAGTGCGTATATTAGTCCAAATGTGAGGCAAAATGCTTCTGGAAGATTGTGGAGAACATCCATCACAGCAATACCTTCTAGTTGGATGAAGTAGACATCAAGGTGAGGGTCCAAAGGATCGAGCGTTTCGCCTTCAGGGACAACAGCCAAGATGCCAACCGGCATCTGTGTTTCAGCAGGATCAGGTGACTGCAAAATATAGATTTACATGGAAAAAATTAGTAAAATGTGCAATTTTATGTTTTAGTTCATCAATTGCATTATTGGCATCTTCTAATTGCCTGATAAAATACAAGTCTTCATCCAAATATATCTAAAAACAGCTGCTTGAGGGTTAGCCCTATTCGCATGGGATAAGTATCTAGGGACCCCATATAATAAAACAATTACCCCCGGACGTCTGCTTTTTATGTGGAGGATTCGCACAGGATAACCGAAGCCTAAGATTTTGCTGAAATTTACGAACTTCACCCTGATATGATGTTAATGCGTTGCGTATTGCGTAACATTTGCTCACATTGTTTTCAACATGGCGGGCGCGAGGAAGAAGAGCAGGCACTGGACACAAGAAGAAACTTTACAATTAATCTATATTTGGGGTGAACAGCGGTACAAGTAAATAAACGTGCGTCCTGGAAACAAAACAATGCGAAATCACGCATCAGATCCCGTCCATTTCTGTCCAAATCACAGACATGCCTTTTTGCATTGGATTAGTATTATCACAGGACCTCGGAGTTCAGCAAAATATAGTAGGTAATTCGTGGGGGAATTTTTACTTTACAAATCACTTGACACGGCGCATTTGCACGGGCTTAACATCAGACATTTTCCGTGATTATTACAAATCGCATGTGGTCCATAGATAATGCTTATCCTGTGCGAATAGGGCTTTTGTTCTCCGAGAACTGCACTTTCCTGGACAGAGATGTCTGATGCATTTCCTGGGATCTGCTGTAGCCACTCCTCCAGTTTGGGGGTCACTGCCCTGAGTGCCCCAACGACCACGGGCACCACTGATGCCTTCTCTAACTCTGAGCCCCTGGTATTTCTCTAGTTTCTCATGTTCTTATCTCATGGTTGCTCTTGGAATAGATCTAGGATCACTGCTACTGTGGAGTATATCAGCTCATTGGTTTCTGTGATGTTTGATGTTGGAATTGCTCTCAGAGCTGCATTCACACCTTCTACAAGACTTTCTGATGGTACTTCACTTAGTCTCTGTAGTTGGCTTCGGGGTTGCCTGGTGGACATTTTTGCCACCAAGGGGCAGAGTTAAGCTGCATGCGAGACGCTGCATTCAATTAATTGAGAAAGAGCGAGAATCAGGCCGGAAAAAACTATGGTTTTAGTGGAAGAAAACTACGCACTACGAAAACACTAACACGTAGCCTTTGTGAAGCAGCAGAGATTGTTGGGATCAAAGACGCTGGATTCAACTGGTGTTATTTCCGAAAAAGTGAGGGGGACATGGAGCGGCGGACGCGATTTTATCATTTAGCCATTTTCTACATTGTCTGTTTTTAAAGTATGAATTAATCAAATTTGATTCATTGCCCAGCCCTAATCTGGCATTTGGTCTTTTACAATTTGAAGGGAAATGTAGTTAGCCTAATACTTACATTGCTGACTTTGTAAAATTCAGCCCAATCGTCTCCAAAATACACTGGGAGGCACTTCAAGACCGCTGTCCGGGTGGCAACATCATCATGGGTCTACAGATGAAGATGTGTAAATTACATATTTGCAAATTGCCAACCATAGCACAACATATTTTTGAATATATGCATTAATTAATAAAAATGACAAAATATCCATCTCTAGCTCATTAATTGGCAAGCATTTAGACTACATTGTTTATACTCGGATAGGACACCAAACTGTTTCAGTAACTTTTAACCCCCACCTTAACCGAGTGCATTTTCTCCAGTTCAGCTCTACCAAAATGTAAAAGTTTAAAGCCTCAAGGCCAGAGTAACGCCTCATTTGAAAGCTAAGACCTACAAAACTGACCTGATCTTTTTCATTGCATTGTTGATGTGTTGTCTCAACCGTTTGACATTTTTCATTGCTTTTTTGTCACTCTTTTGAGCCTTTTTTGTTGGTTATTTGTCACTCTTTTGTTGCATTTTTGTCACTTTTTTTTCAGTCTTTCGTTGTGTTTTTCAAGAAGCTTTTAGATTTGGGTAAAGCCAAATTGGATAAAATGTGCTTGGTTCAGGTGGGGGTTGAGAGATTAATCTCACAGAGGTAGAATCTTGGCCCAGACGCCCGCTATTGAACCAGTGGCAATTACATGTTTAAGGATCTTGCACAATAAAAAATGTCCCACCTGCTGCATTAATCATGTCCAAGTTGAATAAAAAAAATAATATACTTGCCGTTGTTTGGGTCCGTGTCAAGATTCCCTCAAGGGTTTCTCCAACCTTTCCCTTTTTTGCTTTGAAGAGCTCCAGTAGCCGTGGCACAAATCTATCCAAAGCCCGGAAAAAATCATTTTCGAGGTTTTTGCTGGCCACACGTGTAAATTCAGCTAAAACCTAGATCAAAAAATAGACAAGCAATATTTTGTAAACATGTGATGTTTACCACACACACTTTTTACATATGCAATTATTTACTTACTTGTTGCTTTGTAAATAGAGCTGGCCATCGTCCCAGCATCCGCTGAATTGGTGGTTGATCCTCAATTATTTCTTTGCGTCTCAAAGCAAATGTTTGGATCATAAGTTTGCTTATGAGTGGTAAATCAGGGTTCTTTTTCCTCATCTCATTTGCAAGAAGTTCTCTGGCCTTTTCCTGGGCTTCTTCATCCTGGCCCTCAGGGAAATTCGGCAAAAAATTTGTCTCGCTTCTTCTAGCCTTTTTGATAGTTTTCCCGGCTCTTCCTTCATCTTGTCCTTTTGGATTTTTGTTGCATAAAACATCTGCCATTCCACAATCCCGAAGTTTGGAACGAAAATTGCCCATTTTGAACTTCAAACTATTCACCCAGGCCGAGTAACCAGTTGGTGACCCAGGCTCACGGAGGCATGGGTGTTTGGAAATCAGAGCCTTGGCAACCTCTGTGTAGTGCCAATCATCAGGATAAGCTGTGTACTTGTATATCTCTTCAGCAAGTTTTTGCAGAATGTCATGCTTCATATCACGTGAAACTGTCATGCGTTTGTTGTCTCTCATGTAAATGAGGTTGCCTTGACGCAACCTGTATTCTATGTCCACCGAAAAATAAGGCATTTCAAATTCTGAAGGCCATGGATTGCTCCGTGAGGTGCTCGATGAGGTGCTCGATGAGGTGCTCTCAGGTGTAAGTATTATGGTATCTGCTGAACTGGTATGTGAATAGGCACCAGGTGAACCCAGGGGGGAATTTACAGGGGAACTCAGCGTTACAACTACACTGTCTAAATTTACTATCTTCACTGTCCCACAATCAGGTAGATCCACCATGTCAGTCAGGTTGCAAAAGTTATTGAAGTCTGGGTCTTCATAGTGAAGTAAGAAGTTGTAATCCAGATGTAGTTGTCGTTGTAACTGTGTAATGAGATCTTCCACTGATTCAGGTCTCCCTTGCAATCTCACTTTTCTAATATTGTTGTCCCCCACAATCACTCTGACTGGCCAGGATTGGTCCATATTTCTGTTGGGCGAGACACTGCAAATGAAAAGGAAAAGAAACTTACATTTAGTGAGATCATTTTGAAACTTGTGCAGTAGATTACTGACATTGAAGGAAAAATGTTTTTGGCAATTTTTAGGTGTAAATGGCAGCCAATATTTTTGCAAAACAAACAATGAATAGAGTCATGTTTATATTTATGGTCCTATTTTGTTGATTTTGGGATATTTTGTCATTTGCTAATCATGATTGAAAATATCTGTTCAAAACTCAATCAGGAATGATTACTTTTCTTTTTTTTTTAATCCCTCAGATAACCCCTCCCAAATCTTTTTTTCACCCGCTGTGTCTCGCCATATAGAGGGTTAACAAAAAATGTAACGTTTTGGGGTGACAAAGATTTTGCCCAGGACTTTATAGGCAGAGAGTGGGAAAACATCGTTCAAATCCTTGACCTGTGCCATAAGCAGAGAGCCAGTTTTACAGAGTTGGTATGACCGGAGGTGTTCATAATACCAGGCCAGCATCTCTCCACACACAAAAAATATGTCATTTTTTACAATGACTATATGCTGAATCTGGGCAAATTCTGGGAGCCCTGAACAACGACCTTTGCTCACAACCATATCGACTGCATATTTCACTCCATCCATGGTTACAGATCTGGCTGAAAACACAACTTTTGTGTCACCGTTTTTGGCCAACAGTTGTTGCTGTAAGTCCTCTGGAAATGAAGAAATCGAGATACTAGTCTGTCTGTCTAGCTCTACAGAAGGCTTAAAAAAGGAAGCAGAATCGAGATGATAAGCAATCATCTTCTGATGTCTGGTGGCTAATGTCAGAGGGACATTTCTGAAGTTGTGATTTTCACGTATGACTCTCTTGAAAAATTTGTGTTTCCCCTCGAACCTCATTGTCCACACATGGACAAGTGGACCAAAAACACGAATAAGGTGGGGATAATGTTCAATGAAATGGTGTTTTGGTTTCAGTTTGTAGTTTGGGAATACCTTTTTCAGTAGAAATCTATGTTCTGACACTTTTGTTTCCAGATAATGGATAATCTCATCTGTAAATCTTGTGGACATGGCCAACTCGAGAACATCTTTTAAACACAGTATCACCTCCCAGGTTTCATCACCTTCTGGGATGTAATGACCAACCATTAGAGGTAGGAGCCTGAGCAATGTCCAATTTTCATGGCCATTGCCACTGATGGTTCCCTTGGAATGAAATGTTTTTGGGATTATCTGAGGTTGGTTGGTTTTATCAGTATGGGAGTAGGGAAATCTCTTTATTTCATTATTCAGTGTGTCAAGCGTGAAATATTTCTTTTTGATAAGATCTGAAATGCACAGGTGCAACTCAGAAGGTATAATTCCTTCCAAGAGATCGTGGAGGATGTCTGGGGCAAAACCATTGACAACCTGAAAATGTTCCAGGCTTCCAAGTGGACAGTTTCTCTTCACTCCATATTCTTTTCCCATTTGAGGTTGCTCTTGGACTTCCTTAACATGATGTCCATGTTCCTCATTGGTCCTCATTCTGAAATGACCAGAGCTTACTTCATGATTTTGAATTTCCTCTTTTTCTGCCATGCAAAAGCGACAAATCTTGCCAGACACAAAGCTTTCTCGGAAGCCTGCTAAAGAGTGAGCTGCAAGATTATCTGCTGCAACATACAGCACTGTCCCTCTGATACTTGAGCCAAGCTTTTCCAAATATACTCCACTCTTCTCTAGAAGTTCTAAGTCTTGAAGGAGAGGCTGAAAGACTTCAGAGTACCCACACTCATTTACAGTTTGGACTTTACACATCAAGGCCAACTGTATAGCATTGAGCATAGAGCGAAATTTGTTTGCAATATTTAGAAGCACCCAGTATACAGCACAAATTTTGTACTTTTTTCTAGAGGTCCCAAGTGGATTGGCTACCTCAAAATCATCGATATAAAGACCCAAGGCAAATCTGCACTCTTCTTCCATTAGAAGAACATTTTCCTTGAATCGGGACCCATCTCTGTAGCAGCCAAATCCATTAGATCTCTCAACATTAAGGACTTTGTCTAAAATCTCATCTTTGTTCAACAAAGCTTCCAGCATTTTGATTATTGGCACGTAGACAACAGACTGTTTATTTTGTCCAACTATATACTCGACAGGTTGAACAACTTTGAATTCTTGTAACAAAAATGCCTCTCTTTTAAAGGTTGTCGATAGGGAGCCTCCATGTTGAGTGTGTTTCTGGATAACATTTTTCTCAGATATACTATCAAGTATTTCTTTAGCCAATGACAAGTCAGTGTTGTGCTTTCCAAGTATATCCTCAATGGCAGTCAACAATAACGGTTTAGACAGATCCATTATTTGGTTGATTTGATGGAATACATCTTGGATAGCTTTTTCTGATATGTTGAGCATCGTCCGCATTCTGAGAAAAAGACCAGCCAAATTATGTTTAAGCTGTAGCTCTAAGTCAGGATCACTATACTCATACAAGTCATCATTCCATTCATTTGTTGTCTCTGTCTGGACTGTATTCTCCATACCACAAACAGCAACTACAACTCCCAGTTTGTAGTCCAAATGTCGTTGTGTTTGCCTTTCTCTGTGTTTATTGGTTTTGTGAGCATTAAATGTTGCATACACACTTGTTTCAAATGAACAATCCTTGAAAGGACATTGAACTTTTTGGTTCATGCGTATGTGTGTTCGTAAATGGCTTAAGAAATCTTGCTCTGTACAGGGCTCTACAAAATCACAAATTTGACATTGAAACAAATGTTTAGGGGGATTTTCGACAGCACTATTACTGGTGTCGCAATGTGTTCTTGAGAGATGTATCTTAAGAGCATTAAATGATTTGAAAGTGCAGATACATCCTTCATGAAGGCATGGCACTGGAGATGTTCTTGTGTAGCCACCATGCTTAAGTCTGTAATGCTTAAGCAGCTGTCCTCTTTTTGGATAGGAAACTTGACAAAACTTACATTTCCACAACATCAGAGCAGTTTTTCTTGCTTGGCAACCTGGAAAAAGAAATATCACAAGTTATTAGAATCCCAGTACAAATAATACAGCTTAATATCATCATCTTCTTTGCTTACATGTCTATCCAAAACACAGTGCATTTAATATGGAGAGGTAAGAATACAAAAGGTTTCATAGTACCGAGTATGGAGTGAATGAATAACAACCGCAATACAAGTGTAAGGCATTATTGTTATTACTATTATTCCAGCTATCGCTGCTTCTGTTCATTGATCAGGATAAAAGCATTCAACAGTGAAACTGACAGAACTTTGATGTAACTTGCAACTAACTAAGGACACTTTATCACTACAGCAGCTCACATGAAAGTACTTGAATTTGTGCAGTTTGGTTGCACTCTCTTTTTGCAAACAAACTATGCTATTGAAGTAGGGCTGAAACAACTAAGCGATTATAGTATTTAGTTTAAGATTATAGTAATAGTTGTCAACTATTTTAGTAAATCGATTGATTGTTTTCTGGTACACTCAGACTCAAATGGAACAAAAAATACATAAAAATGTTACATTTTTGATGGAAAAACTACTTTGTTTTTAAAGTTATGGTATGCAATGTTTTGTAAATTTTTATGTATCTCATTCAATCAGAAAACAGTATTAGCACCAAGAACCTTCAACAAACATTCACTTTATGTTTAAATGTCCTACAGTCGTGTCACTTTAGCTTAAGTGGGAAAAAGTTTGAAAAAATATAATTTTCAAACACCTTTCACAGCTAACCGATTAATTATTTAAATCGTAAAAAATATTGGTAGTTTGATCAATTACCAAACTAATCGTTAGTTGCAGCCCTGAAGCATTCTGTGCTTGGGCAAGTTTTGAAAGCACAAGTGATTGCACCCGAGTTTCCCAAGACACAAACATATTTAAGGAAACATGGATAGCAACAACATTGATTTTTGCAACTTTTTAGTTTAACAATTGGGGCCCAAGCATATTTAAGATGAAAATTAGGTTACTGAAATTGTAAAGAGGACCAAACCGATTAAAAACTGGTTAAAACCAGTACTAGAACAAACCTGCTCTTGAACCACTCTCGAAGAGTCACTAAGCCTGACGCAAATGAACGGCAGCAGCTTGCTTCAGCTTCTTTGAGATTCTGTAAAAAAAAGAATAGAAGACAATTCAAAAAGTGCTTTTTTTGCTGTGAAAACAAAAGGACTAGAAGATGAAAATAGTGAAATTCACAATAATTAAAGTATTTCAATGTCAAATGATTTCAACCATGTCCACTTTTGTAAACAAATGCAGTGCCTTGTAATATGACAATCTCTCATTAAGAGTGGCAGGAGGAGGAAGTTATTTGGGCAAGCATTAAAACACATTACTAAATTTCTTATTACAACGTAATGTTTTAATGACATTTGATGCCCATTTGACTGTTAATGTCACAAAGACACAAAGTGCATATTTTAAGTACGAGGATTTGCAAACAGCATTGAAGGAAATATTTAAAATAGCAAATTAGAAACAATGAGGCCAATAATTAACACTGTAAGGTGCACAATTTTAACCCCTTAAGGATCACCTAATTTCGCCTGTTTCTTCTCGAATTATGATACCCAAATAGAAATGCTTACTGTGTGGACATCTTGTGTCTGATCTTGTGTTATGAGACCTCATTTGAAAGGTAACACCTTCTAGTTTCTGGAAATGTATGTTACAGTTTGTTAGGAAGGACACAGTCTGCACTACACCTTCTCAAACATGAGTAAAAGTTAGTTTTTTTTGTCTCGAAAAAAAAAAGGCAATTTCAAAAGGTTCTCCTGAAGACATACTTTATGATATGTTGTTCAAACTCACCAGAGCAGATGTCTGTGGTGTTGGCAACAACTGTATGAAATTTTAGACCTTTAGGTGAAACCATTTTGATGCTGGGGGCTTTTTTGTGACTAATGGGCACATTCGGCACAAGCGGTCCATTTTTGTGCCAATTGTGCCAAAGTGTTTTACATGCAAATTATCAACATTATTACACCAAAAATCAAATTATATCATTTTTTGGCTATTACTCTTGCTATAAATAGGATTTTTTTCCAGATATTGAAATGTTTACAGAAAAGCTATTATTTATATAGTTATAGCGCGTGTTCTCCGTGAAAATGCTCCGCTTTCCTCTCTTACGCATTCAAATAACACTCGAACAGTGGGAGGAACCTTGAAGTCCGACACATCGCCTGAAACCTGAGATTATTGGCTACAAGATGGTTTGATTGACATCCAAATCGGCCAATGGTAGTCAAGACAATGCTGTCATGACGCACAGAAAGGTAAATGCCTGGAGGGCTGAAGTTTGGTGCGCTTGTTTTCGTCAACTTGTTGTACCCCCCAAACCATAGCACTGAGAAGTCCGAGTGAGGGCTTGTTTTGAAGGGAAGACTGAGAGGAAGACGAACATACCCAGTGATTCTGGGTAAAAAAAACAATGGCGTCTTCAGACAGTGCGCAAAGACGCGGTTTTATTTTTGTTCGGGCAACTTTCAAAACTCAAATGTGTCGTTACAAGTGGATCTACTATAATGATGACTTTGAAGAAAAAACAACTGGATATAAGTATTCTCTAGACCCCCCCGGACAAAATAAATGCACACATGTGTGGATTAGACGTGATTTGGCCCAGAATATTAGCATGAAAAGGTAAGAAAGGACAATATATATTTTTTATATGTATACAGTTTGACTACAAATACTTACTTTTGTTGATATTTAATGTTTATTTGAACATAATATGCATTTAGAGGTGGGAATAAGCTTTCAAAAGAGGTATAGCTTGACTATATTGACACAAGTTAAGTTATAATACTGATGCAGTTAAATGAAAAATATCTGAATCCTCCCTGTACAGGGAGGGTGATCCTTAAGGGGTTAAACTAAACAGCAGTTGAATATATTTTAAGGGCTTCTTCTGTCCACGTTTATGACAGTCCTATCATCATAATAAATAAGTTAAATCCATTAACTTATTTAACAACAAATTAAAACTTGAAGAATCTGTCTCAACACTGCAGCAGTTCAAAGAAACGTACCAACGACCAGAGCGAATGTCAGATTATGCCCTGCGTGTGTTTACCTGTGGCAATAGCTCTGCTTCCCAATAGTGTTTTCTCTATATGAAGTTATCTGGTGCGCGCATTAGCTGTTATGTGTAGCGCGTCAGTGTGCAAACTAACCTACCTTCACGAAAGACAAAGTTTAAAAACAAATGCAGCAAAACCACGAGTCAACATGCTAACAAAATGTCGATCACCTAGACGCCTCCTTAACTGCGCTTTTCATAGCAACGCGTAGCAAATTGGAGCACAGACTGCGGGCTTACCGGCGCTCCGTTCAGTCTTTGATTTCGATACCCAAATTGCATATCTCAGAGGCTCTTTGCACGCCATAACTCCATGTTGCAGCGACGTTTAGCTGCTACAGAAGCGCTAGGCGAACAGGAAATCCCATCCCATTATTTGACCCGGAAGCGCGCAACTAATTAAACATTGGTTCCACTAAAGACAAGACGAATAAAACAAATTGAGTTTGTTACCGTGGGACAGTTAACATTTTTCAGGGTAAATAATATTGAAGGTTAGCGTGGTACAGACCTGCTTTAGCTACGAACGAGTTGACAACGTTTTGCTAAGATAGCTGCCAAGTGTGCTCGCCATGCTCGCTGACTTTCCCCTTAATATTCTTAACAGTTCTTAACAGTAAAAAAATAAAAAAGTTCTTAACAGTTTTTTAAATTAAAAATACGAACGGCAATGACGTGTCACTAAATATAGAATTTATTAACCCAATGTGAATCTTTGTGAAAACTAGTACTAGGTAAATTTACTAGGTAAATATATCGTATGGGGCACAAACTTTATTGTGCTCCATTTTTTGCGAAATATAGTATATAAACAGCATCTAAATATTTCATTTGATATTTTTGATTAAATGTAGGATTTCTGGTTACCTTAAACTTACTAGCCTATAGCTTTGGCCTTCATACATCTGCTACAAATAAAACGGCAATTGATTTTAAATACGATAACGTGCAACATTAAATTACATGACATATAAAAGACTTACCTCCGAATAAAAAAAAGATGATTTAAAACGTTTGCAACTCCATGCACGTGTGTTTTTCTTGTGGCCAACCGTCTCGACATGTGCTCTACAGGGCACGACTGCGCATGTCCTAATGGCACTCTACTGCGCATGTCAAAAGATAACTGGAGCTGTACGAGTTCTCTTTAAAAGCATAATTCGAGTAAGATTTGTTTTTATTTTAAAAAGTTTCAATACTTACTTTGCATCAGTGAAAAAGCTTCAATACCTATGCGGCACCAGTGCAGTTAACTGTTTAGCTGGGTTCAGTAAACAACACTGAATTGTTTTAAGGAAGCACAACTATTACTTTTTTCAGTGAAGAATATAAAGCACACACAGAAGAAAATGTCCATACATGTTGTAGAATGCTAAAGTGTCCTGATCATCACCAATCCTTTCTGTTGGACACTAACTGTCCAACAAGACCCTCCTGCATCGACAAGGAAAAACTCTTAAAAAACCCAGTGGGAAAAAGTGAGAAACCTTGGAGGAGAACTAGGGAAACCCACAGGGAGGGAGACCCATATGAGAAAGGGATCCGCTCCTCCGGACGGACAGGCTAATGATCTAGGACCTAAGCTAGCTACAGAACGTGGGCCAGTGGACGCTGAACGTGGACAGGTCCGGCGCAGGACCGAAGCACTCCCAGGCGGGCCGGGCGGGGCAGTCCGCAGGCGCAGACGGAAGAGGCCAGGCTCAGAGATCCCGTCATCGTACCATGAAACAGACAATGGGACAACGGGTGAATAGCAATGAACAAACTACAGTCAGAATCCTAAAAATGCTAAACAGATAAAGTAGGAAGGAGGAGAGGATAGTGCTCAAGTTACCATACTTCTCCCAGCAAACTGACTCCCTATGCAGCTTGACTAACACTCTGAGGAGTTTAACCTTCTCCGAGTCTTACCTTCCTAGCCATATGCTAAACTAAAGAGGACTGTTTTAAACCTAGCCTTGAATAAAGAATAACATACAGCATAATATATAACATAATATACAACATAACACAATACATTATTGAATAATATATAACATAATACAGCATATATATATAATATATACACTACATATTATATATTACCTAATTATATGCTAAATTAAAGTAAAGTGCTTTAAGCCTGGCCTTGAATGTGGAGACCGTATCTGCTTCCTTAACATAAATGGGAAGCTGATTCCACAGTAAAGGAGCTTGGTAGCTAAATGCTCTGCCACCAACAGTGACCTTTGAGACCTTAGGGACCACCAGACGTCTGGCGTTTTGTGAGCGCAACGCTCGACCTGGTTGATACGACACTAACGTGTCTTGGAGATAAGAGGGAGCCAAGCCATTTATGGCTTTATATGTTAAGAGTAGGATTTTAAACTTTATTCTGTACTCCACAGGGAGCCAGTGGAGTGATTTTAACACCGGAGTTATGTGCTCCCTCCTTTTGGTACCTGTTAAGATCCTAGCTGCTGTATTCTGAACGAGCTGGAAGCTCTTCAAAGAGGCTTTAGGGCACGCTGCCAGTAAAGCGTTACAGTAGTCGAGCCTTGAGGTGACAAACGCGTGAATGAGTTTTTCCGCGTCACTTTTAGGAAGGAAATTCCTAATTTTTAGCGATGTTCCGTAAGTGGAAGTACGCCGTTTTAGTTGCTTGGCTTATATAAGCCTTGAAGGAGAGTTCTTGGTCAAAAATGACTCCAAGATTCCTCACAGTGTTACTGGGTATTATACTGACATTATCGAGAGTAACCATCTGGTTAGTGAGGGAGTCACGCAGGCGCTTCGGACCGAGTAGGATCACTTCTGTCTTCTCCGGGTTGAGAAGTAGGAAGTTAAGAGTCATCCACATTTTAAGGTCCTTTATGCAGGCACTGAGCTTTTCTAGCTGATCTGTCTGATTAGGCTTCATCGACAGATAAAGCTGTGTGTCATCTGCATAGCAGTGGAAATTAATTCCATGCTTTTTAATAATGTTTCCCAGTGGCAGCATGTAGAGAGTAAAAAGAATCGGTCCGAGTACCGAACCCTGCGGCACACCGAATTCTACTCCAGAATAAGGCGACGAGTCCTGATTCACATTGACGAAGTGATATCGATCTGATAAATAGGATTTAAACCAGCCAAGGGCTGTTCCTCTAAGACCTATATCACATTCTAGCCTCTGCAGTAGAATGCTGTGGTCTATTGTGTCAAATGCAGCACTAAGGTCCAGTAGGACCAGCACTGACACTTGTCCATTATCGGCAGCTAGTAGTAAGTCATTTGTGACTTTGACTAGTGCCGTTTCAGTGCTATGATGAGCTCTGAATCCTGATTGAAAGACTTCAAACATATCATTTTCCTGCAGGTGGCAGCGGAGCTGCTCAGCTATAAGTTTTTCCAGGATTTTAGATATAAAAGTGAGGTTTGAGATCGGTCTGTAGTTTGTAAGTATTTCTGGGTCCAGGTTTGTTTTCTTCAGAAGGGGTTTGATTACCGCGGTTTTAAAAGCTTGTGGGACATAGCCACATTGTATGGATGCGTTTATTATATTTACGATAGGCTCAATTATCAAAGGAAGTATGTCTTTGAAGAGCCATGTCGGGACTGCGTCTAACATGCAAGTTGAGGCTTTTGAGGATGTGACCACAGAGATCACCTCTGCTTGGCTCACAGCCATGAATTTATTAAGGCCCACTGAAGAGTCTAAGTGGGAAGTCACGTATGCCGCTTCAGCCTGTCCACTACCAACAGCAGGAGTAACCTCCTCCAGCTTGTCACGGATGGATGTAATTTTATTATTAAAGAAGTGGAGAAAGTCGACACTGCTCAGTGAGCTTGGAATTTTAGGCTCGATTGCGCTATGGCAGTTTGTGAGTTTAGCGACGGTGCCAAACAAAAATCTACTGTTGTTTTTATTCGCTTCTATTAAAGTTGAATAGTATTGAGTTCGAGCCCCGCGAAGGGCCTTCTTGTAGTTTCGGAGACCTGCTTTCCACTCCCTGTGGACAGGCTCCGAGTGGGAGTGGCGATATAGCCTCTCCAATTTTCTGACGTCCTGTTTTAAAGTGTGGAGTTGAACACTGTACCAGGGCGACGATGATCTAATCCTAATGGTTTTCTGTTTTAAAGGAGCTGCTGCATTTAATGCAGATTTTAAAGACTCCATAGTGTTGCCCACCGTTTGGTCAATGACTGAGGGACTGCAGCTGCTGTGAACAGGTTCACCTGCAGCAGTATTCAACATAGGCTGTATTAGTTCTTTGAACCTTGTGATAGATTTATCATTTAAGGTTCTTTTCATTATGGTTTTATCTTGCGGGACAGGAAAGTCCTCCAAAGCGAGATCAAACGTGATCAAGAAATGGTCAGACAGCAACGAGCTTTGACGCTGGATGTCAACATTGGAGACATCACAGCCGTAGGTCAGGACAAGGTCCAAGGTGTGGTTATGAATGTGAGTAGGTTCCTCGACATTCTGAGTAAAACCAACACCATCTAGTACGGCGCTGAAAGCTTTGTTTAAGCTGTCAGTGCTGTCGTCCACATGTATATTGAAGTCTCCAGCTATAACTATGTTTTCCCATTCCAAAACTAGGTTTGAAATGAAGTCAGAGAATTCTGTTAGGAACTCGCTGTAAGGACCAGGAGGTCGGTATAAAACTATAAATAGTACTGCTTTTTGTTTTCTCCACCCAGGACAGGTGATTGAAAGTGTTAAGTTTTCAAACGAGTGAAAAGCGTTGTTGGTTTTGGGACTAAGAACCAAGTTGGTGTGTGATATAATCGCAACACCACCGCCGCGACCTGTAGCTCTGGCTTTCTGGTAGTTAACATGCGTCGGAGGAGTGCACTCATTCAATCTAACGTAGTCGTCCTGTTGGAGCCAAGTCTCCGAGAGCGCAAACAGATCCAAGCCCTTGTCTATAATAAGTTTGTTTATGAGAAGCGATTTAGACGAGATTGATCTGACGTTCATTAAAACCACATTTAACAACCCTACCGCTAGAACTATTTCTGTCTGTCTGAACTTTTATTAAGTTACTGTGTCTGACACCTAGGTCAGATTTCCTCGCATATAGTGCTTTAGACTTCAAGCGGGGAACACACACAGTTTCAATCTGACTAGGTTCTGAGGCTAGTAACTGAGCACACACAGGCACACACACACATGCACACACAGTTTCAATCTGACTAGCCTCTGAGGCTAGTAACTGAACAGATGGGGGCTCAGAGGTTGTGGCAGAGCAGCTCTGCACCCGGGCCTCAGTTCTGCATCGTCATTTGAGCCGAGCAGAACAGTTTAGAGCCAGGGCCAAATTCTTAGCCAAAAGGGATGTACCCGCCAACGTTGGGTGGATATCATCCGAGCGGATGAGACCGGGCTTTCCCCAAAAGGCACTCCAATTGTCAACATGAACAACACCACTTCGAGGGCACCAGCCAGACAGCCAGCGGTTGAAAGCCGAGTGTCTGCTGAATGCTTCTGCACTGCTAGTGCTAGGTAGGGGCCCAGAGAAGATGACAGTGTCGGCCATTGTGCTAGCCAGCTTGCACACGGCGGCGACTTGCAGCTTCAACACCTCGGACTGTTTCCGCCGAACGTCATTACCACCCGCGTGAATAACAATTCGACGGAAACGCTGCTTTACCATTTAACATGGTAGAAATTACTTTAATTGAATTGCGTATAGGGCAATCGATCCTTTGTATTTGACCCATCCTGATGCCACTAGGGCGTCTATCAGGAGCAGTTGTTACCTTTCATGCATGTTTTTAGTGGTTAGGGGAAACCGGGACACCTGGAGGAAACCGGCGCAGGCACTAGGAGAACATGCAAACCAGAAAGACCCTGTTCCGACTGGGATTCGAATCCAGGACCTTCTCACTGATTAGCGAGATTGCTATCCACTCGGCCACCGTGGCGCCTATAGACTACTTTTTTGTTTGTTTTCATTCAAGTCAGTTATGTTTTTTTTTACAGTGTTATGTGACTCTCATGCACAGTGGAAAAAAACTATAACTTCAATGTTTGGGCTGTGACCTGGAGATTTTGTGATTACTGATGGACGTCCAGTAATCACCAGTGAGCACGACTGCTTTTGTTTTCTCTAACTTTTCTCCAACTCTACCTTTGGACACTTAGAGATAGGGAGAGGAGGTCGGTCACACAGGAATAGCTCGGGGTAGAGCTATCGCTTCTCCAGGTCAAGAGGAACCAGTTGAGGTGGATCTGGCATCTAACCTCTTTAATGCCTCCACAGAAAGTTTTTCCTAGGGCACATTGGAGTGATGTGTCTCTTAGCTAGTCTGGAAACACCTTGAATAGACTCAGCAAGAAGGTTCTCGGTTCAAATCCCTGTCAAAACAGCCTTTAGTTTTGTGAAGTTTGCATGCTCTCTCCAAGACTTCTTGGGATTCCTCTGCATGCTTTGTTTTCTCCTACCACTAAAAACATAGATAAAATCTTCAAGCGCCGGTAGTCCTGACTGAGCTGAGCATCAACATCTAGAGATGGGTCCGTGGATGCTGCACCGCCATCCACGGACCCATGGCCGTTGCTCCTTTTAGGTATGGCTCCAATGTATAGAACAAATTATCCTACATGGACAATATAGTATACCTTTGTTATAATGTTGAATGACTATGGCTACAGTCCATTTTTAAACTATTCATGTTTCATTCAGGGTTTTAACAAGCAGCAACAGTATAACAAATATGATAATATATATATATATATATATATATATATATATATATATATATATATATATATATATATATATATATATATATATATAATATCTTACTTAAGTAAATGGAATTTTGAACAATATCCTATTATTTTCTATCCTGAATGGTTCCTTGGTGAAAAGTGCTTTGAGAGTAGAAAAGGGTTAGATGTAAATAAAAGGCAACAGCTCAAAACAGTCACATCAGCTGCTCACTGTCCTATTTCAATGTGAAAGTAAAATGAGAAGTTATAACAATCCAAATGTAGTACAAAGTATATTCTTTAGCCCTATGAACTCAAATTTCCTATAAGAGTGAAGCCATAACGACGCGCGTAATATCGCCTTGTTTTCCGGGGCTCGCGGGTCGCTCAGATCCCGCCTCCCCTCCCACATCTCCTCCCGCGTGTTTCTATAGTAATTTCCAGCCAATGATCAGTAGGTGTCCGCATCCCTGCTTCCTCACCTCAGCGCCAATCAGCCACACACAGCGACAGGGGCCACGGGCAGAGCGGAGAGCGCACGCACGCACCAGACGCACGGACACAACAATAACCACGAGCGGACCCTCTCGCCTCCGAGCACCTCCACGGCGCTTCTTTTGTACTTTTCCGAACGAGTCGCGAAAGTCTGGAGGGAAAAATGCTTCTTTTGTCCTGAGCGCTTCTCAAACCTGCTTTTCTCAGCTCGTTGTTCCTTGGGTTGGTTTCATCCCCTTCTATTGTTTTTATTTTACGCTTTCCATAGTGATGTCCGCGGTGCCACGCTTCTAGCATCTCTGGAGCTCTTCTCAGCAGTAGGTAGGTAATCGCAGCTTTGTCCGCTCACAGACTGTTCTCCGCCTGTGTTTTTGTTTCAAAGTCATGTGTACTTTCCTTTTACATCGTCCCGGCGTGTTTCTGTGCTGTCAAGTACTCTTCGTTTGGTCAGAATGAATTGGATGGCTTTTTATTTGCACTATTGCGCTCTGGCTTACGTGCGCATGACCTTTGATCTGAATGTCTACCACGGTGTAATTAATGGCACCGTGCTGCAGACACGCTACAAAGGCTTATCCTCTTCTCTCCATTTTCCCTCCACTTTTCTTTCCTTGGTCCATTCGTGCTTGCCGTGTCTCTCACAGCTCAAAGCATTGAACATTTCTGTCTCTCTAAACTTTGTTTACAGGCTGAAAAATCAATGTCCGTGACTTGATTGCCTTTGGGCTGCGCATTTCGCTCCAGGGGTGCATTGATTAAGTAATAATGACCCGAGGAGGGCTGATCATTAAGCTGAGGAGGTTTTGTTTACTGGTGGCTGCGGGTTGTTCCGGATCCCACATTGACATTGAACCTTCAACACGACCATGGATGCTGCTGAATATTGTTAAATTGTTTTAATGATTTGTGATGCTAATGTGTTATATACTATGTTATAGGTAATATGTGATCCTATAGCCCTAGATTGGTAGCCTATTTGTTATAGTAACATACATGTTCTATTATTGTTCTTTGCTGCTAAAAAAATAGCAGGTAAGCGCTGATGTTTCAATGAAGACAGTTTTTTACCCCTGAAAGTGCCTCATGTTTTCATATATTTGTTTGAATTGCATGGGAACCCTATATTTTTTCACTGTCCTATTAATTTTCTTTTTAAGTAGCTATTACCTTTTCCCTCTTACTTTTTGTAGTTTTGGTTATTCTGAAAAAGAGTATCCTGACTGTTCAGAAAAGCCCTTTCATGCCACGCTTGCCTCTTCTCCATGTGCACATTTATAATTCATTTTTTTGAGACAGCGGCCGAGTATCACCATGGAAGTGATTTGAAATGCTTTAGTGTTCCAGCAATGGATCAGCTTTGGCAATTAAGAGAGAAAGCCCAGAAAAGGTAATGGAAGTAGGGGGAGATGTGTCTAATGGGCTTTTATCTGTGGAAACCAAATCCAGACAGACTGGAGAGGAGAGAGAGGCGAGGAAATGGACCCCCACCCTCCTCGCACACTCTCTGCACGCACATGCTCCAGGGGCAGCTGGATCTGTCCAGGGCCTGCTCCATGATGTTAATGTAAATCCTCTACTGGCTATCTCTGCTGTCATTGAGCAAATGGGATCGAGGCTCTGAATGAACGGCAGGTGCACTTCAGAGGCTGGTCAGGGCTGTAGAGGCCTTCTCTTTGTTTACTCTGGCACACTTGTGAAACCATTACGAGTGAGGCTACTCTGGCACTTTTTCAAATTATAAATAAATGGGACAAAAAATGTGATGAACGACATAAGAAATTTGATAACTTGGAAAAGTATTTCAAAACTATTTTGAATCTCGCTCATGTATTTTAACTAATATAACTGCATTGTGGTGGTCTGTCATAGTTGTCATGCATCTGTCAACAGAAGAGATCTTTTGCTGCCTGATATGTTCATTACAAAGAATAAACAATGTGATTGGAGTATTTTCAAATTAAATTACAAGTTTTAAACAAAAGTGAGGATATGTAGTTTTGTTGTGTATGTAACACTTGTTTTTGTCTGTTCTAGCTCCTAGCATTGGAGGAGGTGAACCAGGATGATATCAGAGGATTTGTAACCAGCTTCATCTTGGACAAAGGCTACAGTAACCTCACCTTCCTCACTTAGACATCGCCGAGCCTTTTCCAGCCATGTCTAACATAAACAATCCCTTGTGCATTGAAAATGGACAGAATGCAGAGGTGTCTCTCTTACAAAAGGATAATCTTCAGGATGGTGGATTAAGCCAGCTTTTGGATTATAATGCCGAAATGGAAAGGTACAGGTCTTTTGCAAACTTTTATAAAACAAATGGAGCATTTCCACAGAAGATTGCTCGCATCACAACGCCCATTTTTCCCAGTGCGAGAATTGGCATGTCCCCTTGGAACTGTGATAACGCCATGCTCTGGGGAAGGAAATCAGCGGCAATAAACCCTAATAGGACCAGCATGCATAGAAATGACTCCCAGAGGCCGGGAAAGCCTGGCGTGCCGCCAGAGACGCTGCAAATGGCAAATAATAATTTCCTCTCTACCTTATCCCCCGAACACTGCAGACCTTTAGCAGGAGAATGCATGAACAAGCTGAAATGCGGCGCTGCTGAAGCAGAGATAATGAATCTCCCAGAACGCGTTGGAACTTTTTCCGCTATTCCGGCTTTAGGGGGCATCTCATTACCTCCCGGGGTCATCGTCATGACAGCCCTTCACTCCCCCGCAGCCTCAGCAGCCGTTACAGACAGTGCGTTTCAAATTGCCAATCTGGCAGACTGCCCACAGAATAATTCCTCAGCATCCAGTGGAAACCCAGCGAAGAAGAAAAGGAAAAGGTGTGGGGTCTGTGCACCCTGCAGGCGGCTAATCAACTGTGGTGTCTGCAGCAGTTGTCGGAACCGCAAAACGGGCCACCAGATCTGCAAATTTAGGAAATGTGAGGAGCTGAAAAAGAAGCCAGGCTCATCGCTGGAGGTGAGAACTGGGGCACTGCTTCCCTTTCTTTTGTTATTATCCTCTTGCACTCCAAAGCATTAACCTTTTCATCCAGTCACGTCCTAAGCCCTTGAAAATTGTTTCCATGCCCACCCATGCCTGAACATCCCCCTGGCTTCTCAAATCTGCCTACCCGCCTAGCCTAATTGGCAGTAATTAGGGGTGTTTGTGCGGAGCGCAAGCTGAGCTTGGCTCAGACACCCCTAATTGCTGCCAGTCAGGCTGGGGCTGGAACGCATCCGAACAACCCTGAGCTTGGCTCAGCTCCAAGCAGGGCTGGGAAATGGTTTTCAGCAGAGAGCCATCCCTCTCTGCACCCGGTCATTTTAACCAATTATGGAAACCGTCTCTAGATGGAGAGAATCAATATCCCGCAAAGCCTCAGCCTCTGACCACCAAGAGATGGTGAGAGTGATGGCAGATCTGCTGATGGCGTTCATCTAAACAGCCCTAGGCCCACTAAGGGGTAGAGCAGCTCTCTGATGTGTCAGGTGATCTAGCACTAAAACGACATCAGCACACATTACTCTGAACTAAGGATGATTTAGCTCTATTATGGTTTTTGATGGATGAATAGAGATAAATAAACAACTGTTCATCATGAGTTAACTGCAATGTATTTTCGGTACGGTGCCTTGTCTTGCTAAAGTTTCAGTTTTAGAAGGTTTTTTCAGTCCATCAGGGTTGAGTTATCCAAATCCCTGATTGCATTCAATGTGTGTCTCTGTATTCCTCAATATGGAGTAAGAATGCTATATTTTGTTCTCTAAGGAAGGATATAAGGCTAGTGTTGCACTAGTTACAAATTAAACTGTAATGCTGGATTCATGAAGTTGGTTTCAAAGCTGCTCTTTCAGGCTGTTTTTTATTATATTAGTGGTGGGACATATGACTGGTAATTGGAAGCATGTTTATTATCGTGCACATACAGGTGTGTTTTCCTAAACAGGTGTTCAGGAAGTTTATATAGATAATGCAGGGGTAGACTCACTTTTACAAAACATCCATTTGCTAAGACAGTTAGAATTACGAAGGGTGTGAAAACTCCCCAACGAATCCACACACGCTTTTAAATATTCCTTTGCTCGCTTCAGTAATTTATATTATGTACAGCTCCACCTTAAGTAATTGTTATTTTTGACTCTGTATCTATAATTACATGTGCACCGTCTGCTGCGGAAGTGGCTGTGGGTTTATGGGCATCTTTAGGTGTGAATTTTCATACAAACAAGTATAATGTGCACACTATGACCTCACTTTTCCCACCATTCAAGGGTGATAAGGATTGCTTGTCTACATGAGATTTTGAAGCAATTAAATGGTTAAAGGAAAAAAAACAAGTGTCTCGGACGCTAGTATCTCTAACCCCACTTCCAAAGCTATAAATGCTCAGGGAATATAGATTTTTATGTTTTGCCTCTGAAACAAACGATAAGCTCCTGGCAACCACTTAGATTTGGCTGTCACTGTGATCCACATGGGAATCACCCTGAACTAATTATATCTTAAGCAGCAGAGCAAAATGCAAATCAGAATTTTACTCACACTCCTGAAATCGGAGCGCCAATTTAATCTAATACCCCCTTTAATTTAGCACGCTAATGCAAAGCCCCGGAGAATTGCCCTGTGTCAGTGGCGTGTGCTTGTGCGGTTGATGCTGCTCTTTGCTACGCACAGACTCCACCATGGATTAGTGTGCTCCTCTAACCTAACATTTCCACGCCACTTGTCTTTACATCACCCGTGTTCCTACAGCTTAAAGGCCTTTCATTAACTTCCACTGGAACCTGTTGCACTTTCGGTGTTTCCTACACACTCTCAACTCTGCAAAATATTGTGCTATAATTCATTTTGGTGGATGAGTTGGTTGGTTCTTTGTTGCATACGTTCTGATAGGTGAATGGCTCCATATGAAGTCATGCGTTTTGTTGTACACTTTTTTTTGGCTGCAGCTCATGATTTATTTTGATAACTGATTCATTTAGCGGATGTTCCTTTGATTAAATGATTGGTTGTTTTAGAACTGATTTTTATCTACATTTGACGCCGAAAAAGTTTAAGTGAAGGCCCCGGAGGATATTCTAATAAATCAACTTTGCAGATAAAACAATTGTTTGATTAGAGTCAGACATTCATGGATTTCTTATTTATTTATTTTTTTGTCACTGTCTGTTTGGGTCAATCTCTCAGCATTTGTTTGTGTTGCAGCTTGTAAGTTGATTACCAGTACTCAATTAGTTTCTGATATTTGAAATAGCTTGATTAGTCAAGAAGAATCATTACTTTTTGTTCTTTAAAACTTTAAATCTACAGTCATTTTAAGAACTCTAAAACCAGTGTAACCAGTGTTGAAGTTTAGAATACTAAGTACAGACAATACATATTCAGAATAATAAGGTTTCAGTAACTATATTCAAAATACAGTTAGGATATAACAACAATATGAGAAATTCACCTTACCTTAGTGATACATGCAAGTGTATTTCTCAATAACTACAAGGCAGCAAACGGTGCAAATGTCCTGCTAATTAACAGATATACAGTATTTTTATTCAACATTTTAACCTTCTGTTGCATGTGTCTGTTGTACAGCACACAGTTGGAGGTATATCTGGTGCATATAGATGTGATAGTTGGAAGACATTCAAATCTGGTGTTGACAAGAAATGTTTTTTTTTTTTTTTGGAGTTGTTATGAACACACATTTCGATCATGTGTCATCTCATCTGAAGGTTTCTAGTGTGAAATTATAAATACCCTTTTTGCCCATGAGCAAGACACCTTGGATTCATCCAGATTAAGGGAGAGTGATTTAGACCCCTCTCTGGGTTTTTATTCAAACCTTTTTTTGCAAAACCCCATTAAGACAAAGTGGGAGAAAAGTTTTTGGATTGTTAACCATTTGACAACTAATCACACCCTCTGTTGAGATACCTACATCCAACAGCAGAATTTATAGTTACAGTTCTTTCAGGAGTTTCCAGAGATGTTCAATTGGGTTCAAGTCTTGTTCCCCGTCTGAGGTCTGGAGGACTCTGGAATAGGTTTTCATCCAGGATATGTCTTTACGGACGTTGCCATATTCATCTTCCCTGAACCCTGACGAGCCACCCTGTTACTGCCGCCGAAAAAATGTGTCTTGCAAAAATGATTCTTGGCATTTAGGCCAAATAGTTCTATTTTGATTTCATCAGACCAACAATTCCTGTAAGCTATGTTCAAGCAGACTGTTTTGTGCCTTTTACTGAGGATGGGGGTCTGTCTGGCCCCTCTTCCTTAAAGGTCGGAATGAAGTACAGTATCGATAGTCAGCCCTGGGAAGAGTCCCATTCTTTGAATAATTTCCTAATGACGGAGCACACTGTGTTGTTTGGGGGCCTTCAATGTTCCATCATTGATTTTGCATCTTTCTGTGGCTAGATATTTCAATCCCTCTCAGAGGTCTATAGAGAGTTCCTGAGAGCTCATGGCTTGGTTTCTGCGCTGACAATCACTGTTGACAGTGGGATCCTGAATAGACCCTGGTCTGTCTCTTTCCAAATCAAGTTGAACAGTAGAATTCACCAAAAGTTGGTCCAGTAGAAACATCTCATCAACCGTAATGGAAACAGGTTGCATCTGAGCATTGTAGTGTTTTAGTAACGGGTATGAATACTTTTGTACCTGCCGGTTATAAAGTGGCGTAGAATCCTGAAAATGTGTTTCACTTTGTCATTAGAGTATTACAAGTGGATTACAAGTCATCCCATTAAGGCTGTAACATCTAAATGTGAAGGAAGCAAAAGACTCTGAATGTACTGCATGCATCATGAGCAACCATTTGATAACGCTATGCAGATCAAAAGAGCGCAGCAAAGTCCAATTTACAGAAATGGTCTTGATCATTAACCACTGTTAAATATGTCCACTATCTAATCTGTGTTCTGTCGGTTGTTGATTTTCCTAAAATGGTTGAATGAAAAAGCAACATTTGCTATTGTGATGAAAGACAAGGTCCACATTTTCAACAAACAGGACCTTAAATAGTTTAGATTCAGCTCCTTAATGAGAGCACTGAAACCAAATAAGCATTTGCAGCAGGCCCTAATTTGTTTTAGGTGTGCTCAGAATAGATAAGGACAAATCTGTGGCCTTCGTCCCCTCCCCCAACCTTTGCTTCCCTGGAGATAACACCAAGTGCTCCTAGCAATCTCTGCGGGCAAAGGGGAGAGCTAAATAAAAAGGCAAGTCAAGGAAAAGCCTGAGGGACAGGCACTCTTCAGATTTGTCTATTGATATCAAACTTACTGGATTTATTCAAGCTTCAAAATTAAAATTAATTTGTTCGCAAAGGTCTAAGGGGTGCAAAAGAAGGCCAAGCGTCTTTTGAGACCGTAGGATTTTGGCTTTGTAAATCTTGCCACTAACTACTTAATTATATCTTTCTGAAAGATTGTCCCAGGCTACTTACAGCCATTGGCCACCTTATTCATTGTCATGCCCTTTTTCCCCTAAATTACTTGTGCTGTGCTGTGGATTTTCTGTCAGCTTCCATTTGCACAAAGTAGCTGTCCTCCTCAGGCCTTTGCCTCACCGCACGCTTAAAGAATTCATTGCTTTCGCCACTGCCACCAATTAAGGGCAGCTCATAATGGGAGCCGTCTGGACGATGCCCTTACATTATGTGGTCTGTCACCCCCTCTGCCCTGATTTGATTTAATATCTGTGGTTCAGTGGTGAAAAAGAGCTCATTGCCATTATCTGTATTCGGGAGCAAGTGTACGAGAAGTGATGTTTCGATGCTGGGGGTATAAGCGCTTGTGCACAGCGGACAGCGTGAAAGAGCAGGTGAGGGAGGACGCTAATGTGTGGCACTTTAAATTTTAAACAGATGAAAATCAATTATTGATGCTGACTCTGGCTGAGAAGTTAAAAGGTATCTCGTCATTACCCAAAGCCGTATGAAAAGTGTAAAGGAGAAGTCGTGAAACCGGTAGAGGATTGCAATGAACGGATAGAATCAAAACAAGTTGTGTTTCATGCCCTGGCTTTAGTGGAACAGAATCTTCATTCAAATGTGTGATCAATATTGAAGAAAAATCAATATTGTGATGACAATGTTTTTATATAACATTTTGGTGTCAATTATAGGTTTTTGTTTCTCATCTTTTAATGTTTTTGTTTTGTATAGAACAATACACAGATATCAGTGGAAGCAAACTAGTTTACTCACTTAATCATGTGTTGCACAGTTTTAGTTTTTACTATTTCTGGTCATGTGTTTGATTGTGCAAGGAGCAGCTTTTTGGTAAGTTTTGCTGATAAAAAAAGAGAGTATGGGTTCTTAAAGCAGGTCTCTGTGGTTGTGTGTGTAGGTCAACCGATTGGTATGACTGAATATGATGACTTTATATTGACCACTGTTCAGGCTGCACTTATTTGAGCTTGCCAAAAGTTGTGCTGTTTGCTGATTATTCAGTTATTACAGTTATAGATTTTCTTCCTGAAATCCTGTCGAGTCTTTTGAAAAGTTGTTTTCCTTTTGCTCTGCTGTCTTTTTTGTGTGTGGAAAGGGATATTTTGATGGAACTTTTAAAACACCAATGTAGAGTTGAGTAAATCAGTCAAAAGTATAAGCATTTAGTATAAAGATAAATATTAATCTTAATCGTTTATTATGTAACCTTTCTTTAGTCGTCTCCATGCTATGCATTGCTTTGCTCGGAATGTCTCATAGTATGACATTATTGCTTGTTTTTATTGAATAATTTTTACTCCTTAGAAATACCAAGAAGGGCTGCAATGATTAGTCATCCACGTAATCAACGTACTTCCGTATTCCTGGAGTGATCTGCGTTTCTGCAATACCTGACCTAGCAGCAGGAGTGTAGGTTACCTATATTGCTTACGTGGTTATGTGCCCTATGCTTTGGGTCGGACGTCACTGCAGTGGTGATCAAACAACTGCTTTTTTACTGTTAAAAGCACCATATTTAAACTGAGGTTGTTTTAATAGTAAATTGATAACATTACATGTGTTTAATCACAAATGATTTTACTGTATGTCACCTGGGTCTGAGAGGACCATGTTGAGCAGACGCAGTGTAGTTGACTAAATCCAGCCTAATCGCAAACGTTTACATAACAGCATAAACAGGCGGAGAAATGTCTCAACCATCTATGTCAAACGGACTGGATTTTCATGCCTCAATCAGCGTGTTTGGGTTTATATGTGTTTGGCTAAATCCAAGCCTTTTAAATTACACTCAACGAGTCATTCTAATTTATATCCTCTCATGTAAGCTTGCAAAGTAGTAGCAGTAGTAGCAGTATAAAAGTAGTTGTTTGTGACAGTTTTAGCCTTACTGTATATATGTATATATATATATATATATATATATATATATATATATGGGTTCTTATCATTGCGTATTTGTTGAACAGTACCTCACTCTTGAGTGTCCTACAAAACAATTTGATAATGACTGTAATGCTTGCAGAATGACAAGTAATATGTATCATTAACTGTTCTATATATTGTTTAAGATACAATGAAAATCTTTCCCATACAGGTTAAACGTCTTTAAATGACAGCTTTTGTGCTATCTTTCTGAGAAAAGTGACGTGAAAGTGAATTTGTGAGTGACAACCGGAGCTGGCATAGAAATCGGTCAGCGTGGTTTAAGCGTCTCAGTTTCTGCAAGTCAAATCCTCACACGCCACCACCTCCTCCATTGTGGCTCCACTCTCACATTATGAATATTTCATGGCTTGCATCTGACACCATGCCCAGAAAGATATTTCAAGGTTTTTTCTGATAGAAAGCCGGGGGTTAGAGAGTGTCACAAAGGCGTGAAGTCAGTCTGTGCCTCTGGGTTAAGGATAGGATTTATGATGCAGCACTTGATGACATCAGGTGGATAGTTTAATTTCTGATTGAAAGCCTTTTGCTGTAGATGTCTCTGGTGAAAAGAAAAAAAACCTCAGTATGGACATTGAAAAAAATCTCAGTATGGACATTGAAAAAAGTCTCAGAATTTCAGAATATGATCAGCTTTTATTCAGGCCATTTTTCAACTGCATGTTCTCCTGAAAGCCCCATTAGTCATCGACTGGCAGTGTTGTGACGAACATACAAATTATGACTTCATCCCAAAAAATCTAAGAATGGTAATAATATAATAATAGTAAAACAATTATTCTCACTTTTGAAAACTGCAGGTCCAAAGGCTTTGCTCATAGAAAAAAGCAGGAGACTAATAGCAAATATATAGTATTATTCATTGTTTTCAAGTAAAACATATTAAGACATATAGGAAGTATCTGTGTTCTTTACTACATAGTATATACTATTTACTATATATATACTACATACAATTATTTAGTTATACTTAGTTGTGTGCAATTTTGTCAGGTGATAAAGAGCAAGTAAAGGCTGCAGAATCAGCTCTCTCTTTTGACTGAACTCCTTCTGTCCTGTTTTTTATCTCAACATTTTCTGCTATGAAATATGGTCAATCCTAGTTTTGTGATGGAATACTTTGGAGACTCTAGAATAGGGATTAACTATGTTTACTGATTGTACTTATTTCTGCTTCATATTATTTGGCTATTAATTGTTTCCTTTAAAAATGCCAATTTATCTCCTGCAAACATTACTCAATGAACTTAAGTCTAGTACAAAGACAAAGGGCCTTCCATATTTCTCACTGGGATTCACCAAAAGTGAAGTGTCCAGATTTGGGGTTATTCTCGTGATAATATGATTTAAGAAGCAATAACCGATTTATTTTCTAATCAGTTCATAAAAATACGTATTACTACTAGTTGTATTAAAATCCGTAATTTAATTGAAAACTTGAGCTCATTGATTCAGCTTGTGTATGAATTCAGGCCGTAAAAAGTGCTGAGTAGAAATTTAGCGTGACGCCGGCTCTCCTCCACTCACAGAACAGGGAGCAGCGCTGTTACTCGCTCCCATCTCTGTGTAGAGTGCCTACAATTGTAAACCGCTTTGTGACTCTGGTCTGTGAAAGGCGGTATATAAATAAAGAGTACTTACTTACTTACTGTACTTACGAACAGGCTGCCTCCTCTAGCGTCTGCAGCACAGGTAAACACAGCAGCATGGAGGCAGAAAGTGGCTATAACTCTGGCTGTAACTGCAGACACAGCAAAACAGCCCAAACGACGCCACAGTCAAGAAGAGAAGAGGGAACTAAATCGAAAAAATGATCAAAGGAGAAATCAAGCCCGGGTGAATATACGTAGTGTTACCTTACATCGTATCCTCTGGAGAGACCTGCCAGAGCGGGACCGCCTCTAGACTACAATTGGACGCGAAACTAGCAGTAATCTATCAGTTATATATTTTGCTAGCAGTGCATTGCTTTTGTACCATTTCATCAGTGATTGTTGTACAGCTTACAAGAAGTTGCGCTAATGCTAATGTTAGCATACGTATCAGATTGCAAATACAACTGGAGGGCTCCGTCGGAGGAGAACGTAGGAGAAATGAGAAGCCTGTGAGCGAGTTGCGGGGCGGTGCTAAACATTCAAACTGAAAAAAACCTTGCAGAAATGGGTATAGCTCCTTTAAACAGAAGCATGTATTGATTCCATTTTAATTAATTTATTTATCTATATCTTTATTTACTTTGCAGGAAATAAAACAAAAGCCAGTGATACTTTAATAGCATCACTTGCTTGTATTTCTATTTCATTTGTAATTTAGTGTTTTACGAGTGAAATAGTATATATTTCCCCTACTCTAATCCTAATATGATGTTGGTTTACTGTAAACATTCTAAGCTCGGTTTATAGACCCTTCCCATTTATGGACTCAAACACAGATGCTGAGAAATCTGCTGAAAACAAGAAGGCCTGCTCCTACTTTGCATTTCAATTTAACATTTCACAGAACTGGCAGCGCGTTTCCCCGCTTAGCCCTCGCTTCGTTACACCCACATGGCTTCCAAGCAGCATGCTTACTGTCTGTTCAAAGACCGCTTGGCTGAGAAATTGGGGATTTCCACAGTGAATCCCTCAGGTATCTAGCATCAAATGCTTGTCCTGCCCCCCCCCCCCCCCCCTCCTCTTTCCAGACTACAATGCCTGCCCTTCTGCTTAATGCAGTATATGCCTGTCTGCTGTCCTACAGACGAGTTTTATCCTTTAGTTTCTATCAAAAATGTTGCCGTTCCTAAAAGCTTTTATTGGTGTGAACTGCTCCAGAGGTCTGGAATGGGTTAGTTTTTATCCAAGAATTGGGCTATTTCAAAAAAACCTGGCCAGACTGCCATATCCACTTTATCCATCACGCTAATAACGGTAATGGTGGAACATGCATCAGCATGAGACATTGAATGGAGCTGTATCATAAATTAAACTTGCTTACTACTGCATTAAGATTATTCTGGGCTGACAAAATCACTCATTTTCAAAACCTCTGTTTTTAAATGTAAATCCACTTTAAGGTTCTTTTTCTCATTCATATTCACATTTTTGCTCATCCCGCTCCCTTTAGACCAATGCCTCCTATGTGCTTCTTAATATGACACATTTCCTGTGTCTCTTGTCAGAGAATCAACAACTTTGTAAAGTAATCCAAGACAACATCGTGACTTATCCAAAAATAAATTGATTTCAATTTCATTTGACCAGATTGAGCCTGGTTTTGTTGCTATACGAACATTTTAATTTTCTGTTTGGATCCCAATGACAATTATCTATTCCATTATTGTTGAATTGTTAATACAGTGTATCATGTTTTCCCTGCGTAGATCTCCCTGTGCTGCACTAAAACTCCGGAGCTTATCACCAGATTAATTATCACAAAAAAAGATAGATAGGTAGTTAGAAAGATACTTTATTGATCCCCTGCTGTAGAAATTCAGGTGTCCAGCAACAGAAACACAGCCATCCATACATATACATAATTATAAAAGTTACTTATAATAGTAATAAAGTTCAACAGCTCCGTTCTGATCAGCAGCGCCTGATTGGTCAGAACGCTGCCGTGCTCCTCTGTGCACGAGAGCCTCTGAGCATGAGAGCCACACGCATCCTTGTTTATTATTTGGTGCAAAGCATCATGGGAGGTCTTTCACTGCGCAGAACCCAGAGGACCAGACACAGGCCCAAATATGGGTGAGCTCAGCCAATCTTTTGGTGCCCATAGTAGCTTCATGCGCCCCTGAGAACAAGCCATTGATTTGATCACAGCGTCATCTTTGATGGTGCAGCCGCTGGTGATTAGCTGCTTCATGTCCACTGTGTATGCAGAGTCTGCTTTGTTCAAACCTTTTGCTCTACTCTGGTTCAGGTTGAAATTCTGAATGCTTTATTAGTATTTTTCAAATAAATTATCAATTCTCCAGCAGATTTAAACTTGAACACTGTTCTGCCGTAAAATTTACAGCTAGAGAAGCACAAAACAACAATTTTAGAGCTCCTTAAGACTTTGTTATTGTATTTTACTATGGGTTTTTGCTAGTGATGGGCAAACAACACCGAGGCTTCAGAGCTGAAGCAGACTGCTTCAAAACCCTAGAGTTGGAGCGTCTATGGCACTGGTGTCAAAGTCAAGGCCCGGGGGCCAGATCCAGCCCGCGAGACCATTTCCAGTGGCCCTTGAGATGATTTTAAATGATTATATTAAATAGCAGCATTAATGGTATTAGGCGACAATGGCATGTTATCCATTACTAAGAAAACAACCATAACATTTAATTCCATAAGAAATAAAATGTCCTAAATTTTCTTAGGAAAGAACCGCCCTCTCCACTTTTTGAACAAAACTCTGTGGTTTTATTTGACGAGCACAAATCACCAGAATGATTGACAGTTGGGAGGAGCAATAGTCTCGATGATCCACCCAAAAGTCTTCCTATATACCTTCAATATTTGGACCAGTTTTGGTTCAGTCCACAGGAACTGAACTAATCCTATCAGAAAAGAAAGTCCAATCCAACTAATGTGAAACAAGTCATTTATTTAGATACCTTCAGATTCCAAAAAGAATTAATAAATGAAACCCACTAATTTTTTCGGCCCCTGACCAGCCCTTTATTTTTTTTATCGGCCCTCAACCAAAATAAGTTTGACACAAGCCCCGGCGATCCAAGATGGCGCCCTATTCAAATGAATGGTTGTGCTCAGTGGCGCTTTGTGACAGCATGGGGGCTGAAAGATTAGCGGAAGTTGCCTGAAACTCGCAAAGATCTATGGGAAACTCGCCTGTATTTGGGCATCGTCTGGTTCTGCGCAGTGGATGATCTCCCATGATGCGTTGCGCCAAACACGCGTGTGTGGGTCTCACACCGGGTCTCACGCACGTGCACAGAGGGGCTCGGCCGCGCTCTGACCAATCAGAGCAGTTCATCAGAGCGGGAGTTAGAGCGAGAGCCAGAGGAGCAGAGTTTGTGGCACTAAAGTGTGGATTTAAACAAAACCGAAGGATTTAAGAAGAAAAAAAGTTCAGAATGACAAGGGACACTAAAATCCCCACAAAATCCGATCTTTATGAAAGCTGTAGGTTCTCTGTCAGCTGAGGTTGAGCTGTTTTAATATGCATTGAGTTCTATGGGGAAAATTTCTGGGTAGCCCACGTGAATTTAGTCTGGTTCAGTCTGCAGTACCGCGAGAATCCCCTGAGCACATGAGTTATTCAGCTACAAGCTAGTAATACCCTATCCAGTTAATATAATAGATCCATGGTTTGACACCTCTGGTCTATGGTTTCGACACATCTCCTTGGTTTGATTTTTTTCTTCACAATGTTGGGCAGTGTTGCTGATTTTGAGGACATAAATGGCATCTGCAAGTTGAGAATGGAGATTTGTGTTTTGGGATATTTTTTTATCTTATTCAGTCTAGAAAGATATCGTCATCAAAGGATGTTCACTATTAAGTGTTATCTACCATCTATGTTTCTTGGTGAAATTGTCTTTTATTTTAAAAGCGGCTGCAATTATTACTTTTTTAATGTAAGTAAAAAATGTTTCCCTGCAGATTGTGGGGGGTGGGATTTCTAAGAGTGACAAGTACCTAACCCTACCTATGCGCTGCTGGAGATCATTTTTTAGTATTGCTCAATATTGATGTATACATTTGACAATCCTTCATTTTTCTAACAAGGTGTATTTATTTTTTTTATTTTTTTTTAATCAGATATCTGAATAAACCTTAAATTTGAGTTCTATTTTAACAAATGGAAAAACTGACCTGGCTAAATTTCATACCAGTCAATTCAGGCTCCAAAAGTTTGTGATTTTTGTCGTTTTTTCTGTATGTTGTATTGGGTTTTGATCATTTCCATGCTAAGAGATGTACTGCACAAAAACACAGTGTTTTGTGCCCTTCATTGTGCTATTCTAATCTCTTTAACTACATACACATACATCCCCAGGTGTAGTATTTGACTTGTTTTAATAGAAATTGGATTTTGTTGCATATAATGTTGTTGTTCTATAACAGTTTGAATGTGGTTTTTGGAATTTTATTTAGAGAGATGAAGTGAAGTTTGAGTTTTTGAGCATTACTTATATTTCAACCAAGGTATTTTACAGACATGAACCAGCATGTATTGCACCTATTAGAATATTGTCTGAATATCATTATGACCTTTTTTTTTGTCAGACACGACCGTTACATAGATACAGTAGGATATAAGCACAATCTGACTCAATCCCAGGGTTGTCAAACTGTTATCCCATGATTGAAATAGGAAACTTCATGATGGAGATTGCCTTTTATAACCGCTTTCTCTGCATGTTTCAGACAAGCTCCACCCACATGAAATGATATGAAATCACATCCAGGAAGGTACTCTGCCTTTTAATCTGCCTTGACATCACTGTTGGAGTGTCTCCTGGGGTGAATCTGTTAGCACTTTAGCTGCTTTGAGCTAAATATGTCTGCTCGGTCACACCTTAGCCTGCACTCTTATAACGTCTATAACATGTTGTCTGTGTGTAATTTAACCCTTCCACTCTTGAAGTCCACTTATTAGGCTGAAAACCATTTGGAGAAAGTATATTTCCAAAAGCCACTGAGCCTCGACTTGTCTTATTGTAAATCCCTTCTTATGGACGGCTGAAGAAAATATACGTCCTCCTGGAGCACTGTGCAGTAATTACCTTCAGCCATTAGCATACGGAGGCTTGGAGTCGCAGTGCACTCAGCCTCCAGCAGCACTTCACCATATGGTCCGTCTGCACTTCTAGGGCACATTTGGCAAAGCTCTCGCTGAAGGTCAAATATCAGGTCAGAGGACTGTGCCAGAATTGCATCTATGCTAATTGCTCTATCCCTGTCGGTGCTCCTTCATCCCTCTCGCCTCCTCTCCTCCCGCGCGCCTTTGCGCCTCCTCTCAACTAAGTAATCTGCTTTGGGATGTTGCTGAGATGGAGATGGATTTGGTTTTGCTTCGCTACCCCTCAGCCTAATCTCCCCCCTGTGACCACTCCTTTGCCCCTAGTAGGTACACAGCTTAACACACCATCATACTTCCCCCTGCACCGGTCCATAGGCGCTGTGTCAGCGAAAAACTCCCAAATTCCTCATTACTCACATACATCCGCAATACACTTAGCTTGATTTGCTCCGATGGAAGCCTGGCACAGGGCTCAACCTGTAACAAGGCAGATTTTAATTTTAATTTGTTAAATTTAAGATTTAAGCTATGTGTCTTGAGCTATGTGTCCAGATATGAACACACCAATAATTTGGAGTGAAATAATCCCAATACCTTTTTTTATTTTTATTTTCATTAATGGCTTCTTTTAAGGAAGAAAATCTTTGTGAGCGCTGAGTTGAGCTTGTATAATTATCCGCTGTACATAATGTTCTGTACACATGATGCTAAGAGCATTTAAACTATGATTAAATGATAAGAAGAAAAGGAAGCATTTCTGTCTATCTCTCCTGTGTCTGCTGAAGTATGTGTATAATATATAGCAGGTGGAGGCTGGGGTGGGAGCATGTTGTGTTTGCGTTCCGGTGCTGCAGTCCTGGGGCAGTGGTGTGTGGATGACTAGATGAGTAGTCTGTCCGTGATAGCGGCCTTGGAGAGCTACCTTTTTATACGCATTGGGTGGCTAGAATATTGGCTACAAGCTTCAAGATGAGATTTCCACCCCCACCACAGCGCTGGTACAGCTCAGGTGATGGATTGCTATACCTTCCAGGTTTGAGCCTGGCAACGCCCCAATATTCCTGCAGAATAAAGTGACAGGCAATATATAACACATCAGTTAAGGCTGAGTGAACGGCTGGAACTTTCCCTCCCACTTTCCGGAGCTCTGCGAGCATATGGCAAGCTCATTTTATATTGAACGATCAACGTATGCGTAGATCTGGATTAAAAGAATTGCACAAGCTATCTGGATTCTGAAGTCCACCTTATCCACATGAATAATGAAAGAAAGGGGTAAACTAAAGGATATTGATATTTGGGTTTTGTTGTCACATTTTTACAATGGTCTGAATTGCTCATAATAAATTTTTTGAGAACGCACTTTATACGCTTTCAGTGCAAGAAAGAAGCCAAAGGTCACAAAAAAACATGTTTGCATCTAGTTCTAATGTATTTGGCCCTCCCTGAACTTTTTTTGAGTTTCACAGACAAACTAATGCAGCTAATCACTTTGCCTCCTGGACAGAGGCCGTAATAAAGTCTGTTCGGTACAAATAAAATTTCACTAGAAGCTGAAGTCAATCAAAATGTGTGCTTTCACCTAGGGATGCACATGAGCCAGGACATTGTAACAATAACCAACAGAGTCTGACTGGACTCAACAAGCCACAAACTCACTAGACACACTAAGATTAGAAGACTATTCTAATGAAAGCTCTGACATTCCTCTTTTTAATAACACAGAAATATTTCCCACATAATTTTGGAACATATATACATTTTTTTGTGAACTTCTGCATGTTTTCTTTTGCATAAAAATCCAGGTCTTCAAAAAATGTGGCCCCTATGGTCACTGAGATAGTATGACAGTGATAACAACCCATGTGACAACCAACCAGTGTTTTCCCAACTCAAAATCTGTAGTTTTAATTTTTAGACGTTTTAGACATTTTATCTTTGATTTTACAATCATTTCAACTAACAACAAATATTGAAAGATTTGTGTTAATACTTTTTTGTTGACCGGGCTAAACATCCATTTGGAAATACTCATCCATATTGTGAAAGTTTTTAAACAGTCTTCTACAGTGGCGGTGTTTGAAAATACACAATTATAAGATATTTCGCAGGCTCCCCTCAGCCAATTTGTAAAGGCAAGGGTTGACAGCGATTCTACTTTATATATATTTCGTGAGCAGCCTGTCAGAGCTTGCATCACTTACCATTATGAAAAGTGGCCTGGGTCATAGCCCGTAAGTTAATAAATAATGGGTGTTGTCAGGGTAATGTATGGGCCATGGGACGTAATGGGCGTTTGGAAACACATCGGTAACCTGCTCCTCCTGCTGCCTCTGCTTTCTCATCAGACTGTGAAAAGTGTCTTCAAAATTCCTCGACAGAATGAGAGAGGGAAAGCGCATTTGTAGTCAGCGGAGGGAGAAAAAAATCCTCTGGTAATTATAGTGAATTAAAAGTTTTATGATGTGGTGCTTGGCTGTGTGCGGGAGAGAGGCCTCGGTTACAAGACTGGCTGGGAGCTCAGAGCTGGAGGTTAGTGCCAGACATGTCTCGAGAGAAACCGGGGCACATTTGCAATCACCCTGAGTTCAAAAGGGTAATTTATTCAGCGTCTGCAGTTAAACTAGAGCTATGCTGAATGCCACTGGGATTGAGCCTGGATGGAGACGAGAAGAGATGCACTATTTTCATTTTGTGATGTGTTTTTTTTTTTGCTCGCCTCCTCATCATCCTCATTCATGGCCTGGTGTTGTTTTTGCGAGTCCGATGTGGCGCCTTTAAAACTGCCTGCCTGCGGGCATATTTCACTTTTACGCTCATCCACACTGACGTCCAGGCGCTGATTGAATTTTGAGGCTCTGCGGCATCTGCCATTATCGGCCTCATCGTGGTGAGTGCTTTAACGGCGTCCCCGCCCCCATCTGACGCCAAGGCTGCAGAGGGACAGCGCTTTAGGACGCAGCTTTAGGTGTTAGGACGTGAGCAAGGCAGCTGATCTATAACACCTCTGGAATGTTTCAGATTTGGTGTTGTGTTGAGATTGTGGATGATCATTTGGAAACAATATTTCTTGGCTTCAATGGTTTTTTTCCAAGTTTCTTTCTATCTGTGTTGGTTTAATCATCATTTATTGGTGCTTTGTGCAACTTTCTGATGGGAAAGGACACCTGCTCCTGTCCAGACAAGCACAGTAGAGTTACAGGTCATATTTGTGCAAAAGAGAGTCAGTTCACAATCAGCAATCATTTTCCATTGGAATGTCATTAGTTAATATATGCTAGATCAATATATTTATCCTTCACTCTGGAACGTGAAAATTACTCTTAATGCCTGACCATACGGTAAAACTCAATAAACAAGTTCATTTATTATATAAACTGTAAAACCAATGTATGATGTAGACTCGTGCAAATACGTCAAGCCTTTATTTGTTTTAATTTCGATGATTGTGACTTACAGTCTGTCATGTCAGTTTCACATTGTAAGTTGTGGTGTATGGCACACATGAACCGGCTCAGACTCTGGGGAGCACAAGGACTGGCCTCCTGCAGGTGCCCAGCGTAAGAACTAAACATTGGGAGGCCGCATTTCTCAAATTCTTGCAGCTGAAATCTGGAACAGTCTTTCTGAAAATGTGAGACAGGCTTCTTATTTAACAATGTTCAAATCCATGTTAAGAACAGTTGTGTTTAGATGTGCATACAACTGAGGGATTTTATCTGTACTCTTGTCTTGTTCAGTTGATGTGTGTATGAATATTGCCATACAAATAAACTTGCCTTAATGGACTTTTGAACAATACTCACATTTTCAAAGTTTCATCTGTATATCAGAATATTGTACTCAATAGAAAATACTAATTTATGTGATTGAATGAGAACAAAATATCTCAATTTAAGACAGTTGGACACTACAGTAGAAGTCAGATTTGATTACACAGCTCACTTCTGCAATTACACTGTATACTTGTTGTATGTCATGTAAAAGCAGCACTTTGTGACAAATTGGGAATGATGTGCTCTTATTGTTTTACTGTTTTTACATTTAAGGAAGACCAGAAGGAGGAAGTCAGCATACATCAAGGGCACCACAATTAACATAACATAGAAAATGGGACATTTGAAAACGTAAAAAAATAAAATAAAAAAACCTTTCTGCTAGTGAAGTATCTCATCTCACCAACTGGCTGGGCTGGGGCTCCTTCCCTTCACTTGTTAATCTGGAAAGAGATTGGGCGGCACGGTGGCTGAGTGGATAGCACTCTCGCTTCTCAGCAAGAAGGTGCTGGGTTCGAATCCTGATTGGAACAGGGTCTTTCTGAGTGAAGTTTATTTGTTCTCCCCGTGTCTGAGTAGGTTTCTTCTGGGTGCTCTGGTTTCCCTACCACTAAAAACATATACAATAGGCCTGTATGGCGACCCCAATCCCATCTCTGTGTGGAGTGAGAGACAAATGCCCTCAAGCGTTTTGTGACTGTGGTCTGTGAGATGAGCTATATGAATATAGATTACTTACTTACTTACTTAGATGTTCTAAAATTATAGAACCAACAAGTATTGCTTGTGTGCTTTAGTAAACTAACCTTTTTTCTTTAGTAATATCAATATATTTAGATTGTATGGTGTTGATCTATTGCTTAACAGGTTTACCCCTTTAAACCTTTATGCTCAATGCTTGGATCGGGTGCTGGTTTTACCTTTCTTACATTAATCAGAACCTCAAACAAGGAAAATAATGTGCATTTGACCAAACTGCTTAAACAGCTCCTATATACCTCCACCCAGCAGAAAGGACAGGGCTCTGGCTTTACCCACAGCTGTCAGGGTAGGATCACAGGGCGCTCTGGCTGCCCACAACCTTCACTCCAGCTCCAGTAAAACCTACAGAGAAATTTCCCTGCACATGTCACTTTAACTGCGCCGTTATCACTAAAAGCCACGGGCAGACACTTAGAATACACCGCTTACCGCCGCCGCGCGCTGAGGTTAATTTGAGGTCTACACAAATCTCTCCTCGCCCCCGCCTTCTCGGTCGGTTCAATAGTCAGTCGTGTGCCGAGCGGGAAATTGTCTTTCCCTTGGCGTGTCATTGTAGCCGGGCCGTTATGTATGCCGAGCCGAGCAGCCTGTTGACGTGAGGTTGAGCGGCTGCCACGGCATCTCGGTTTGAGCGGAAAGTGTGGCGTTGGCTGCCGCGTCCCCCGTGTAACGCAATCAAACCAATCCCTTCCTCCAGCCATTCTCTCCCCCTCATGCTGTCTGTCTGTCTCTGGCTTGCTGTTATATGAATTCTGCTGCAGTGCAAACCAAGTTGTGAGAAATATGTCTACACCGAGACTAAAGCTTCGTTGGTTTTGGTGTTAACGTTTCGAATGGTCCCAGATAGGACATATGTTTCACCATGATGTGCAGAAATTTGGCAATACCAAACCCATCTCGGAAAGTTTAATCTGTTCTTTGAGACAAAACGCTTTTGAAGACTGATACGAATATTGTCGTTCTGTAGGTTTTGCATGCTTGATTATTATTTTTAAAAGCCGCGTTTTGGGCTGTCACAGATAATCTATTAATCACAAATAGTTGTCAATAAATGTAGTTATCAAATGAATCGCCTACACATGGGGTTAACCCAAACAGAGCTGAAATGTTTTCAAAAAGTATTTATAATTGTTTCGTTACAACTCATGATGTAGTTGAGAGGGAGAGTGAGCGCTGCTGTGGGTTGGGTATGTGGGTCGTGTGCTCCAAGATCCAAAATACAAAAAGCTAAATTTTAAAGGGAAAAAATAAGGTCCGAGGCACAATTGACTTTAAAGTAAAAATCTTTTATTTATACGAGACACCGAGGCGTTTCGACCACTTAGGTCTTCATCAGGACAGACAATAGATCATCTCTCTGACGATTTTCTGGAGTACTTATGCTGATCAAATGTATCAAAAAATCTGAACAACAGATCTATTAATCAAGAGAATAATCACCAAACAAATCAGCTATAAAAATAATTATTGATCACACTCTTTGTTACGTCACATAGAGCTCTTTTGGGATTACTGGGAACTCTGAAGAAGGCGCTTGATAAGCAAAAAGAGGCAAACCCTTTACAGTATGTTTGTAATAAAACAAAAGACATTTCAAATATAGCTGCTGTTTATTTACGGTATAAAGTTGTATGCAGGTTTATGAGATAAGAATTCTACATTTACTATCTTTAAACTCGACACAGTGCTTTCTTTTTTGTACGCTGCCGGAAGGATTTGAAAGGCACGTATAGTGTGGAGCAGACGACGCAGGGCAGTGCTAATTGAGCCTTCTTTGTGCCTGGTCACTGCAGTGTGCTGAGCAGAACAGAGCTGGGAGTGAATCCAAGCAGCACTCAAGAGCCCCTCCGGATCGATAATGCGGGAACTTAACAAAACAGAGACATGCCGAGTGCCCAGAGCAGGGCCATTATTGTCTCCGGCGAGCAGCACTTCCACCAGGGACTGATCAATGTGCGAATATGGATCCAGAAAAACATTCACGCCTTCCCACGCGCCCTGTTCCCCCCCCTCTTTTAAAGAACTGAATTGTTGGTCCAAAGTGTATATCCTATAAGACCTCTCTTGTGGCCCTGAAGAGTTTTCATTCTCTTTAGATGAATACTACAGAACTGTTTTAAATTAATCTTCTATTTGATTTGAAGTTGGGAAAAACAATTGTAAAAATATTCACACATTTTTTGGGTTAGATAGAGGCCGAGTGGTTAGGACACTGACCTTGTTCGATCAATCCCAGACTGGGCCTTTCTTTGGGAAGTGGACTCTTTTCCATGGAATTTGTCAGAGCTGGAGGGGTATTTTTGGGTGAAAGTGAGGCATATTCAGTAGAAGGTTCTTGGTTCTGCCCACCACCAGAATAGTTGCATATATACTGTAGTTTACTTGGAAGGGGTAACGTTTTTTCTGATTTTAAACATGATTCGTTGACATGTGTGCTTTTAGTTCATATATTTCTGGCTGCTGGTCAAAATGGTTTCTATCTCATATTTAACTGTAGGCCTTTATATTAGACTCTCATAAAGCTTTAAGTTTAGGTCATGTAGTAGTCTATTTCTTTGGTCATTATTTACACTAGAACTTAGGTCACATGTTTCCAAAGATCAAATACATTTTAAAATAAAGAAAAAAAATTACTAAAACATGTATACCTAGAATATTAGTGCTAAACAATGCTACTGTCAGTCATGCAGATATGACTCTCTGATAGACAGACTCAACACAAGATTGGGTGTTCGCCCACTGCTATTAGTGTGGGGGCATGTTGACTTCTCCAAATGAGGCGTCAGATTCCTTCCTGACTTTTAATTGGTGCTGATGGCGTCCCACTGTTCAGATCCATTATTCACCTGAAAGATTGCTGTAATTGTTTAATGTAGCGGAAGTAAATTGCGCATGGTTCTCAGGGTTTTTTTCTCTGACATCAGATAAATGAAGAATCCAATCTGGTTTTAATGAGTTCCAAAGACAGGTGTCACATTATCTGTCTGTTTTTATTTCTTCTTCAAACTTATAGATTTAGATACACAATAAACAGAAATACACCTAGTGCAGACATGTCCAAACTCAGGCCTGGGGGCCATTTGCGGCCCTTAGTGTCAATTTTTTGGTCCTCTGCCATGCTAACCCAAAGTAGTCTTTGAACTTAAACATAAGTTCACTGTGTCGTCCATCCAACTTGTGTCAGCCATACCATACCTTGTTCTAAAGCCCAGTACGTCTGAACTTCAATCGACTTTATTTGCACATACTGTACTGACGGGGTTATTCATTGTGTCACAAACTTGAGGTGAGATGGTAATCAGCCAACTTCAGCTCTGTTATAGATCATCATAAAGCAGCCTAATGCCATTCAAGACAGTTTTTCAGTCCGGACGCCGGCCCCTGGACTAGTTTGGTGATCTAAAGTGGCCCTCTTACTAAAAAGTTTGGCCTAGTGTGTGGATGTCAAGTAGTGTTTGAATTTGAAACCGATTACACATTCATCTTCTTCCCCTTAATCCATTTCTGGGTCGGGAGAGTGGCAGTCAAAGCTGCACCCAAATCACTGAGCACCAGCCCCTCACTGATCCCGCTGCAGGGGTGAGTCCACAGGAGGATGGCTGCTCCGTCAGTGACAATACAGCCTTGATTTTTCAGCAGGGGCTACAGGCAATGTGGGGTTAAGTGTCTTGGCCAAGGACACAACGACAGCAGACATCAGTGGGAGTCGGTGGAGAAGGTTCTGTGGTGGTCTTGAACCAGGGCTGGACTGGCCATCGGGCGTACCGGGCAATGCCAGAAGGGCCGATGCCCATATTTGGGCCGGTCTGTCTGCCTCATACAAAAAACATGTTTGTGAAAAGTGTAAATCCGTTGAGAACTGTTCGAGGGGGCGCGAGTGTCCGCGGGGCACCTGCTGTATGTACTGGAACGGGATTCCACCACCTCAGCGGCCACAGTGTTCCCGCATCCAGCGGCTCTGAGCTGGACGCAGGAACCGCTCACAACACAACACGGTGAGGGCGTAGCCGCAACGTGACCATTATACCCAAGACCATAAACGCGCACAGGACCATGCGTGTATTTGCGTAATTTGTGCACCCAATAAATACACCGCTGCAGGAAACAGTCCGCGTCTCCCTCTCCTCTCGAAGTGCGACTAAATTAAAGCTCGGGTACCTAAATTTTCCATTGCATTAAAAGTTCGTGTTTGAGCCCAAAAGTAAAATGTTGTGAACAAATTAAACAGATTTAGAGCCAGCAAATGGCTGACTGTTGTTGAAACTGTAGACATCCTGATCCTCTACAGTATGCTTCCACATACTGTATAAACCAGGGGTCAACCTTTAGTGCTCCTCCAGTGGCTCCTGGAGCCTTTTCAAAAATGTCTGAAAATGGAGTGGGAGGGCTATATTTTATTTCTAGTTTGAATGTGGTTTCTGTAGGAAGAAAAACATTCCTAACGTATTTCAATGCTGTAAAAATGTGTTTAAGTAATATTCAATTTCAACATTTCTGTCAACGTAGTGCGTCATATCCTGTGGCGCGGCCCCGCGGCAGACGGCCGCTGCTGTAAACAAACCGGCGTGTGCGCACGGATCCCAAAAATAAAAAGAGAAAGAGTCGATAATAAGACTGGACTAAGGACAAGACTGAACATTTGCTTTTATTCAATGAGGAAAGACTGCTTCATGTTTGCGATGTAATAGGAAGTTTTGTTGCAACACGAGGAACAATGAAGCACTAAATACCGTTCACAGGGATTACATGAAGGATTCTTTCATACAAAATGAAACCTTATGAAACGAGCACCTTTTTCAGACTTCAAAAACCTCCGCAAAGACTGTGAAAGAAAAGGCCATTAAGGACATTCAGCTCCAACAAACTTCAGCCTGTGACGTAATCGATATGAGCGGACAGTGCAGGTGTGTGACCTTTGAGCCAAAAAGCAGATTTATTTACTGTATTTCTACAGTTGCATGGATTCAAAAAAATGGAAGTCAAAGTTAAAGCAGAGTCATCACGTGGTGCGTCATTCTCTCCAGGACACGCTGCAGTGAAAACACACATTTGATAATCATGAATGCTTATTATGTATTTGTAGCCTTTACTTGGTCATTTAGATAATAGGCTAATGTGTAACCTTCATATAAGCTTTATACAAGGCTGTTATTTTTTTGCGGCTCCGGACAGATGTTTTTAGTTTTTTTTGTCAAATATGGCTCTTTGAACCTTTTGAGTTGCCGATCCCTGGTAAACAAACTGTAAAAAACGTGAAAAAAACATGCCTGGGCCGGTTAGAAGGAAAAAATGCCCGGGCCGTTTTTTTGTCCCAGTCCAGCCCTGTCTTGAACCCACGACCTTCAGGCCCAAAGGCCAGTACTCTACCAACTGAGCCACATTGATCAAAATATAACTAACTATGGCTAACATATCTAACATAGAACAGGTTTTGTACATTAGATTTCGAGAGTTTCCAAATGCCCTGTTCAAGTCATTTCTTATTTTTCAAGTTTCAAAGCGTACTGCTCATGCACAGCTCCGTTTTGTCTTGAAATAGTCCGAGTGAGTCATTGTTTGGTCTGGTCGTGTATTTTTCACCTCATTTGAACAGAACAAGAGCTTGCATGAAGTATGCGCTTCACAATTCGGCGTCCTCACTCATTATTGGACGAGTGGACGTTTACTTGAGTCACAGGACTTGTTCATAATGACTTAAAATTGAAGCTTATTATCTTAAGCCAGTACTCACTGACTGGTTGGGGCATTTTCCGCTCCAGCAATTCACTTACAGACCATATATTCGTTTTAACATACACGCCTGTACAAACACAATTGGACACTCTGATCTTTCTGTCTTTATAATGGAAGTTAGTCAAGCGTTAAATGGTGCAAACAGACGAAGCGTTCCAGGATTCAGTAACATGGACTGTTAGCTTAGCTGTCAGACCTATTCCCCTTGTTGATGTAGTTCTTCACGACATATGCAAATGTTTGTGTTCCTGTTTGCTGTACTGTATAATTATTAGGGATGAGACACTTCCCAGGACACATGTGATCAAACCAAAGATACAACGGAAGATCTGTCTCCTTGCTTTATGTTTTGCAGCTCTCAATCATGTCTCTTGTTTTAGTGTTGTTAGAAATAGATGATTTAGAATGTGTACTATATAAAACAATATGACACCATGACAACAGACGCAGCTCCCAATCATAGACTATATGGACAATACAAGCTCGAGATGCCGTCATTCGCAGGTGAAAAGTCCAGTTTGCCTTAACATCCATGTTATCAACACTACTGCCTCTGTTACCATGCTAAGCTAACCCCATCAGAACAAATTCCCATATAAGGACATTGGCTCCAGCTCACTTATGTTCAAATCGTCTTCTTCCGCATTCAGCAAATGTCAGCACTCTGTTAGTCCACTTCTAATATGCTATGCTATCTATGCCTTCAATGTTGTTTTTTAAGAATTCCTAAAATTGGAGTCAGTGTTCAAGTATTTTATTTTTGAGCCAGTTTCAAGTAATGTTGAGTAAAGTTGATCAATTGAGAGCGTCTATCTGCCTTGAAATAGTCCAAGTGAGTAGTTGTTTTTGTCTCTTGATGAGATGAGATGATGCTAATACATTTTGCAGCACACAACCTTATCTCATCCTGATTAATTGTTGCATTGTGTGTGAAGTATTGTTGAATAGTTAAGTCCAAACATCCCTCCATCCATTTACTTTGGCCTAATTTGTTGCCGGGTCTCAGGAGCAACAGTCTAAGAGCAGAGACGCCCAGACCACCCTATCCACACACACCTCCTGCAGCTCATATCGTGGGGACCCTGAGGCGTTCCCAAGCCAGCTAGGAGACATAATCCCTCCAATGAATTTCCTGGGTCTTCCCCAGTGTCTCCTCCCGGCGGGACATGCCTGAAGCACCTGTCCAAACACACTCAAAGTTATTTGTTTGATGAAATGAGAAAGCTGCTTGTTCATAAGTGAAACAGTCATAGTGTGATGTGAAACAGACAATAAAAGAAATAACGGAATGATTCTGCAGGTCATTTTACAATTCTGTTGACACTTTGAGCCTCGAAGCCATAGACTGCATAAAGATGGATGATGCTAACCTCTTAGCTTATTGAAGCCCAATAGAGAAGTGCTCATGGGCAAGGTTTTGCTCTAAATGTTGGCCCCTGATGACTTACATAGTAAAGTAAACTTCTCTTGCTCAGTACTTGTTTGTGTCACGCTCACCAAAACTGCGTTTTAGTGCTCTCTATGATCCTGGGATTAAATGTTAAAATTTGTGTGTATCTGGAATCAGATGTCTTCATTTGTGATTCATTCAAACTCTAGCTTGCCTTAGCAACCTTCTTAGCTTATTCGGCACACATTATGGGTGACATCTCGATTAGTCCAAATTTATTAGCATAGACTAATATACAGTCTATGCTTTAAACATGAAGAAAGTTAATTTCAAAATGTTTTAGAACCAGGTAACAAGAAACAAGTGTTCGTTTTTTTTAAATTTGTATAGAATATTATTTGTAGGAATTACAAATATTTCTATATAGTAGTATTTCCTTTATTTTTAGCTGTTTTTATTGTTTTTCACTTGTCTGTACAGCGTTTTGGTAAACCTATAGGCTGTTTTTAAATGTGCTTTATAGATAAATATTTATTCATAGACAGAATGTTTTAAAACCTGCACTTGTATGCAGTATCCTACCGTCTTTGCCCCACTCTGCAAACCCCAAGTTCAATTTCCAAACCACAAAAATAAGATTGCAGATTCTTCCTATTACCTCACAGCTTGAGTATACTGCTCTCACTAATGATTTCATCCAGCTCCACCGTAAGACCGCAACGCTATTTTTGTTGATTTTTTTTAACGCACGCTTCGTAAACCACACAGCTGTAGGACAATACACAACCGCACGCTCTCATCAGCATGCTTCTAAGCAGCCACCGATGGCACTCGGAATTAAAATGTCAAATTGCCCCGCTCTCAGACTAAAGTGATTTTTGTTGCGATTATGCATCATCCCCCCCCCCTTCCTCCTGTCCAAAAAAAAAAAAAATCAAGCAAATGTGCTAATTGGTCATGGGGATTGCTTGGAAACTTGAGTATTTTCCGTGTGTGACTTCTAAATGAGTTTGGGAAGGAGAGGTTGTCAGAGAGTAGAGGTTAGAACGGGCGGCGGCAAAGGTGGGGGCTCAAATTGAAATGATGCACTGTTCCCCCTCACTGCTGCTCCGGCGCGCAGTAATTAAATGCCTCATTGTTGTTTCTGGGGAATTTGTATTGAATATTTCATCCGGTGTAATGATTATTTGGGTGTGGGTGGGACATGGATGTAATCACCTTGGCTGCCACTTTGATGAAATACTCAGTTTAGGCATGTGGCTCTAATATTAATTTCCCCCAAACTGTTTTCGCCAACTGATTATGTGCGTTTAAAATATGGCGTCGGCCTCGACTTGTGAATGAACGATGGGTCGAGAGTTGATGCGGTCGTAATTTTAGTTTGCGGAAAAATATTATATGACCTTGTTATACAGCGATGGACCTGTACAACGTCATTCTTTGTATATATGTTTTGTTTCTGGCTTGTACTCCACCCCACAACTAATTTATGCAGAAATCACCGCAAATGTTGGATGATAGATCTGTTTTCATTTTTATTTTCAGGACAGATAGAAAAGAAAGACAGAAGAAATCACTTAAATCAAAGATGGCAGGCGTCAGTGTTTTCAATATGTAAACAAGAGAAGCACAGTGCAGGTGAAACTTGTAAATTAGAATATTAGCTTCTGTCTTTTTCTCTTGAAACTAATATATATGGTACTCATTGCAGGCAACGAGAGACATATCAAGCCAATTTTTGTTATATTGATGTTGCGATGGCTTACAGATTGTAAAAATCCAAAATAGAACATTTCAGAAAGAATATTGCTTGATACGTCACTTTGCACGTGATGAGACCATATAATATCATTAATACCATTATAGGTTGAATTACAGTAATAAAACTTCTGAACTATAGATAGATAGATAACTTTATTTGCAGACTCAAGGTCCAGATCAATCTATATCCCTATTTTCCAAGTTTCACCTGTGGCCATGCTGACAATCCTTTTCTCACGACTTGGAAAAGTAAACCAAATCCTGCTGCAAAAGTCACTACTGAAGGGACAAAAATAACTAAGCAAAAAAAGTGTTAGATCTTTTTACTGTTTAGGTTTTAATATGAAGCTAAACTGTCAAAAGTCAGAAGCAGAGAAAATGAATATTCTTAGAAAAGCGTTTGATCACATGGAGGTACAGTAGAATGAGTGGATTCTTCCATCTCAACAGAAACACTGGTTCGCTTTTATTTATCAGTGATCTGAGCTGCTCTGTGATATAAAAACATGAAATACCACCGCTAATGCCACAAACAAGACAACTTAATGCAGGGTGGTGTCACTTACTTGTCTAGGGTTTTGAAGGTACCAGTCCATAAATCCTTGATATTGATACAGTTTGAACTGTTGTCCTCAGTGTCCAGTGACAACAAAAAACAAAAACAGAGCTAACACGGCTGAAGTTAAGCTGCTGCTGTGAAAGAGACTTCACTTCCTGTATATAAATATAGTATTTATATGTCCCTTGATTTGGCTTGAAAAAAGCATATATTAATCCAATCCCATCCAAAACAAAATTATTTGGATTGTCTAATATCGGCGACTCAATCTCTGCTTTTGTTAGTGCTCTGTGTCCAGAACTATTTGATACAGTAGAAATGACTTGAATTGTCTAATAAAGGCTACTCTTTTGTTTATGTTTTCATTCACATCAGTTAGATGGTTTTTATAGTGTATATAATTATCACCTTCATATAGTTAACGCTATTCAACGTTTGGGCTGCGACCTGGAGATAGTTATGATGGACTTCCAGTAATCACCTGTGAGCAGGACTGTAGTCTGCTCACGCGCCTTTTGAAGGAGATAGACTTGTTCAGTGTCATAGGAGGCCGCCGGTGGACTTTAGACACGTGACCGTTGTAGAGGCCTGGAGCCTGGAGTTTGCATGACGTTATTAACATGTTTAATTGACAGCATATATATATAATATATACAGTATATATATAATAGTGCTGTCAGTTAAGCATGTAATGTTGTGTGTGTGTTCACTCATTCCTTTTCAGTTGGGTCAAAATGTTTAATTTGTGTAGATGTGAAACCATCAAACAACAAACAAATGTGTAGTCACTCATTGTCAGTGATACAAGACCAATGAGTGCAAACTTGCCCTAAATAAAAACGTATTCATGACTTTCTGCTGACTGTTTTGTGCTAAATCTTGAGGACCATTTTACCATTCAACATTTAGTTAGGAACTATTAATCACTATGGCAACAGCCCTCGTTTCTCTTTACTCTGAAACCCATTGATAAGTACGTCTATAGAAGACATTTTTCGTCTATAATGTTATTGACCTTTATCTAACCAGGATTGTGTGATCACCAAATAGCAGCTCAAATGCGTATCCTAAAGGAAAAATGAAATTATTTGGATTGAAGAAAAAGATTTATAATGTTATTAAAACCTACATTAATGTTCTATTGATGGCAAATACTTATAAAGAGACATAGTAGTTTGTGGTGAAGTTGTGTACGTATCTGGAATGGGTTTGTGATCGTTTATAAGGTTTGTGTAATTGAGCTTTCATCAAGACATTTCAATTTCATATCTCTCTATCTGATTTCATTTCTCATCTTCACTAACCAGTGCAATCGGAGAGCGCATACCCCACCAACATCACAAATCACCTTGAAATGTGAATGAGGTCTTCCTACCATCACATCCCTTCTATACACCACCATTTAGTCATTTTTGCGCAATCCTGCCTACAGACACACACAGACGATTGCAATACCCAACCTCATTATGCCTATGGTGTTAAGATCTACCATCTGATCCATTAACCTGTCTTTCACCTTCTGTCTCCGCAGAGGACGCCTGTCAGCAGTGGTGAAGCTTTCCGGTGGTTCTTCTAGTGAAGGCACCTGTGCAGAGACACTGGGACTCGGACTCTAATGTCCAGAAGCACTTGACTGGTTCAACACAGAACATTTAAAGGAAAAATACGAACACTGAGGTGGACTGAGAAAAAGATACATGGGAAAGTGTTGTTTTAAACTGTAATTTCCTTTTCTGTGTAATTATTGTACTTTTTGACAGTATCATAATGTATATTTTTGGTGTCTATGAATGTGTTCTCAGCGTCCAGGTTGAAGGTTTTCCACAACCTACCCCGTTTTAAGGAACCAACCGACAATCATACGACCACTGAATCTGTCAAGCATAAATGGCCTCAAAACTCTGAAAATCAACAGAACTGGATTCAATTTGGCAATAATGATTCTGTTCAAATCTCCACAACTAATCCAAGTTTTCTCCAAACTACAGTAATTACATGGATGATGATGGATGGGCCAGATAGGATAGGAAGTCAATAAACGGCATTTGAATGAACTGTAGCTGCTTGTTATATGGTTTACATGCAACAAAATGTGGCAAGCTGTAAATGTTTTACAATGTAAACATATTTCCGGCTGTTTTCGCCGCTTTGATCATGTCAGAAGTTTTAGAGACGGTGATTTACTGGGGCACATTGTCTGAGGTGGTTCTTTGAATTTGATTAGTCATCATTTGATTTTGACAGCTCCAAATGATTGATACAGAGCAGAGTTTTGTCTGAAGGTCATTCTCTCTTAAATGATCCATAATTTTAAGCTCCATCACTTTTTGTCCTCTAGTTTGAAAAACGAATGATTGTAACTTTTCACAGTGGTTAGGGCATTGCCAATAAAGAAAGTATTAGAGCTTTGAATTTCAGCATCGCGATTGCAAGTATTACGTTCTGAAGATAAGGCCCACCTTTCCAATGAGATCAACACATTCCAAAAACAAAATTATTCACTGTCTTAAACCCTATTGTTGCATGTGTAAATGTGTTTTGGTTTTAAAGATTACTAAGAATTTGTATATTGTTGTTGTGATGCTTTTATGTGTTAAAATAAAAAAACAAAAGAAGTGACAAAAACAAGGTTGAAGGTTTTTTCTTGAATAACACTCCGAGGTGAACCATTTGTGTGAAGCATTTGCCATTTACCATTGAAATCACCAACACAGATCAGAGAATCAACTGTTAAGACAAAAAACTATCGAACACACATGTTTTGTTCCATAGGGAGAGACCAATGTCCAGAGTGTCGGATAGATTGATAAAAGCACTGACAAACAACCGAAAATTTAAATAATGATTAAAGACAGCAGTGGGGAAAAAAAGAGTACTGCAATTTCGACAGTCTTGTAACACATCCCTAATGCGTGCATGTAATGTAAATCCACGATCACCAGAAACTTCCCCTTCCTCCTCTTTAGAAGCGGTAAAAATGCACAGGGGGGTAGAGAGTTGTAACAGCCTCAGTTACCTCCCCGGTCACGTCTCTCCTGGAATACTAAAACGCTGCACAGAGAGGAAGCGCTTCCCACTGGCGGCAGCAGACTTTAAAGGACTAGTGAAATCCCGTGTGGTTTGTCACGCCGGAATGCACTCGTGGGGCTATGGAAAGGGGGGGGGGGGTGATGTGGGGGAGGGGAGGGGTGGGGTGACATGAGACGGGCTCCAGAGATAGCTAGCGCGAATGAGCAATTGGCGGGTGTCGGGATTCTCTGCTATGGGAGGCAGTTACCGGGGGGAGAAGGATGCGGGGGGGGGACAGCCACATTTGGGGCGGCTGCTGAGGTGCGAAGGGGATGTGTGCGTGCATGTGTGTGAGAGAGAGCAAATCATCCAGGACCGACTTCTCCCCTGACTGAGCACGTCGCCATCGCACCAAATTGAGCCGCTGCCGCCACCTTGCAATAAGTGGCGAGCTAGCCAGGAGATGCGCTTAAGTCGGCAGTGGCGGTATTACGGAGTCCAGGTGGAGATAAAGGCTTGTCTCTGGTCAGTGTGGGTCATCAGGGTTGTGTGCTTCTGGACCGTTTGCCCGCATTAAGGGAAGTGTGAACCGATCTGTCAAGACATCTACGGATATTTTTAAAATCATCTCTTAAACTAATCAAAAAAACTGAATGTGTCACGTCTCTTTTTACAAAACATGATAATTCATTGCGCTGAGTTTAATGAAAATCTGCTTATAGCGCTTTCTCTGTACAAAAGGTAATGGAAAAAGAGTTACACAATCTGGTTCAACCATTCTAACACAGATGAAGTAAAACAAAGCATTAAAACAAAAACCTTGATGCGCAGTTTAGGGCAGAGATTTAGACCCTCACATAATTTAAGTACTTCTAGCTCGACAGACTGAAATTTGTTTCAATGCTTTTTTAATTATATCAGAATATTTGACGGTTGCAAGAAAAGAAATAAATAGTTGAAAATTAAATTATAAAAAAAAAAAATCGTAAAAAAAAGTTTTCAATTTCCACAGCAGACAACATTTGAGGATCTAAGTGGCCATGTGAAAAGAAAAGACAATTTGTTTTGTTTTGCCTGGAGTTGAATCTGATCGTTCAAAATATTGTTTCACTCAAACATTGTTATATCATTTCCCTTTTTTTTTTTTTTTTTTTTTTACCAAAATAAAGTATTTGCTTCATCATAAATCAGTGAATTGAAATGTGGTTCAAGAACAGATAAAGTGCTTCTGACAGGTGTCCAAGTGGCATTGGAAAGATGAGTCCAATGTAGAAGACGCATTCCCTCAAGAGGACATTAAAGTTTTCCTTAGCCCCAATCTATGCTATATTGATCTGTTTTAGCTTTCCATGCTAGATTATTATTCTTTGTACTAGTTTTGTGAAAGTAAATAAACTAGAAGTGTCCATTGGGAGTGCAGCTCATAGGAAAAGTTTTGCATTTGGCTCCATTCACATAAAAAAATAAAACGTCCTCCTTTTGTTGCTTACAAGATTGTGTAACCAATTTCTGCTTCGGCGAGTAAATATTAAAAACGTGAACCGAGCAACCTTGCCCCTGATTGGCTCTTTGGTGGCTAGGTGGTTGCTATCCCTGCATTTGGCTCCCGATTCCCGCCCTTGGTGCCTGTTTGAAATAGCTCTCATCGGCTTCTTGAAGAAGCAGCGGCTCTACTCCGAGCTCCTCCCGTGTGACTGAGCTCCTCACCCTATCTCTAAGGGAGCGCCCAGCCACTCTGCGGAGGAAGCTCATTTCGACCGCTTGTATCCGCAATCTCGTTCTTTCGGTCATTACCCAAAGCTCATGACCATAGGTGAGGGAGGGAACGAAGATTGACCGGTAAATCGAGAGCTTTGCCTTTCGGCTCAGCTCCCTCTTTACCACAACGGTCCGATACAGCGACCGCATCACTGCGCACGCTGCACCGATCCGCCTGTCAAGCTCACGCTCCATTCTTCCCTCACTCGTGAACGAGACCCCGAGATACTTGAACTCCTCCACTTGAGGAAGGACCTCTCCACCCACCTGCAGAGGGCAAGGCACCTTTTTCCGGTCGAGCACCATGGCCTCAGATTTGGAGGTGCTGATTCTCATCCCAGCCGCTTCACACTCGGCTGCAAACCGCCCCAGTGCATGTTGCAGGTCCTGGTTCGTTGGAGCCAACAGGACAACATCGTCCGCAAACAGCAGAGATGAAATCCTGTGGTCCCCGAACCGGACCCCCTCCGGCCCCTGGCTGCGCCTAGAAATTCTGTTCATGAACACAGTGAACAGAACCGGTGACAAAAGGCAGCGCTGGCGGAGGCCAACATTCACCGGGAACAGGTCTGACTTACTGCCGGCAATGCGAACACAGCCCTGGCTCCGGTCATACAGGGACCGGACAGCCCTCAGCAGAGGACCCCGGGCCCCGTACTCCCGGAGAACCCCCCAAAGGACACCCCGGGGAACACGGTCGAACGCCTTCTCCAAATCCACAAAGCACATGTGGACAGGTTGGGCGAACTCCCATGAACCCTCGAGTATCCGATGGAGAGTCATGAGGATCATTAAAGGTAAATTGAAGTGGGAACTTCTTTGAGTGCGTACAGTGCTTTTTTACATGGACGCAAAAAACTTCAGCACAAATCCTTGCGTCTTTACTTCTTTCGAGAGATGATTTAACACAAAGAATGCTGCAAAGTTTTAAAGATGATCTAAGAATATTTTCCAGCGGTGGACTCCACTTGAACCCAGATAGTGTCTTTTATACATAACCATCTCCAAACACAGCTTTACAACGGCTCGAATCACTCTCCAAAACACTGGCCAAAGAAAAGTCTTTTTCATTGGTCTTCCGGGGGAAAGGCGATGGCGATGGCACCCACACAAACTAATCATTTCTGGGTCTTTAGGTCATCTCTGCCTTAAACGATGTTGCGGCTCCATATTTCTCAGAGTCCTGTGCGAGTAAACGCAGCTATCTCTGGCCAAAAACAGCCAAACAAGAACAAGTGGTGCCTTTCTGTGCCCGAGGTTAGTGGGCCAATCACATGTGTTTACCCTCTGTGTGTCCCCGGCAGGATGCGGCGGCGCTCTCATAATCCCCTCAGGGAGCTGGAATCAAAAACGCCCGGCTTTACTCGCTGGCATATTTGTCTGCCGAATCCACACCCCATTTCACATAAAGGACAGAGCCGAATGAAAGCAATACAGGAGGATTATTGAGCTGCGAGAGTTAAATGTCTGCACAGGCTTTAATTAAACGAGTGCTTTAATTAAAATGAATATGATCGGAGAAGAGTTTGAAGGTGATCTGACGCCTTATTTACCCTTCAATAACGCACACCTGTCTAATAAATCCCTGTGTCTCATATTGAGGGAGGCACACGAGCACAGCGCGCACACAGGACAGAGGAGGCGACCGCCTGAGAACAACGCGCACTGCCGCTCCCTACCTTGTCTTTCATTATTTATTTACTGTCTGCAGTTTTTCCATGGCACGCATATTGATGCAGAGAAAGCAGGGTGTGAGTGTGTGTCAGAATCATTTCCTGACGAGGGAGACAAGGTGGAAGTAATCAGCAGAGCGCTGATGCAATATGACAGCCCCTAGAACCGCTGGTACACACTTAAGAGCAGGAGGCAGAGGAGAAAACATCCCCCACTCCAGGAGCCAAAGAACAGGCAAGAAGCGTACAAGCGACATTCGCTGGAAAGTACCTTTACCCAAGTTGGCAAAGTTTCTGGTGAGAGAGAGAGGGGCTGATTTTTGAGTGAATTTGTCTCGAGAGCACCTCTGAAAATCTCAGTTCAGTGGTAAAACCTTTCTCTGTTATGTTGGATTTTCCGTCAGTTTGTGTGCTTCAGAAAATCATCAAAAAGACATCAGTCATTGTGAAAGACTTTGGAAATGATATTTTACTTTCCACAAGTCTTGAAAAGTTAATTGTTTTTGTTTATATATATATATATATACATATATATATATATATATATATATATATATATATATATATAAAGCTGGAGAAGTGGTTTGTTGGAACAAACTCGGAAATCTTTGTCCAGAAACAAGCAGTGCTAGGAACAGCACAGATACTGTGCAGACCCTCAAGCTCCCTGGTCTCTGGTAGAGGACCCAAGCTTTGAGAGGGATAATATATATATATATATATATACAGTGCCTTGTGAAAGTATTCGGCCCCCTTGAACCTTTCAACATTTCGCCACATTTCAGGCTTCAAACATAAAGATATAAAAATATTTTTTTTTTGTCAAGAATCAACAACAAGTGGGACACAATCGTGAAGTGGAACGAAATTGATTGGATGATTTAAACTTTTTTAACAAATAAAAAACTGAAAAGTGGGGCGTGCAATATTATTCGGCCCCCTTGCGCTAATACTTTGTAGCGCCACCTTTTGCTGCAGTTACAGCTGCAAGTCGCTTGGGGTATGTCTCTATCAGTTTTGCAAATTGAGAGACTGGAATTCTTGCCTATTCTTCCTTGCAAAATAGCTCGAGCTCAGTGAGGTTGGATGGAGAGCGTTTGTGAACAGCAGTCTTCAGCTCTTCCCACAGATTCTCGATTGGATCCAGGTCTGGACTTTAACTTGGCCATTCTAACACCTGGATACGTCTATTTGTGAACCATTCCATTGTAGATTTGGCTTTATGTTTTGGATCATTGTCCTGTTGGAAGATAAATCTCCGTCCCAGTCTCAGGTCTTTTGCAGACTCCAACAGGTTTTCTTCCAGAATGGTCCTGTATTTGGCTCCATCCATCTTCCCATCAATTTTAGCCATCTTCCCTGTCCCTGCTGAAGAAAAGCAGGCCCAAACCATGATGCTGCCACCACCATGTTTGACAGTGGGGATGGTGTGTTCAGGGTGATGAGCTGTGTTGCTTTTACGCCAAACATATCGTTTTGCATTGTGGCCAAAAAGTTCGATTTTGGTTTCATCTGACCAGAGCATCTTCTTCCACATGTTTGGTGTGTCTCCCAGGTGGCTTGTGGCAAACTTTAAACAAGACTTTTTACGGATATCTTTGAGAAATGGCTTTCTTCTTGCCACTCTTCCATAAAGGCCAGATTTGTGCAGTGCACGACTGATTGTTGTCCTATGGACAGACTCTCCCACCTCAGCTGTAGTTATCTGCAGTTCATCCAGAGTGATCATGGGCCTCTTGGCTGCATCTCTGATCAGTCTTCTCCTTGTTTGAGATGAAAGTTTGGAGGGACGGCCGGGTCTTGGTAGATTTGCAGTGGTCTGACACTCCTTCCATTTCAATATAATTGCTTGCACAGTGCTCCTTGAGATGTTTAAAGCTTGGGAAATCTTTTTGTATCCAAATCCGGCTTTAAACTTCTCCACAACAGTATCTCGGACCTGCCTGGTGTGTTCCTTTGTCTTCATGGTTCTCTCTGCGCTTTAAACAGAACCCTGAGACTATCAAAGAGCAGGTGCATTTATACGGAGACTTGATTACACACAGGTGCATTCTATTTATCATCATCAGTCATTTAGGACAACATTGGATCATTCAAAGATCCTCACTGAACTTCTGGACTGAGTTTGCTGCACTGAAAGTAAAGGGGCCGAATAATATTGCACGCCCCACTTTTCAGTTTTTTATTTGTTACAAAAGTTTAAATTATCCAATACATTTCGTTCCACTTCACGATTGTGTCCCACTTGTTGTTGATTCATGACAAAAAATTGAAATTTTATATCTTTATGTTTGAAGCCTGAAATGTGGCGAAGTGTTGAAAGATTCAAGGGGCCGAATACTTACACTGTATATGTAAAATCGTTTTTAGAATTGTGATTGTCCCAACAGAAAAGACTGAGCCAGGAACACTAATTTTTGGAGGTTTCAAAGTTAGGTACCCCAGCTTTAATTCCCAGCTGAACTCAATATTTTCCAGCCACCCACAGACACACATGAGCTCATCTCTTGCCCGCCGCTTGCATTACTGTACACATTCCTCAAAAATCTCTGCACATCGTATACCTGCGTCTCCTCTCTCATGGCACAGCCCCCACCGTCTCCTGACAGCACAACACTGGGTGCGCTGCGTAATTGATGAATGTGGAAGACGGTGTGTTTAGGGCCTCTCCGTGTGGTTCGTCTCCAGCGGTGGGCCACATGCATGCGAGCACAGGTATAAACAGGTACGTTTGATTGATGGATTGGCCCGGTGGGTTTGGTGACGGCTGTGGTGACATTTCTCCACATCATGTCAGCGGGCTTGGCAGTGTGAGCGCTGAGGGATTAGGTAATCAAAGTGAGCGGGCTGCAGCCAGGGTGGAGCCAGGAAGTCTCAAAACGACAAGGACAATCACAAAGTATATAGGGAACTTTGAATTGTGCAGCAGAAGAGATATTTGGCCATATGCCGTACATTCATGCATGTTTATTTGCTGGTTCGTGCATGTTTATCTGCTGGTTCGTGCATGCAGCTCCGAGGACAAGACATTGGACTCCAGAACTCTTTTCCCCAAGAGATTATTTTCCCTAACAAAAATGAAACTCCTTTTAGCGGTCGCAAGAAAGTTTGTCAATAGTGGAAACAATTCATTCTATATCTTCATTTTAAATTTACATCAGATTTGATCATTATTCCCTGTAATAATAATTTAAATCCTTTGAGAAGCTTCTTGGAAAAGGGCGGAGAGCAACAGGTTGGAGATCTAACTGCTGTGATACAGAATTTTATGTGTGCTTTCTTGTATGGGGCATTATGTCAGCATAAATTTTGGGAGAAAAGTAGAAAAAGACATTCGGAAAAGTGCAGAGTCACACATATTTGAGGCCAAAGCTATATTCAGAATGTCCCTACCAGCCAAAACATTATTTGTGAGTTAGAATATTCTAGTTCTACATTTTCACTTTTATAACAAACAAGAATGTGTAATGGAGAAGTGAATGACTCTGAAGCTCTCCCATTGACCCACTTTGACTGTTGTCACATTTGATGAGAAAATACTTTCCTTCATCTCAACAGGTCCTTGTGAAATATATACGCGGAATAGTTAATGGTAGTTGAAACTGAAGAACTTTTATTTTTCAACAGTAATGTGACCCTTGAACGTAAAGTGTTGTCCTCCCCCTTGCCTCGCTCTTCATCCACAACTGTGTATGTCCTGCTTTCTCTGTTTTCTCTTTCACGTTTTCAGGGATGTTTATCTTCTTCTGTGTGTGAGTTGTACTTGAGATAAAACAGAAAATGTGCGACGGCTAAAAAATATTTCACTTCAATAGTGATATGTGCAAGTGCTTGAATTGATCCTGAGACATCATACTTCAATCAATCTATACTGTATATTATATTTATTCATATTATTTTAGAAAACGTATAACACAAATCCATTGAACTGGTTCTGCTGCATCAACCAATTATATTCATTCACAACGGTTCTCAATTCACCATGCTTCCTTTATTCAATTGTTATAATCCTTGTACATACAACTGTTTTTAATGCACTGTTTTTAATGCACCGTACATACACAACTGTTTTTAATGCACTGTACATACACAACTGTTTTTAATGCACTGTTTTTAATGCACCGTACATACACAACTGTTTTTAATGCACTGTTTTTAATGCACCGTACATACACAACTGTTTTTAATGCACTGTTTTTAATGCACCGTACATACACAACTGTTTTTAATGCACTGTTTTTAATGCAACGTACATACACAACTGTTTTTAATGCACCGTACATACACAACTGTTTTTATGCACCGTTGTGACTGCACTTTAAATGATGCACCAAACTTTTCCCAAACTGTCTATTTTTTTTTTTTTACCCGTCATATCCACAGACGTCAGGATAAATAATCCTAATTTTTCATTTTTCACAGTTAATTTGTCGTAAATGTTTAAATTTAGTTTGTGCATTGCTGTTCACCGGTTGTCCCTCTCTCTGTTTCTTGACGTGCTGGTGGGACTCGAAACCCTGACTCCCTGGACCTGAGGACGGGTCCACAGCCTTTGGGAGTTGGCGGTTCTGTGACGCCCCTCGAGACGACTGTTGTTGAGATTTCGGGCGATACAAATAAAACATTTTTGATTTTGATTTGATTTGAACAAAAAAAAACAACTACCATACATGTATACATGCTTTGAAAAGGGGTAGGACTGGGTTATATCATCCAAAACATTGACTGATTGTGATATTTACAACTTTGAACAATATATGGTGATGTTAGAACTGAAGAGCTCACATCAAGAAGGTTTTATATAAATATTTTTTTCAGACCCTTAGGCCCTTGGGTCTGAACTACTAGAGAACCCCCCAAAGTACCTGGGAACACAGTCACAGGACTTTTCTCTACAGCAGTGGTTTTCAACTCGGTCCTCACGGGTCCGGTGAGGCTGCAGGTCTTCCTTCCTACCAAGCAGGAGCACACCAGACTCCATCCAAGTCTTCACGTTAGGACTGGACTCACTTGAGTGAATGAGTGAATTCTGGTGTGGTCCTGCTGGGTTGTAGTGAAATCCCGCAGCTACACTGGCCCCCTGAGAAGGAATTTGAAGACCCCTGCTCTAGATCCACAAAGCACATATGGACAGGTTAGGCAGAGTCCCAAGGGCTTTTTCATCTGCAGCTGTGAACTGGTCACCCCTGTGGCCTGAACTCATGAGCTGGTCTTGGGTCAGTGGGAGTGGATGCGTCTTAATGTGGGTCCCCCGAGGTTTCTCACTTTTCCCACTGGGTTTTTGAGCTGTTCCTTGCTGATGCAGGAGGGTCTAAGGACAGTGATGATCTGAGAGGATTTAAGGATATTTATAAACATTTATGGCTATTAACCATCATCCTACCCTTTCATAGCTTCTATGCGTTTGCTAATATTGAATTTCATGTGTTTGAATGGTTTGATTCTATGATCTGTTGTCCTCCGAGATGACTGCTGTTGTGACTGAGAGCCAGTGCCCGTGCCATGACAAAAGTAATTTGTTACTGTAGCCCAATTACTTTTTTCTGAGTAACGAGTAAAGTAAGGGATTCTGCAAAAAAGTTTAGGTATTTTTTTTCTAAGCAAGCAGCGTTACAATGCGTTACCATGAGTTACTTGGTTGTGACTTGTGTTGTCTCGTTGTGAGTGACAAATGAATAGCGAGGACGACCACAGGGCATTTCCTTCATGGAGATACCAGAATTACTTTGAGCTCGAGGCAGAAAAAAGGGACAAAAACATCAGCGTCCACCATAAACTCCGCGTGGGAACAACGACTTGAATAATGCTGTCAGAATGCTGTCAAAAACTGAAATATTTAGACTTGTGCGGTGTAGGTTGTAGAAGAGAAGCTGCAACTGTAGAATCGCCGTCTTTCAGAAACATTTTACGTAAAATACATAGTGTGGATGGATTGGACAGAAAAAACATTTGTAAACTCTCGGTAGAAGTGCTGCAGCAGGAAGCGTCCTGGCTACTATAGTCATTTACTTTCATGCCATTTAAGCCAGTTTGGAACAACTTCTTTGTGGTTGACCAATATTTAAATTACTAGCAAACGTACAAACATGATCCTGTTTCTCCTTTTTGTGACACAAAGTAATCCGTATCAAATTTGTATTCTTATGACTGTGTGGCCTGCCTCTGCACTACGTATGTAAATTAGCCGTTTTGCTATAATCTGACACATTTACAATTTGTGTACAACTTGTATATGATTGTTCGTTAATGTGTGTTATCCCAATCAAATACATAAATGCATCCAAAAGTAATGCAACTAACTACTTTCTTTTAGAAGTAACTAGTCATTTGTAACTAATTACCTTTTCAAAGTAACTTACGCAACACTGCTTAGGGCTACACAAAAATAAATTGAGCTGAATCCACAACAAGAACCAAAACCACACTGCTCCTCCTGAATCCAACGTTTCACCCTCAGTCGGACCGTCCTCTGCATAAACCTGGATTGAACCTCATTATGATCTTCTTTTTGTCTTTGTTGATTTATGAAGACACATTTTTTTTTGAGGGTTTAAAACATGAATATCCATACCACATTTGAAAACACCATATGCAATAGTTCAGTCAACTGCAGAAATATACAGAATGTTGATAAACCGTAGTAAACTTGTGATGTGACAGGTTTGACAGGCAGGTGACAGCGCAGGACTCGGAGAAGAGGAGAGGACTGGACAGGAATAAGGAAGTGGAAGGGACGTGGCTCGAAGATATGGGGCCAAGTTCTCAGAGTCTGAATCTTTGCTGTAGCTCCATCAAATTGGAAACACACGGCCCGAGCATTGACACTGCTTAATCGCACCAATCCCACTAAAGTAAACGTCTGAACATTTGAAAAGACCTGCTGTGTGAAAATGTCCCATAGAAAGTCCATTTAAGTGCGATCATATTATGAATTCATTTTTATATGCTCTGTCAAGGCAAGTCTATTTGTATAGCACAATTCATACATAGGTGAAACTCCGAAAATAAGAATATTGTTGAAAAGACCATTTTACTTTTGTAATTCAGCTTACAATGTGAAACCATTATATGAAACACTAATATATGCAAAATGAGATACAGTATATCAAGCCTGTATATGCATCACAGCTTGTTAAAAAAACGACTTTAATGGATTGTAAACTAAAATAATCAGTATTATATTGATTACAGAAAACTTTTCAACAATATTTTTTCAGTTCCATCTGTTCAAGGAAACCCAAAGTGCTGTACAAAGAAAATATTAGATCAGATAACTAAGAAAGATCATATATAATCACGGTACATTATTTCTTACAGTACATGAAGAGAGAAAATACAATATTTCAGTCACATTTTCAGGAGAACTGATCCAGGTTATAGCTGCATTATTGTGTCGTGTTTTGTCCTGACACTGGGACCAACAAATATTCCATAAGAAGTTGCATGACTCAGTGGACTGTTTGAACTTATTCCTCTCGCCTCATCTGTTGAATTGTTCTTCTGGAGCCAACTCCGCCATTAGCAAATTACAAATTGTACGGAGCAGTGTACTCTGCAAGTGCTTTTGCTGAAAACTTTCCTCATAAAAAGAAATTATATATTAATGGCTTAATGGCAAAAACAAATACAAAAATAAAAATAAAAACAGGCCCTCTGCTTGTGAATGAAATGTCCTTTTTTAATTTTTGTATGTTTTAGATAGAAATATATGTTGTAATTCTCGGTTTTGCGACAACAGCAATCAAAATGCTAATGTTTGGCCTCAGGTGAAACGTCTCCTGTGCTGATATAACAAGGAAAACAATGTTTCTCAATGCTTTTCTGCAGTCAATACATTTATTTCTCTATTGATCAAATGTCAAAAGCGTTCAGAACTATGACATGCAGCTTTGTTGCTGATGGATTTCATGATTTTATGAGGGGAAAAAAGTAGACAATGTATCACCAGTTTCTCAATTTGAGTCTTATGTCTTTAAATATAAACAATTATTTAATAATCATACATTGATCAATTATTTTAAAAATGTATCTTGGTCACACGCTTGCATCTAAGACCAGTATAATGTTTTAAGTACGGATGCACCAATATCCACTTTTTTCAAAACCGTTTACTCGTCACTTGTTTTCTTTAAAAACTGTCATACCGACATACTGTCCGCTTGCTGCTAAGCTAGCGGCTAAGCTAAGCTGCTGCTTGGTGATCTTACTTTTGAAGATTACCATGTTCACGACAGTGATGCTAAAGTAATTTAAAAATGTGGGTATCGGTTGCACAGCATTGGGTCCTATGGTACAAGTACAACGGGCGGCACGGTGGCTGAGTGGATAGCACTCTCGCCTCTCAGCAAGAAGGTCCTGGGTTCGAATCCCGGTCGGACCAGGGCCTTTCTGAGTGGAGTTTGCATGTTCTCCCCGTGTCTGCGTAGGTTTCCTCCGGGTACTCCGGTTTCCCCTACCACTAAAAATATGTCCAATAGTTCTAGCATGTGCCTCCTGTACTGGCGACCCCGCTCCCATCTCTGTGTGGAGTGAGAGACAAATGCCCAAAAATTAACAATTGTAAACCGCTTTGAGACTCAGTTCTGCAGTGAAAAGGCGGTATATAAATAAATACTTACTTACTTACTTACTTACAACGAGTATAAGGTATAAACCTTATACCAGTGTCCGTATCGGTGCATCCCTTGTTTTAATTGTGTGATTTGTGTTAAAACATGATATACAATCATTACATATAATGACAATACTAGCTGAAGTTAAAGAAGACATAGCATGGAACACTGTTAAAGTAATTTTCTTCTCTCCTTTTTTTGAAATATTATCTTTTCTTGTTTCTAAAATAACAAAAAGACAAACACATGTCTGGGATAAAGAAGTTGCTCTAAAACTGACTAATGAGATGAAGAAAGTTTCTCTGTGGCTGAAAAACTCATGCCTTACTTTAAATTTAGATAAGACTGTTTCGATGTTTTTTACAAATCGTCATAAAATACAAAATTGCCCTGAGATTTTAATTGATGGACAAATCATTACAAATTCAGAGCAGGTAAAATATTTAGGTGTCATATTGGAACCAAATTTAGGCTTTAAAAAGCACATAAAAAAGTTCCATCCATCCATCCATAATGCTCTACCAACTGAGCTACTGTCGCCCAGACATAAAAAAGTTATCAAATACAATAAAATTTAATATGGCACAGTTCAGATACATTCGAAATTCCCTTACAATCGAGGCCTCAGGAGCCTATCTAAATGCAATGATTGTTCCACATTTTCTTTATTGTATGACAAGTGCCCTCAGGCCACTTGAGTCATTATATAAAACGTCTCTAAAGATACATGATAAAAAAAGGCAGACGATTCCATCACTGTCATATCCTTGTAAAATACAAATTAATTAGCTTTGAAAATTTGATAAATCATAACAATCTGTGTCTGATGTATAAGATCCTCCATGACACCGCTGCTCCTCCACTAAAAACGTTCATCTCTTTGGGCTCTGAAACAACAACTCGAGCCACTAGATCTACAGTGCGAGGCGAATGTAGGATACCAAAGCGAAAGACAGCATTTGGAAACTCTGCTTTTTCTTGTGTGGCCGCTCGTCAGTGGAATATGCTGCCTACAGAGCTGATAACAAGCACAAACTTTTACACTTTCTCACGCCTGGCAAAGAAATGGCTCCTGTCAAATCAATCTTGCATCCACATGTAACTGGATGTATGTCTGTATGTGTGTTCTGAGGTCTAAAAGAGTAGACCTGAGTAAATGAAAGGTGTGTATAAGAGTCTGTATCTGATTGTTGTGCATGTGAAGATTTGCTTTTACTATTATGAACTTGATCAATGTAAATGCCATTATCCATGTGTGCATGATGTTTTTATGTTTTTTACTATAACATCAGCCTGCCCAGGGACTACGGGTGGAAATTAGCTCTTGAGCTATAACTTGGTACAATGCATCTCTCCCCTTGGGGTTAATGTTTATTGTACACTGTCCCTGTTTCTCTAAATAAAGAAAATTACAAATTACAAAATTACAAATAAAGCCTGAAAGCCAACCACTACAGAGCCAGCCCAGTCTGATCAGAGAAGTTATTCAGAAGAATTCAATTCAATTTATTCTTGTATTTCCCTCAATCACAATAGTAACTATCTCGGAGGACTTTACAAAACTGTGGACTTCACCAACAGAGATCAGAGAATCAAACCGAATAACTGCAATGATGAATACATATAGCCATTGGTCCACAAGGGCAGATGACCCATCCATCCATCCATTTTCTTCCCCTTAATCCATTTCTGGTTCGGGGGGTGGCAGTCAGTGCTGGCGGTGAGTCCACAGGAGCTGAGATTTTTCTGTGGGGGCTTCAGGCAAAGTGGGGTTTAGTGTCTTGCCCAAGGACACAACGACCACAGACATCAGTGGGAGTCATGAAGTAGGTCTTACGGTGGGCTCAAACCCACGACCTTCAGGCCCAAAGGCCAATGCAGATGACCATTGCCCATAAATGTTGATGAATGTCCATAAATGTTGTTGATTGTTGAGTGTCCTGGATCATCCCTTGTGAGGGGTGACCGACCCTCCTGCATCTGCAAGGAACAACTCTAAAACCCAGTGGGAAAAGGTGAGAAACCTCGTGGAGGTCCACATTGAGAGAGGGATCTGCACCTCACAGACGGACGATCTATAGAGCCAGGATACGGAACGAGGCCCAAAGCCAAAGGAACGAGGACAGACGCAATGCAGGATTGAGGCGGCTCCCAGGCGGGGAGGGGGGGCAGCCAAGAAGAACCAGGGGAGAGCAGGAAACCAGGACGGGAAGAGGAGGGACAAACCACCAGCCACTGTCTCCCAAAACTGAGCCAGGGGTGGCTGATGGGTGGAAAAGCAACATGCCTTCGTTAGAGTCGGGTTGTTATATGCAGCACTTAAGCCAAGAAAGGGTCAAATGCAGAAGTGTATTTCCCATAATAAAGTTAGCATTACCCATCTAAAGGAAGTTGGTTTATCATGGGCTTTATGCAGAGGGTCCAGGTGTCATATCCCATTGGGGTCAGACCTCAGCGTCTACATTTACCAAAGCAAACAGCAGAGAGGAGCGGAGCACTTCAGCTGTCACTCCACATCACTGCATTATCACATCTGCCCACAGACCACTACCAACACACATCATTCAACATTCATACGCACAATGGTGCTGCCATGGAGAGTTCAAATGAGCGAGAGGGACTTGTCTATTACAATGTCTAAATGTTGATTATTTTATTATGCCTGTTGTGTATTACTGAAGAACTTTATTTTTGCTTTTACTAGTTACTTACTTTCAAACCCACATTTTTGTTCTTTCTTAAACAAATGAGTTGGTTACTCTAAAAATCATTGTTGAGGAAGGCATAACATAAAAACAGACAAGTGAGAACTTCAAAGCTTGTTCAAGGTTCAAGTGGTTAGCCATGCATCTAGAATTGAGTGATTGTGGTTAGCTATGTGTCAAGATACCAGCTGCATTCTAATGTGTCAGTAAGAAACACATCTGCAACTGTTGTTTAGATGTTGCGCAGGAAACACTAAATGTTCTGAATGAACATTGTTCCATACTTTTTCTTTTACCAGAATGTACTTTGTATGGAAGTACATTGCCACTCAGATCTATTAATACACCTTTAACTTTTTCACATTTTGTCAGGTTTACAGCAATAAACATAAACCTTACTCATCTGTGCAATATTAACTTTAATTATTGTACAGTCCAACATTGGGGGGGGGGTAAAGGCCCTGTGGTAGCACTCCTTCTTTCCCTGAGGGTGCCTCAGTCTTCCACCAAAAGAGCTTCTCAGCTCCTCTACAGCCCTGTGCAGGTACTTGAAGCTGTCCACCAGCTCAGTGTAGATGGTGAAGAGAAACGGTGAGAGGACAGTGCCCTGAGGGGCCCCAGTACTGCAGACTACCACCTGAGACTCACAGCTGCGCAGCCGCACGTACTGTGGTCGGTCCGAGAGGTAGTCAATGGTCCATGCAGGGAGGTTACTGTCCACTCCCGCGTCCTCCATCTTCCCCTGCAGCAGTGCCAGTCTGATGGTGTTGAGAGCACAGGAAAAGTCAAAAAACATGACCCTCACAGCTACCGGCGGGCTCCAGGTGGGAGAAGTAGATGACAGCGTCCTCTACTCCGATGTTGGGCCTGTAGGCGAACTGCAGCGAGGCCATGATGGGGCTGATCACGGAGCGGAGATGGATGAGGATGGGCCGCTTCATGGTCTTCATCAGGTGGGAGGTCAGTGCGACTGGTCTGTAGTGAGCCGGTTCCTTGGCTGTTTTAGGAACCAGGATCACACATGAGGTCTTCCACAGGACAGGGACCTTCTCCAGGCTGAGGCTGCACAGGTCCTCATCAGCTTGGGATTGATCCTGTCCGGCCCTGTGGGTTTTCTTTGTTTCAGTCGCTTCAACTCTCTCCTCCTCTGGTCCGGTGTGATGGAGGGGGGGAGTGAATAAATGTACAATACAGAACCACATGTGTTACTGTCACATTACTGAGTAACTTTGTCCCTTACCCTCATACTGCTTACATGTACAGATGTATACATACAACTATATATTTCTTGCACTAGAACATACAGTATTTATACTTGCTTCTTTATTATGGTAAAGTCAGTGATTTTGTTCTTTTCACTTTTTCTTCTAAAAAGTGAAAAGTTGGGCCAGTACAAGTTTCAAATTGCATTTAAAACATTTCGAATGACTGCTGAATGTTCACACCTTCAATGATTCAATGGAGATCTCCTGTGTGTAATCTACTCTGAGTATAAATGCAGGTGTTCTGTGAGGCCCTCAGAGCTTTGGTTAGAGTGTTAACTCAGCAGCGTTAACTTATACCAACATTTGCCAAGATTTTAATATCTCTTGGCATTCAAGCCATTTTTCGACAATGGAAAGTTTGCCACCACTGTGAACTTACCAAGACACAGCCGAACTCTGTTACCAAACTAACAGATGGAACAAGGATAGCACTGGTCAGAAAGGCAACTGAAGTACTGAAGTACTGCTGCTGAATCTGTACATGGGACAACTATCAGTTGTACTCTATACAAATCTGGCCTGAATAAGTGGCAAGAAGAAAGCCACAAGAAATCCTGTTTGAAGTTTGACAGAAGTCATATGGGGGACACAGATGAGAACATTTTTTTGGCCCAAACGCAAGACGTTATTTATGACGCAAACCTAACATCATGGTCCTGAGTGCACCATTCTCATATGTTTTTTTAAGGAGGAGTGGGCTAATTCTTCTGTCTCTAGACATGCAAATCTTGCAGAGTCATACCTAAAATACTTTCTCATTTCTGCAAAAGGTGGTTCCACAATTTTTGAGCGGTTTTCCTTTATTTAAAAAAAAAACAAAATCATGTATCATTTTGCTTTCACTTCACAGTTGGCTGTTGTGTGTGAACTTTCGGTAAGAAAAATCCAAATAAAATCTTGATGTTTATGATCGTAAACCTGACAAAATGTGCAAAAGTTCAAGTTGTATTCACACTTTTTAGAGGTTCTGTATGTTTGGCCGAAGTAAGTAAGTAAGTAAGTAAGCTTTATTTATAAAGCTTATTTATATTTCAGAGCAGTGGATAGTATGCCTTTATAGAGAGTGTGTAATCTCGCCTCAGCAGGTAATAAAGGTATGTACCGGCTCCAGCAGGCTGCAGCAGCACCAGTGCACTTCCCCTCTGCACTCTGCACAGGGCCATGTCGGCAGCACGGAGACCCTAGAGAGAGAGCCTCGCTGTGGCTCTGCTCCTCAGCTGAGTGATTAATAACCCGCTGGCCCCTAATCTCTCCATCATCTATCTATGTAAATGCCCTCGGCCCCGGCGCACCAACGCTCTGACTGATGACTGTTCCACTGCACTGAGCGCGCTCAGGCCTAATGCATGTGGGCTGTGGAGGGAGAGCCTCGACACAGACCTGCCGCTGTGTCTGCAGAGATAGTCTAAAATACTAATGCTGATCACATGGAAAAGCAATCATTTTATAACACGTTTATTTCAAGAGCATAATTTTAATAACAAAATTCATTAAGATTATGAGATGTTATGTTTACTTGGATATAGCAACACACTTTCAAATTAGTAGTGCATTCCATAGACAGCATTTTTAAAGTAATGGTGTGGTGTATGTTTTTCTTGCTCTTTTTCTGTTTTACTGACTGTTTCTATTGTATGACTTTTTAATGTTATTATCACCTCTGACTGTACACCTCTCCAAGGACTGCAGATGAATTATAGCCTAAAGTGGGGCAAAACAAGTATTTAGTGAGCCACCAATTTTGCAAGTTCTCTTAAAACGATGAGGGAAGCCTGTCAACATAGGTATACCTCAACAAGAAACAGAATGAGAAAGAAAAATCCAGAAAATCACATGTCTGATTTTTTAAGAAATTATTTGCAAATGATGGAAAATAAGTCATAGGCCAATAACAAAAGTTCATCTCAAAACTTTGTTGTATACCCTTTATTGGATTAGAGCTCAAACATGTTCTGTAAGTCTCCAAAAGCAGATCTTCTCTAGAGCAGTGATGTTTTGGGGCTGTCGCTAGGCAACACAGACCTACACAGCCCTGGCCCCATTCAGTCTTTCCCTTACACGGATCAGTCGTCCTGGACCCTTTGCAGAAATACAGCCCCAAAGAAAAATGTTTCCACCCCCATGCTTCACAGTAGGTATGGTGTTCTTTGGATGCAACTCAGCATTCTTATTCCTCCAAACACAACGTGTTGAGTTTTTACCAAAAAGTTCTATTTTGGTTTCGTCTGAACATATGACTTTCTCCCAATCCTCTTCTGGATGCACAAACTTCAGACGGGCCTGGACCTGTACTGGCTTAAGCAGGGGACACGTCTGGCCCTGCAGGATTTGAGTCCCTGGCGGCGTAGTGTGTCATTGATGGTAAACTTGCGTGGAGCCCCAGATTGAGGGAGATTATCAGTGGTCGTGTATGTCATCCATTTTCCAATAATTTCTCCTACAGTTGATTTCTCCATACCAATCTGGTAATTTATTGCAGGTTCATTCTTCCCAGCCTGGTGCAGGTCTACAATTTTGTTTTTGGTGTCCTTCGACAGCTCTTTAGTCTTGGCCATAGTAGAGTTTTTGAGTGTGACTGTTTGCAGTGTCTCAGTTGGTGGAGCATTGGCCTTTGGGCCTGAAGGTCGTGGTTCAAGCCCACTTAAAGACTCCCACTAATGACTGCTGTCGTTGTGTCCTTGGGCGCTTAACTCAACTTTGCCTGAAGTTGGACTCACCACCTGCAGGAGGATCAGTGAGGGGCTGGTGCTCTGTGTACTGGGAGCAGCTCTGACTGACCCGACCCGACCCGACCCAGAAATGGATTGAGGGGAAGAAATTGGATGGATGGATGTTCGAGGTTGTGGACAGGTATCTTTCATACTAATAACGAGTTTAAACAGGTGCCCTTAATACAGGGAACAAGTGGAGGACAGAGGAGCCTCTTAAAGGAGTTACAGGTCTGTGAGAGCCACAAATCTTGATTGTTTGCAGGCAAACCATAATTTGCAAATACATTCTTTAAAATTCAGTGATTATCTGTATTTCTTTTCTCATTCTGTGGGAGAACTTGCACAACTGGTGACTCAATTCCATTTTGCCCCACTGTACGTGCCTATGTCTGGTGCATTTACAGAGATGTTTATTAATGCAAATACAAATACACTAACAAAATGAACCAAAACAAATAGAAAAGTAAGGTCATAATTGTATCTCTAAATGAAGTCAGGATTAGTATAAAGTAAAGTAAACTTCAATTAAACTGCAAATACTGAAGGTTTCAGTCAGTCACTGATGGCCATTCAGTCTCAGCAGCTTTATTATATAAGTCATAATTTCAAAAACTCTACTTTCAGTGTGCTAGGTCTAAAAATGTGAATGGAATATTTTGTTCACGTATTATATTTTGGTAATGACATAGCATACTTGCAGGACATTACTTTTAAGGATGTGGCGTTTTGAATGCAGTGACATCTATGGAAATCTGAGTAAATATTCCCTCAATCGTTGTGTCCTGATCATTTATAATAAGTGAATATGTAGAATAGTGGATCAAACATCCTGTATGCGTCGTGTTTTTACCGCAAACTCCCACAGGCCATTTCGGGCACAAAGACAGACAGCGAGAGAGTTCTGAAAAGGTCATGGAGCAGCGCCGGCTTAATGCGAGCCTGAGTCCGTCTGATAAGTGCAGACAAAACACAGCCCAAATACCTTGGGGACAATACATGCTTCCGTCTTTAGATTTTGGTCTGAATTTTGATGCACTCTTCAGCCTCATGGCATCAATGTCACTGCGAGCAGCAAAACCCTAACCAGACTAATTGTGGATTTAATGACGAGGGTAAACCTGATGTGATTCGTTAATTATCAAGCCATCTCAATCTTGTAATTGATAATTATAGCTGACTGATTGTTGGCTAATTACAATGCAGCTGAAATGAAAACAGACACATATTGATTAGAAGCAAGATGCCAGGAGAGACCTTTCCCCAACTGCTGCACTGAGAACCGAGGAATAGCATTGTGCATTTACATGTCGGCAAATATTCATCCATCCAGGAGCAAAACTACATGTACAAATGTAAGGGCATGATTCTACAGGCGTGAAAAACCCCTTAGTCTGTGTCTGTTAAAGCTGGAAAACTTAACTTTTGCATTGAGTTTGTCCCAACAGAAAGAGTCTAGTTCGAGTCAGACCACAACATGCTATCATGTTATGCTGTCATTAAATATATCATCTTTTACATACTGACAGCTGATTGGCTGAGTGAGGGTGGAACACTTTTTTCTAGACCAAAGATTTTACAGTGATCAAAATACGTGCATGTGAAAGCTAGTGAAAGAGCAGTTTTGAGATAGAGAGTACCTGGATTCAATACCATTTCTGTTTTTTATCATAGTTGTTAATTTGTGGTTGTAAAGTTAGGTACTCCAGTTTTAACAATTGAGTGAATCTTTAAGCTGGAGCACCTTGCAATTATGATGAAGATTACGACGTCTTATTTTTGTCCAGGACTCCCTTGAAAAAGAGGTTCTTAATCTCAATGGGACTTTCCTGGTTAAATAAAGGTGAAATGAAAAATATGCAGACTGCGGGACATTCCAGGCAAATCTGTGATATCTCCATGGTGACGAGCATAATTCTTGACCAGAATATATTACCAATACTGCATCGTTAAAATGAAAGAAAAATTTGTTTAAAATACGAAATTGAAGGCACGCATGGTTCTTTTCCTCACACATGTTAGTTTGTTAGCGATAATTAAATACTTTCATTGTATAATACTATGTAGTTACTAAGTGCGCTGCAATTACATTGTCAAAGAGTAGGATGATTATACTAATCAGCTACGATTGCTGACAAGTAAAAGAAAATGCATTGATTACCTGGTGTCAGTGGGGCTCGTGGACGGGTAAAGTGGCCATTAAAGTTGTTTCTTTTTTAAATAAATAGATGATTCATTTGGACCCCATTCATGAGGCTGCATGTGCTGTGCAGGCCTCATTTCTTTACTTACCCAGGGGATAAGAACACCTATGAACATTAACCCGTTATCTCTTGGAGTGTATTAAGTGTATTACTGTTGTATATATCTGTGTTCCAATTGTTTAATTTTTTAATCTGCTCTTGGCAAATCAACAATTCTGTGGCACCCCTTAAGATGGCAGCTGTTGTGATTTTTGCGGATACAATATTTGACTAATATGCACCTTTTCTGAGGATGTTTACTAATCATGAACCAACACAAGCGGAGACACGTGAAGTCACAAAAACATTTATTTTTCCTTTGAATGGATCAATCTGCGTGGTGGGATTTCTCTCACTTTGTCTACAGAAATCACAATGTGAACAAACCTCTGTAAATAAGGCTTTACTTGATTGTCCTTTTAAGCACAATGTTCATATACATTTATGCGAATGGGGCGGCATATAGTGGCAGAGTGGTTTGCATTCTCAGAAAGAAGGTCCTGGGTCTGCTTCCTGGGTGAAACAAAACCTTTCTTAGTGGAGTTTGCAAGTTCTCCCCATGTCGTTTAGACTGGTTCAGAGCAATCTCAGTGGGGAGCAACGTTACCATAGCAACACCCTGTTTACTTGAAGCAGTTAGCCTTTATTATTTTTGTTGGTGTACTTCAGACATATTAACCAGTTTTAGCAAAAACAAAATTGAGGAATTTTATCATAATTCCATTGATTTTAATGGAAGCAGTCAAAATGTTTGCCGTGGGAGATCTATTAATTTAAGAATTCTGGGAGATCTAGTGTTAAGACATGTATTGCAAACTTTTTCTATTCTAATCTTTCATACAGAAAAAAACAATCAAAGACCCAAAGCTTCCATGTTTAATCCTCGTCTATAGCCATTGTGCACCCAGCCCGCACACCTCCTCTGCTCTTCAAATGGAGACATGTATTTAATAATTAAAGTTGTATCTGGACTAAACTTCGGCTAACAAGTGCGTAACTGACAGCCCCGACATATGGCATCCACAGATCCTCCTCAACATTTCGCACACGCGCCGATCCCCGCTCCGGACTGCCAAAGAACAATAAATCACCCTCCTAATGCCTGGCAACAATTGGATAATTATGAGTCGGGCCGCGCGGATTTTTCTCCTTGAAATCAAGTCAAGCGTTCAGGCTGATTTCCATCCAGCTCTCACGCAGCATCGAAAAGTGGCGACCATGATTTTTATTTGGAGTTTGACGCATGTAAAAAGAAAAATGACTCCGTCTCTGAAGTGATTACCAGCCGACGATTAGCGCTGACTTCGTGCTGTTTCATTTAACATTTGAGCCGGACAATTACGATTCCACTGGTTCAACTGGTTAATGAGTCCTGAAGAAAAAAAAATGCGGGAATGAAGTCATATTTTATGCACATATTTAAATACTACCCACGACCGGCGAGGCTCATATCTCAAATGTCCAAAAGCACTTTTCACAAATGACTGTCGCTGCCTGTAGTCTGTACATTGCTGTTCACCCATTGTCCCACTGTCTGCTTCATGGACACCGAAGGAACCCGAAAACATGGACTCCCTGCTCTAGGACCTGTGGACTAGTCCCCATGTCTGCTCTTGGAGAGTTGGTGGTGCACTTCGACATGACTATTGTTGTGCCTTTGGGTGCTACACAATAGAGTGTCTCGATTTTGATCTAAAACAATCCAATATGAAAAAAAAAAGAGTTCCATGTTCACTTTCAAAGAGTTGAAAGAGCTGCTCAGAGCAGCAAATTTAATCGGAACCAAAACGCCAAACCCATGACATGCAGCTAAATGAATGAACAAAGTAAACCGCAGTCAGCTTTACAATCTGGTAATGTGTCATGGGTCACATTTATATTTAATGTATAATGGCTCAATAATAGAAACAGGTTCTTTGACTTCTTGATCAAAATGGGAAGGTGGCCTCATAGTTCTTTGTGCCTAGCAGGGGATTGGCATTTATTATGATCTTTTATTGCGTACACTATGGAAAGGCAAGGCAAGGCAAGTTTATTTGTGTAGCCCAATTCATACACAAGGCAACTCAAAGTACTGAAGAAAACAAGATAACAATCACAAACAAAGGCACGAAATCATAAATAATCACAGTACATTAAAAAGAAAGATATACATTTACAATCCCTCAGTTGTATGCACAGCTAAACAGAACTGTTTTTAACCTGGATTTAAACATTGTCAGAGAAGAGGCCTGTCTCACATATTCAGGAAGATTGATCTAGATTTTAGCAGGATGAATCTGAAATGCATGTTTAGTTAGACTCTGGGCATCAGCAGGAGGCCTGTCCCTGTGCTCCTCAGAGTCCGAGTTGGTTCACTATTATTACCATTACCGGTACGATGAAAATAATTTCACCAAAAATGTTATTTATAATGTTTTATCCATCCACGGTGTCCAACCACCATGTGCCAGAACAGCAGAGAGCATCAAACCAACACTTTGTCTTGATGTTTCGTTTCCAAGTTTCCATCAGGGCTATTTTCGGGCCACACAGAGCACTGGTCCAGGCAGAACTACCATTTTGAGCGAGTTTTGCTCCTGCTGCTTTTGTGGCTTCTCCCGTGGAGTAGGGCTTGGGTGTGGGGGGGAAGGGAAGGGGGGTGCGCCGGGTGCAAATCTTGTTTTGATGCTGGCGCTGTCAGGGGCCTAGCCAGAGAGGATAGTAAACACTGCCTTTGCACAACATTTAAAATCAATCCTTCAGCTACAGGCCTTCTAACGCACCACCACCACCTACCCCCCCACTCCCTTGCTCTTCCCCCATGCCCCCCTCTCTGTAATGTGTCTGCCGCTCACTGAGAATAGAGGCAGCACTTAAAAGCCCGGCGTTGAATTTTTTGACAAGAGCAATGCGGAGACGTGACCACAAGCGTCCCCGTGCCCACCACTTTGCATATTAGCTCGCCACGCACAAGCGCACACACACAAACCACACACGCCGCCTGCACACCCCACACGCACACACGCTGATGAGCAAATAATCATGTCATTAGCGCGTCGCTATCGGAGGCAGCGGCTCATTTGGCGCCACACAAGCCGTTACCTTTGCTCATGATTGGCCGGAAGATTAGCTGAAAATCATTTGGTTTGCGACTTTATTGCCTGATTAAGTCTCCGTTTAGCGATGGATGGGAACAGTCAACACATGCTTCTACCAGAGGAAGGGAGAATGTTAATAAATCCGAAGACATTTTGGTGTCCTTTGTTTGAGATTGTATTTGTACATCCAACAATAGAAGAACGTTTAATGTCTGCACATGTGGCAATGAGAAATTATATTTTTATTATGCACAGTTATCTAATTAGGCCAGTTGCAATTCCAAAACCGTCCAAGATTTTGTTTGTGTTTACAAGTCCGGAAGAAGATTTATTTTATAATAGATTAGATCATGATGAAAAGGATGATCTAAAGATGTGCCAAAAATACATGCGTGGGAAGACATGCAAGTAGTGAAAGAAGGAATCGTTATAGAGCGAGAAACTATATAGATGGATTTAGTTAGTCCAAACCGAGGACTGCACTCACAAAATGCCAGACGTCTGGTGGTTCCTAAAGTGTCAAAAAGCACAGTCGGCGGCAGAATATTTAGCTACCAAGCTCCTTTGCAGTGGAATCAGCTTCCTATCCACAATAAGGAAGCAGACACAGTCTCTACATTCAAGGCCACGCTTAAAACAGTCCTATCTATTTTAGCATATGGTTAGGTAAAACACACAGACTGTCAGTCAAGCTATATATGGAGTCACTTTGCTGGGAGAATGGTATGGTAAATTGAGAAATATCCTCACCTCCTTCCAACTTTATCTGTCAACATCATGACTTTGGCTATGATGTTCATTGCTATTCACCTGATGCCCCATCGTCATGGCGGGATGATGGAACCCCTGAACCGGGAGCTGCCTCAGTCCTGCATTCCGTCTGTCCTCGTTCTGTAGCCTGAGTCCTGATCTTTTGCCTGTCCATCCATGGGAGCGGATCCCTTTCTCAATGCAGACCGTCTTGAGGTTTCTCACCTTTAGAGTTGTTCTTTGCCGATGTAAGAGGGTATGTTAGACCCTTGTCTGGGTCTAACTAAATGGACTGTGGTGATGGTTCAGGACACTCAACATTCAGCAACACTTATGGACATTGATCATCTGCCCCTCATGGGCATTGCATTTCTTGTGTTTGAACTGTTTGATTCTTTGATCTGTGTTGACAAATTCAACGGTTTTGTAAAAGTAAACGTAAAATTGTATTAACAAATCAGATCACAACATGCCGACTTCATCCTACTTTAAAACACATTTACTTTAGCCCTGTGAGTCACTATTTGACACATTGGGCTAAGCGCCAAAAGCGTGAACTTGTGGCTGGAGTAAGAGTGGTTCTAAACAAGCTGATCTAAAGATCTAAATGCAAAAAATACATGCGAAAACTATTGATAAAAACAAACTGTTTTTAGATCGAGATGGACAGATTTTTTTGTGGTTTTAAAGTTTGGTACCTCAGCTTTAATTAGTAATATGAATAGTTAGTAGTAGTAAGTAATCTTTATTTATATACCGCCTTTTCACTGCACATCGGAGTCTCAAAGCGGTTTACAATTGTTATTTTTGGGAGTGGGGGTGCCAGTACAGGAGGCACATGCCAGACCTATTGTACATATTTTTAGTGGTAGGGGAAACCGGAGCACCCGGAGGAAACCTACGCAGACACAGGGAGAACATGCAAACTCCACTCAGAAAGGCCCTGGTCTAACCAGGATTCGAACCCAGGACCTTCTTGCTGAGAGGCGAGAGTGTTATCCACTCAGCCACCGTGCCGTTACATTAGTATACACAGTAAACATTTTTCCACAAAAATAGTTATTAAAGGAGACTTTAAATATGTCTTTCTTTCAGCTTGAACCTTGTTACAACATTATTCCCTTATTAAAAGTAATAATATCCGTCTCACGTCATTATCGTCTCACGTCATTATTATCACGTCAATGGGCCACTATCATATCACATTCAGAGCAGTTTTATGACTGTTTAAAACAAATTGAATTCCCATAAATTAGTTTTGTCAATTTCTCAAGTGAATTGACATAATTTACAATAACATGGTAGTGTTTGCAGCCGGTAATTTTCAAATTGGGCAAAAAACAAAACAAATTCCACTCCTCCCTCTGGTGGTGAGTTAAAGCTGCACCAACTCACTTTGTGAAATTTTTGAATGTGAGCGCTGGCCTCGCTCTTTCTGCTCGCCTTCCCTGCACTCACGGAGCTTTCACCCCCGACTACCCCCCTCCCCCTCAGCCTGTGCTCATGTGCTAATTGTTTATGGAGCTCACGTCTCACAATATGGATCGCACATTTGAACGTGGATGGCGTGACCATAGAAGAAGACCATAGAAGAATCCTCCGCCCTTCGTTCCTCCGCGAAGGGCGGAGGAACGAGGCTTTCTTTTGGATGGCTGTTTCGCTGTGTAAGCAGTGACCGGTAACGAAGACACGGGAAGCTTCAGGTTAACCTCAGCTGTCTGTGCTAACCAGAGACCTGTAGATTTTTTCAAGAAAGTGGGGGCCAGTGGTCCACTGTGATTGGTCACAATCTGGACCCGAAAAAAATTATCTTCCTTGTTGCACAAAAACTTGATCTAAAATAAAATGTCACGCCAGCACAAATCTGCGCTATTTATTCTTCAAGAGGACGTATGTCCCAATGCACTGCATGGATATGGATTGAAATTTTGTAATGAATACAAAAATAAAGTGAGGCAATGCAGCTTTGGTGGAAAGCATTTTTCACCCTGTTTCGAATATATGAAATGACAAAGAAAATATTCTCTATTCTTTTTGCCTATATCTCCATTCTCAGTTGAGAAATTGGGATGCACGGCAAGGTGCACAAGGCAACTATTGAAGTTTCCAGTATTGGGCAGCTGCAGTTAGCGCCGGGATCTGTTGCCTGGAGTCACAATGTTTGTCAGGAGTTGCTGCAATAACGGCGGAGAAGTGTTCCAGGTTCGTCCGACTTTGAGGACAGAATTTCACATGTGCTCAGTGGTGGATACTTGAGAAAGGTGAGTCCTCTGTCCGTAACATGAGCGCTGCCTCTATTCAACAGGTAAAGTGCACTTCACAAACTGCTCCCAACGCTAGCATCATGTGTTGTATCAAGTTACATGCGGCTGCTGCTGTGAATAATAACAATACTGAACGGTACGCACAAAGTCGTCTTGTTATATGCTCTTGTGTCTCATTTTACTTTGTGCAAGTTCGTTACAATTTCTATTTCCAGGTATAAATCCACTCCTGCGAGGCAAATACCATGTTGTTTTTATGCTTTAAATCTTCATAGAAATACCACCAGGTTAATTTCTGTGGAATAAATGTAAGATTAACCATTTAATCCTCCATTCATCTTTCCATACATGTAGATTCTTCCACTTTATCCCTGGCCAGTTCTCTAGATTACCCTGAGGCATTGCTTAGACTCTCCCAGAGACAAGTCCAGGAGAAATCCAAAACAGAAGCCTCTTTGCACCGCCTCATCTGGGACAACACAGAAGCAATACCAGTTTATTCTGTTGCGTCCTGAGTCAAGTGTTCTCACATAAGCATTCCGTACAAAAACTAAGATCCAGTAATTATGCAAATGTGTGCTTCAGGACCAGAACAAATCAAAGATGTGATTTATCAAACTGGGAAATGAATGTGCATCCAAAAATGTACTCATAACACATTTGAAGATTTGTTTATTTATTAATATTTTACTACTGTTTCCAATCCTTACTGAGGTGAATAGCTCTTTGCATGCACAGGAGAGAGGCTGGCGTGAAGGACAAGCTGAGCAGACAGAGACGAGCAGCAGCGGCAGTACAATTAACGACTGGTAAAGGTGAGCGCGCGGCTGCAAATTGCCTTACCCTCTTTATCCCAGGAAATCAAATGGTCTTTCCGCTATTGACTGACTGAGCGCCCAGATTTGTTCGGCCGCTTCAGATGGGCTGCAGCAGGAGCCCGGGCGGAGGCGGGAAGGGGATCAGTCAAAGCACTGTTTCATGTGCGCAAAGGCCTTTTTCTACCACAGGGGCTTAGACTGAGACCCGGGAGAGGTGGGCAGTTTACCATGACGACCGAGAAAACATGTTGGTGGACAAAACATCAGCCTCATCACAAATGTTATGATTCAAAAGTGTAGCGAAAAAATACATAGCTCTTCAAAAATTGAGTAAACTGAAAGAGAAAGTTTGAATAGTTTCTAGTTTATTGTCTGGTATGTACACAACAATGGGGCTGTGTAATAAAATTCATTATTAGAGTTTCTCAATCTCAAGATGAAGAATGCGTGTTGTAGTCTGATTTGTTCTTAATATTTTACTTTTACAATAAACTTTCTGTAGGGCAACTACTGTCACGGTGTGGATTTTGTGTTGTTTTAAAAACTTCATTTCTGTCCCGCCCTAATGTGTCCGTGTCTGTATGTGACCTGTGCCCTTCTCCATTGTCTTTGTCTGTTCATGTCTGTCTATGTTCCTGGTTCCATTTGGATTTTGAGTTTGTTTTTACCTTGGACTTTTATTTTATCATCTTCATTAAATCATTATTTTTGCATTCCTGCATTTTAGGTCCTCCTTCGTTTAAACTCTCGACAACAACCTCCTGTTTTAGGAATTAATCTTTACTTGCAATTTCACAGACCAAGGTCACCCAGAGTGCTTTACAATGTACGTGAGTGAAAAATTTAAGATCAATTTCAAACTTATATTTTTAACATGGCATTGCATAAAACTAACAATATACAGAAGTATTTTAAAACAATTTAATAATTACTATTTGAAAACACACAACACACTCACACTAGCACACGCACACGCACATAAAAAACACCAATCACCTTCCCTTTTCTTGCTTCATGCTGAGGGCCTCACTCATAAACCGTTCCAAAGAGTAGCTCCACACACTGAGACACGCCTTGATTTGAGAGTGGTTCTAAATGTGGTTCACAATGTTTTTTGGGATTACAGATATTTTCCGTTAACTCCACACACGTGACAGAAGTGGGACGTAACAAAACAACACAGACACAAGGAGAACGTTCAAACTCCACAACAAAAGTCTTTGTTATTCATGTTATAAGAAAGTGATGTATCCCAGCTTTAATTTTCCGGTAGAGAAAGCATAACATTCCCCAGATTTAAACGAAGAGTATTTTTAGTATTTGCAGCAAAAAGTTACTTAGATTTTTGGCCTTTTTCCTCAGTTTTTTTTTCATTCTCAACGCAGCGTCTATGGATCAATGTGAGGATGTGAAGCGCTCTAAATCAGATTGCAGATTTTATGAAGTCAATTTTATTACAGTTTTGTGAGAATGATTGCCCTAGGGCGCTGTGCCAATTCAATCTTCATGGGCAGCCATCCTAAACAAAACTGAATTAAAACTTTATGGTAAGACAATGTTTCACTGCTAGATATAAAGTCCACGATGTCTTTTACCGCGTTGTCCACTGTACACGAGCATACGAGAAGGCTTTTTAGAATGATCCAAATGATTTAAACCCACACTGAACATATTATACACATTTCATTTTTTCTGACTTGCAAAACTAATCTTTTTGCTTCTCACTGCACTATTTGACTTCACCTTGCCCGCTGTTCGTATCCAACAAAAAGACAGACTGACCAAACAAGACTGGTTATATCCAGTCTGCCTGAGAAAATAAAGTTATTTATAATGAAAGGTGAACAAGCCAGCTCTCTTGACAATTTAATAAAAATACTTTAATGAACAGGGATTTTGCAGAAGTGTTTTGGCCTCGTATGGCCTTCTTTCAGACATGTGTTCAAAAGTTAGCTATTTACATTTTGTATACACATTGCAACCACAGTGCATTAAAAATATCACAACATCGCAATATAATTATTTATGTCATGGCTGTTAGTATATTTACTCTATACCAAGACATACAAAAATACAACTCTCTCATCTAAGTCTAAATTTGACTTTTGGTTATTACTCAGTATAATTGCTTTTAAGTAAGTAAGTAATGTTTATTTATATACCGCTTTTCACAGACCAGAGTCACAAAGCGGTTTACAATTGTTATTTTTGGGCACTTGTCCTCTCACTCCACACAGAGATGGGAGCGGGGTCGCCGAACAGGAGGCGCATGCCAGACCTATTGTACATGTTTTTAGTGGTAGGGGAAACCGGAGTACCCGGAGGAAACCTACGCAGACACGGGGAGAACATGCAAACTCCACACAGAAAGGCCCTGGTCCGACCAGGATTCGAACCCAGGACCTTCTTGCTGAGAGGCGAGAGTGCTATCCACTCAGCCACCGTGCCGCCCTGTTTAACTTATCCAAGCCAAGTTAAACAGCTTGACTTGGATAAAAGGCTTTAGGTAGCCTCCCACAAGCCTCTCTCAATAGTTGGCTGGAATTCTGGCCCATTCACCCTTATAGACGAAGGTTTGCAGGCAACCTAACTTTCTTGCACTCTCTGATGTCCACATGTCCATACGCCTCTTTGGAGCAGAATATTTGCGATCATTGTTCATTTGTGGAAGACATATTTTCACTCCAACTTAACCTTCTTTGCTGAGGTGTCGAGATGTTGTTTCAATATTTCCACTGTCACCCCGAGCTTCAGAGTTGGAATTGGTGTTCTGTGGCTCTCAGAACGCCAATTCTTTCTTGTGGGTGTTCACAAATCCTATTTTTGATTTAGAGTAAAAGCCCCATCCTTGTTTGTTCAAGGATCGTTTTACTTCAGATGATGACTCCTTCTAATGCTTCAACCAACGTCTTCAGAGGTTATTTTTCTCTTTTTTTGTTTTGGGGTTGATTTGCACATTCAAAACCAGAGCATGCTCCTCTCTGGGACACTGCACTGCATGGTCTCCCTCCTCAGCGGTGTATAACTAGACTGGTTGTGTTTATATTTGAGTAACAGTTGAACATAGCATTTAAGCATTTGTAAATTATCGCCAAAAACTTATGGAGAATGACAATCTTTTTGATACCTTCATTGTTTATTTTTATTTCCTCATGTTGACAAGAAGAAAGCAGTGTGTTTGTGTGTGTAAGTCTGGTCTCTGTGTAAAAGATAGTCATTGTTGTCTTTATGAATATATAAACAAATAATTCAAAACAAATCCTCTATCGATACTATGGCATTGATCCGAGAGATGTATTCTATTTTTGACTACCCATCAACATATGTGTTTAACTGAGTGATAATCATGCTCTAACAGTGTTATTACTGTCATGCTCATTTTCCAACTCAAATTGTTTTTCACAATGTATGTAAGAGATCAAAATCCAACTAATATATGCAGTAGATCTGCACATATTAGTTGGATTTTGATTTGTGCACTGTCCGTGGTCCTGAACTGTGTTGAATCAATTGTGTTACAAAGTAAATACTACACACAGAACACAAACATTCACATATATCATGTATCTAGTTTACAAACAATAAGAAAAGACTATAATTGACTAAAATCTTTATTTATCATAAATTATACAATCTATTTTCTATTTGTTTATTGTGTCCTCGGATAACAAGTCACATATACAGATCATATTTGACCTTTTCTAAACAAGAGGACTTATTCATTATTAAGTAAACAATAGATATGAGGTCCACAATATTTTCGATGACAGTTTTCAAGCAGTTTATCCGATGGCACAATGAGGCTTGCATTTGAGTTGTCAGTTTACAAGAGATACAAAATTAGTATGTGTAACACGGAGAGAGTTTGTTAGCCTGGCACTCGCCAGACCCTTGTCGTCCCGCCATGCTCCACTAGAGGCAGTTCGGTCGTCACACCACACAGGGTGTTTCATCTGGTATCGAGCGCATCGGCAACCACATTAAGTCAGATCAGAAAAATAATCGGATCATTCAGGATGCAGTGTTCCGTGTTTTTGCACCCCGCTCTAAAGCGTGTACGCATCACCTTATACAGCATGGCTGCCCCGAAGGATT